>WEDG01004798.1:0-421946 GCA_017591395.1 Schistocephalus solidus | reverse complement strand
ATTGTTTCGTCTGTTGCGATCAGGAATATGATAATAGTGTGCGGCTCATCGATCTGCTTAAGGAATATGAATGTTCCATTGTGCCCTGTAGCTCACATTAGAGACCTGGCAGACGGTCGCAAAGCGACGTGTAGCTTATGATGAAGTGTAACCGAAAAAGACTACGGAGACCAAAATGGCCATTCCTGGCTTATAAGCCGTCATTAGACAGTCATACACAACCCTAGTGTCGAACACCTGCGATTTTAACCCACGGTATTTGGTATTTGAGTCGAACGCTCTATTATTGAGCCTCGGGCTCATTTTTCTGTCGGTTTTGATTAGGAGTATGATGATAGTGTTCGGCTCACCGATCTGCTTAAGGAAAATGCATTTTCCGTTGTGCCCTGGCGCTCACATAAGAGCCCTCGCATGTGGTCGCATAGCTACGTGTAGCATTTGATGACGTGGAACTGACAAAGACAAAAGAGACCGAAATGGCCATTTCTGGCTAATTCGCCGTCATCAGCCATTCATACCCAAACAAATTGCCGATCACATGGGATTAGAACCCGTGACCTTTGGTTATTGAATCAAACGATTTTCAATTGAGCCACAGATTCATTGTTTTGTCGGTTTTGATCGGGAATATGATGATATTGTGCGGCCCACCGATCTGCTTAAGGAACATGAATGTTCCGTTTTTGCCCTCGAGCTCACATTAGGAGGCCTCGCATGCGGTCAGCATAGCGACGTGTAGCATATGATCAAGCGTGACACTGACAAAGACGAGGGAGACCGGAATGGCCATTTCTGGCTTAATAACCGCCATCAGTCAGTCATACCCAACCCCAAGTGTCGATAACCTGGAATTTAAACCTGCGACCATTGCTAATTTAGTCTAACGGTCTACCATTGAGCATCGGGCTCATTGTTTTGTCGGTTGCGATCAGGAATATGATGATAGTGTGCGTTCGCCGAACTGCTTGAGGAACATTTAAGTTCCGTTGTGCCCTGGAGCTCACATTAGAGCCCTCGCAGGTGGTCGCATAGCGACGGGTAGCTTATGATGTCGTGGAACTGACAAAGACAAGGCAGACCGGAATGGCCATTTCTGGCTTATTAGACGTCATTAGCCAGTCATACCCAAACCAAGTGTCTAACATCTGGGATTCGAACCCTCGGCCTTTGGTAATTGAGTCGAACGCTCGACCATTGAGCATCGGGATCATTGTTTCGTCTGTTTCGTTCAGGAATATGATGATAGTGTGCGGCTCATCGATCTTCATAAGGAACATTTAAGTTCCGTTGTGCCCTGGAGCTCACATTAGAGCCCCCGCAGGCGGTCGCATAGCGACGTGTAGCTTATGATGAAGTGGAACCTACAAAGACGAGGCAGACCGGAATGGCCATTTCTGGCTTATTAGACGTCATCAGCCAGTCATACCCAACCAAAATGGCGAGCACCTGCGATTCGAACACGCGACCTGTGGTAATTGAGTCAAACGATCTTCAATTGAGCCACAGACTCATTGTTTGTCGGTTGCGATCGGGATTATGACGATAGTGTGCGGCTCACCAATCTGCTTAAGGAACAGGAATGTTCCGTTGTGCCCTGGCGCTCACATTAGGGACCTCGCATGTGGTAGCATAGCGACGTGTAGCATATGATGAGGTGGAACCTGACAAAGACAAGGCAGACCGGAATGGCCATTTCTGGCTTATTAGCCGTCATCAACCAGTCATACACAATCCTAGTGGTGAACACCTGCCATTCGAGCCCGCGACCTTTGGTAATTGAGTCGAACGCTCTACTATTGAACCGCAGGCTTATTTTTTTGTCAGTTGCGATCGGGAATATGATGATAGTGTGCGGCTCACCGATGTGCTTATGGAACATGCAGGTTCCGTTGCGCCCTGGCACTCACATAAGAGCCCTCGCATGTGGTCGCATAGGAACATGTAGCATATGATGCCGTGGAACTGACAAAGACAAGGGAGACCCGAATGGCCATTTCTGGCTATATAACCCTCATTAGTCAGTCATACCCAAACCTAGTTGCGAACACCTCGGATTCGCATCCGCACCCTCTGGTAATTTAGTAGAACGCTCTTCCATTGAGCCACAGGCTCATTGTTTTGTCGGTTGCGATCGGGAATATTATGATATTGTGCGGCTCACCTATCTGCTTAAGGAACATGAATGTTCCGTTTTGCCCTGGAGCTTACATAAGAGCGCTCGCAGTCGGTCGCATTGCGACGTTTAGCATATGATGTCGTGGAACTGACAAAGACAAGGGAGACCGGAATGGCCATTTCTGGCTTAATAACCGTCATCAGTCAGTCATACCCAACCCCAAGTGTCGATAACCTGGAATTTAAACCTGCGACCATTGCTAATTGAGTCTAACGCTCTACCATTGAGCCTCGGGCTCATTGTTTTGCCGGTAGCGATCGGGAATATGATGATAGAAGGCGGCTCACCGATCTTATAAATGAAAATTTATGTTCCGTTGTGCCCTTCCGCGCACCTAAGTCCCCTCGCATGTGGTTGCATAGCGACGTGTAGCATATGATGTCATGGAACTGACAAAGTCAAGGGAGACAGAAATGGCCTTTTCGGGCTTAAAAACCCTCATCAGTCAGTCATACCCAACCCCAAGTGTAGAACACCTGCGATTCGAACCCGCGTATTTGGTATTTGAGTCGAACGCTCTACCATTGAGCCTCAGGCTCATTGTTTTGTCGGTTGTGATCGGGACAATGATGATAGTCTTTGGCTCACCGATCTGCTTGAGGAACATGTATGTTCCGTTAAGCCTTGGAGCTCACATTAGTTCCCTCGCAGGCGGTCGCATAACGACGTGTAGCATTTGATGTCGTAGAACTGAAAAAGTCAAAGGGAGATCGAAATGGCCATTTTTGACTTAATAACCCTCATCAGTCAGTCATACCCAACACCAAGTGTAGAACACCTGCGATTCGAATCCGCGATAACTGGTATTTGAGTCGAACGCTCTACCATTGAGCCTCAGGCTTATTGTTATATCAGATGTGATCGGGGAATAAGATGATAGTGTGCGGCACACCGATCTGCTTGAGGAATATATATGTTCCGTTTTGCCCTGGAGCTCACATTAGATCCCTCGCAGGCGGTCGCATAACGAACTGTAGCGTATGATAATATGAAAACGACAAAGACAGGTGGGACCGGAATGGCCATTTCGGAAGTAGTAGCCGTCATCTGCCAGTCATACCCAACCCAAGTGTCGAACAACTGGGATTCGAACCCACGACCTTTGGTAATTTAGTTGCATGCTCTACATCTGAGCCTCAGGCTCATTGTTTTGTCGATTGCGATCAAGAATATGATGATATTGTGCGGCTCATTAATCTGCTTAAGGAACATGTATGTTCCGTTGCGCCTGGAGCTTCCATAAGAGCCCTTACAGTCGGTCGCATAGCGACGTGTAGCATATGATGTCGTGGAACTTACAAAGACAAGGGAGACCGAAATGGCCATTTCGAGCTTAATAGCCCGTCAATCAGTCAGTCATACCCAGCACTAGTGTCGATACTGAGATAAAAACCAGCGACCCCTGCTAATTTAGTCAACGTCTCTACCATTGAGCCTCAGGGCTCATTGTTTTGTCGGTTGTGATCAGGAATATGAAGATAGTGTGCGGCTCACCGATCTGCTTAAGGAACATGTATGTTCTGTTTTTCCCTAGAACTCGCAATAGAGAGCGCTTGCAGGTGGTCGCATAGCGACGTGTAGCATATGATGAAGTGGAACCGACAAAGACAAGGAGACCGAAATGGCCATTTCTGGCTTAATTAACATCATCAGTCAATCATACCCACCCCAAAAGTGTCGATAACCTGGAATTTTAAACCGCGACCATTGCTAATTGGGTCTAACGCTCTACCATTGAGCCTCGGGCTCATTGTATTTATCGGTTGCGATCGGGAATATGATGTAGAGGCAGCTCACGGTACTTACTTAATCTGTACGTTCCCGTTACTGCCCTTCCCGCGCACATAAGTGCCCTCGCATGTGGTCGCATGGCGTGTAGCATGATGTCGTGGAACTGACAAAGTCATAGGAGACAAGAAATGTCGGGCTTAATAACCCTCATCAGTCGGTCATACCCAACCCCAAGTGTAGAACATCTGCGAGTCCGAACCCACGATATTTCGGTATTTGAGTCAAACGCTCTTCCATTGAGCGTCCGGGCTCATTGTTTTGTCGGTTGTGATCGGGGAAAATGATGCTAGTCTTTTGGCTTACCGGAGTCTGCTTGAGGAACATGTATGTTCCGTTGAGCCTTGGAGCTCACATTAAGTTCCCTCGCCAGGCGGTCGCATAACGACGTGTAGCATATGATGTCGTAGAACTGACAAAGTCAAGAGAGATCGAAATGTCCATTTCTGGCTAATAACCCTCATCAGTCAGTAATACCCAACCCCAAGCGTAGAACACCTGCGATTCCGAACCCGCGATATTTGGTATTTGAGTCGAACGCTCTACCATTGAGCCTCTGGCTCATTGCCTTTGTCGGTTGTGATCGGGGGAATATGATGCTAGTGTGCGGCTCGCCGATCCGCTTGAGGAACATGCATGTTCCGTTGTGCCCTACTAACGCACATTGTGCCCACGCGTATGATCGAACAGCGATGTTTAGCATATGATGACGTGGAACTGACAAGAGAAGGGGAGACCGAAATGGCCATTTCTGGCTTAATAACCCTCATCAGTCAGTCATACCCAACCCCAAGCGTAGAAAACCTGCGATTCCGAACCCGCGATATTTGGGTATTTGGGTCCGAACGCTCTACCATTGAGCCTCTGGCTCTGTGTTTTCGGTTGCAATCGGGAATATGATGAGTGTGCGGCTCGCCGATCCGCTTGAGGAACATGCATGTTCCGTTGTGCCTAGCACGCACATTAGAAGCCCACGCATGTAGTCGAATAACGACGTTTAGCATATGATGACGTGGAACTGACCAAAGAGAAGGGAGACCGAAATGGCCATTTCAATAACCCTCATCAGTCACGGTCATACCCAGCCCCAAGCGTCGATAATCAAGGATTAAAACCCGCGATAATTGCTATTTCAATCGAACGGTATACCAATGGTCCTCCGGGCTCATTGTTTTTCGGTTGCAATCGGGAATATGATGATAGTGGGTGGCTCAACGATCTGCTTAAGGAACATGCATGCTCCGTTGTGCCCTGGAGCTCACATTAGAGCCCTCGCAGGTGGTTTTCATAGCGACGTGTAACATATGATGAAAAGTGGAACCGACAAAGACAAGGGAGAACATAATGACCATTTCTGACTTAATAATCGTCATCAGACAGTCATACCCAACAGAGTGTCGAACAAATGGGATTCGAATCCGCGCCCACTGGTAATTTAGTCGAGCGCTCTACCATTGACCACAAGGCTCATTGTTTTTTATCCGGTTGCGATCGGGAACATGATGATATTTGCGGCTAACCGATCTCTGCTTGAGAATATGTATGTTCCGTTGAGCCTTGGAGCTCACGTGGATTCCCCTCGCAGGTGAACACTCGCATAACGACGTGGCAGCATATGATGTCGTAGAACTGACAAAGTCAAAGGGAGATCGAAATGGCCATTTCTGGCTTCAACTCTCATCAGACAGTCGAAGCCAACCCAAGTGTCGATATTAACCTGGAATTTAAAGCTACTTGACCATTGCTAATTGAGTCTAACGCTCTACCATTGAGCCTCGGGCTTATTGTTTTGTCGGTTGAGATCGGAATAGATGTTGGTGTGCGGCTCGCCGATCCGCTTGAGGAACATGCATGTTCCGTTGTGCCCTAACGCACATTAGAAACCCACGCATGTGTCCGAATACTTGATGTTAGCATATATGATGACGATGGAACTGACAAAGAAGGAGACCAGGAAATGAAAATGCGACTTTCTGGCTTAATAACCCTCATCAGTCAGTCATACCCAACCCAAGCGTAGAACACCTGCGATTCGAACCCGCGATATTTGGTGTTTGGGTCAGACGCTCTACCATTGAGCCTCTGGCTCATTGTTTTGTCGGTTGTGATCAGAGATATGATGTTAGTGTATTGCGGCTCGCCGATCCAGCGAGAACATGCATGTTCCGTTGTATTGCTAACGCACGCATTGAAACCCACGCATGTAGTCGAATAGCGACGTTTAGCATATGATGACGTGGAACTGACAAGAGAAGGGGAGACCGAAATGGCCATTTCTGGCTTAGCACCCTCATCAGTCAGTCATACCCAGCCCCAAAGCGTCGATAATCCAGGTTAAAACCCGCGATAATTGCTATTTCAGTCGAACGGTATGCCAATGGTCCTCCGGGCTCATTGTTTTCGGGTTGCGATCCGGGAATATGATGATAGTGGGTGGCTCAACGATCCTGATTAAGGAACATGCATATTCTGTTGTGCCCTGGGCTCGCAGCTAGAGCCCTCGCGAGGTGATGGCGCAGCAACGTGTAACGTATGGTGAGAGTGGAACCGAAAAGACAAAGGGAGAACATAATGGCCATTTCTGGCACTAAGCCGTCATCAAACAGTCATACCCAACCCAAGTGTCGAACACCTGTGATTCCGAAAACAATGACCTAACTGGTAGTGGAGTCAAACGCTCTACCATTGAGGCCTCAGGCTCATTGTTTTGTCGGTTGTGATCGGAAATATATGATGACAGTGTGCGGCTCACCAATCTGCTTTAGGAACATGCATGCTCCGTTGTGCCTGGGAGCTCACATTAAGAGCCCTCGCAGGTGGTTTCATGGCGACGTGTAACATATGATGAAGTGGAACCGACAAGACAAGGAGTATACATGTGACCATTTCTGACTTAATAGTCGTCATCAGACAGTCATACCCAGCCAAGTGTCAGAACAAATGGGATTCCGAATCCCGCGCCCACTGGTAATTTAGTCAGGCCGCTCTACCACATTGAGCCACGGGCTCATTGTTTTGTCGGTTGCGATCGGGAATATGATGATATTTGCGGCTAACCGGTCTTAGCGAGGAATATGTAATGTTCCGTTGAGCCTTGGAGCTCACATTAGTTCCCTCGCAGGTGAGGAGTCGCATGGCGACGTGTAGCATATGATGTCGTAGAGACTGACAAAGATCAAGAAGATCAGAAATAGCCATTTTCTGGCTTAAAGAAGCGCCTCATCAGATCAGTCAAACCCAACCCAAGTGTCGATAACCTGGAATTCAGCTATGACCATTGCTAATTGGGTCTAACAGCTCTACCATTGAGCCTCAGGCTTATTGTTTTGTCGGTTGAGATCCGGGAATAAGATGTTGGTGTGCGGCTCGCCGATCCGCTTAGAGAACATGCATGTTCCGTTGTGCCTAACGCACACATTAGAGCCACGCATGTGGTCGAGATAGCGATGTTTAGCATATGATGACGTGGAACTGACAAGAAGGGGAGACCGAAATGGCCATTTCTGGCTTAATAACCCTCATCGGTCAGTCATACCCAACTTAAGCGTAGAACACCTGCGATTCGAACCCGCGATATTTGGTATTTGGAGTCGAACGGCGCTCTACCGATTGAGCCTCCTGGCTCATTCGTTTACATCCGGTTGTGATCGGGAATATGATGTTGGTGTGCGGCTCGCTACGATCCGCTTGAGGAACATGCATGTTCCGTTGTGCCTAACACGCACGGTAGAAACCCACGCATGTGGTCGAGATAGCGACGTTTATGCATAGATCGTTATGGAACGACAAAGAGAAGGGAAGCCGAAATGGCCATTTCTGGCTTAATAACCCTCATCAGTCAGTCATACCCAGCCCCAAGCGTCGATAATCAGGATTAAAACCCGCGATAATTGCTATTTCAATCCGAACGGTATACCAATGGTCCTCCGGGCTCATTGTTTTCGGTTGCAATCGGGAATATGATGATAGTGGAGTGGCTCAACGATTTGATTAAGGAACATGCATATTCTGTTGTGCCCTGGAGCTCACAATAGAGCCTCGCGGGTGATGGCGTAGCAACGTGTAACATATGGTGAAGTGGAACCGAAAAAGACAAGGAGAACATAATGGCCATTTCACGAAGCTTGGCCGTCAAACAGTCATACCCAGCAGAATGTCGAACGCCTGTGATTCGAAACAATAGCCCGACCTTTGGTAGTGGAGTCAAACGCGCTCTACCATTGAGCCTCGGGCTCATTGTTTTGTCGGTTGTGATCGGGAATGATGTTAGTGCGGCTCGCCGATCCGCTTGAGGAACATGCATGTTCCGTTGTGCCCTGGCACGCACATTGAAGAGCCACGCATGTGGTCGAATAGCGACGTTTAGCATATGATGACGTGGAACTGACAAGAAGGGAGACCGAAATGGCCATTTTTCTGGCTTAATAACCCTCATCAGTCAGTCTTCCAGCCCCAAGCGTCGATAATCAAGGATTAAAACCCGCGATAATTGCTATTTCAATCCGAACGGTATACCAATGCCTCGGGCTCATTGTTTTCCGTTGCGATCAGGGATATATGATGATAGTGGGTGGCTCAACGATCTGATTAAGGAACATGCATGATACCATTGCCTGGAGCTCACAATAGAGACCACTCGCAGGTGATGGCATAGCAACGTGTAACATATGGTGAAGTGGAACCGAAAAAGACACGGGAGAACATGAATGGCATTTCTGGCTTTATAAGCCGTCATCAAACGGTCATACCCAGCGAAGTGTCGAACACCTGTGATTCCGAAACAAGCGGCCTTTGGTAATTGGGTCCAAACGCTCTACCATTGAGCCTCAGGCTCATTGTTTTGTCGGTTGTGATCCGGAAATATGATGACAGTGTGCGGCTCACCAATCTGCTAAAGGAACATGCATGCTCCGTTGTGCCCTGGAGCTCACATTAGAGCCCTCGCGGAGTGGTTTCATAGCGACGTGTAGCATATGATGAAGTGGAACCGACAAAGACAAAGGAGAACATAATGACCATTTCTGACTTAATAGTCGTCATCAGACAGTCATACCCAACCCAAGTGTCGAACAAATGGGTTCGAATCCGCGCCCACTGGTAATTTAGTCAGAGCGCTCTACCATTTAGCCACAGGCTCATTGTTTTGTCGGTTTGCGATCGGGAATATGATGATATTTGCGGCCTAACCGATCTGCTTGAGGAACTATGTATGTTCCGTTGAGCCTTGGAGCTCACATTAGTTCCCTCAGGTAGTCGCATAACGACGTGTAGCATATGATGTCGTAGAACTGACAAAGTCAAGGGAGATCGAAATGGCCATTTCTGGCTTAAAAACTCTCAGTCAGCGCAAACCCAACCCAAGTGTCGATAACCTGGAATTTAAAAGCTATGACCATTGCTAATTGAGTCTAACGCTCTACCATTGAGCCTCAGGCTTATTGTTTTTGTCGGTTGGATCGGGAATAAGATGATAGTGTGCGGCATTTACCGATCTGCTTAAGGAACATGCATGTGGCGTTGTGCCCTGGAGCTCACATTACAGCCCTCGCTGGTGATCGCATAGCAACGTGTAGCATATGATGAAGTGGAACCTGCTAAAGACAAGGGATATTTAAATGGCCATTTCTGGCTTATTTGCCGTTTTCAGCCAGTCATACGAAACACAAATGTCAAGCACGTGGGATTCTAAACCACGACCTTTGGTAGTGAGTCGGACGCTCTACCATTGAGCCATTGGCTCATTGTTTTGTCGGTTGCGATCAGGAATATGATGATAGGTGGTGGCTCACCGATCTGCTTAAGGAACATGTATGTTCCGTTGGGCCCTGTAGCTCACATTAGAGCTCTTGCAGGCGGTCGCATAGGGACAAGTAGCACATGATGAAGTGGAACCGACAAAGACAAAGGCAGAGCGAAATGGCCATTTCTGGCTTAAAACCGTCATCAGTCAGTCAAACCCAACCCAAGTTTCGATAACCTGGAATTAAAAGCTGCTTCCATTTCTAATTGAGTCCAACGCTCTACCCTTAAGCCTCAGGTTCATGGTTTTGTCGGTTGCGATCAGGAATATGAAGATAGTGGGCGGCTCACCGATCTGCTTAAGGAACATGCATTTGCGTTGTGCCCTGTAGCTCATATTAGATCCCTTGCAGGTGGTCGCATAGCGACGTGTAACATAAGATGAAGTGCAACCGAAAATGACAAGGGAGACTGAAATGGCCATTAATGGCTTTTAGCCGTCATCAGACAGTCCTACCCAACCCAAGTGTCGAACACCTGCGATTCGAACCCGCGATATTTGGTATTTGAGTCGAAAGCTCTACCATTGAGCCTCGGGCTCATTGTTTTGTCCTGTTGCGATCCGGGAATATAATGACAGTGTGCGGTTCACCAATCTGCTTTGAGGAAAAATGCATGTTCCGTTGTGCCTTAACGCGCACAAAAGAGCCCCTCGCATGTGATCGCATAGCGAAGTGTAGCATATGATGTTCAGGAACTGACATAGTCAAGGGGAGACCGAAACGGCCATTTCTGGCTTAATACCCCTCATCAGTCAGTCATACCCAACCCCAAGTGTCTATATACTCAGGATTAAAACCCCGGAGCATTGCTAATTGAGTCGAACGCTCTACCATTGAGCCTCGGCCTCATTGTTTTGTCCTGCTGCGATCGGGAATATGATGATAGTGGGTGGATCACCGATCTGCTTAAGGAACATGCATGTTCCGTTGTGCCCTGGAGCTCACATTAGAGCCCTCGAAGGTGGTTGCTTAGTGACGTGTTACATATGATAAAGTGGAACCGACAAAGATAAGGGAAAACCTAATGGCCATTTTTGGCTTATTAGCCGTCATCAGAGAGTCATACCCAACCCAAGTGTCGAACACATGGGAATTGAGAACCGCGACCTTTGGTAATTGAGTCAAACGCTCTAACATTGAGCCTCGGGCTCATTGGTATGTCGGTTGCGATCGGGAATATGATGATAGTGTGCAGCTCACCGATCTGATAAATGAAAATTTATGTTCCGTTGTGCCCTTCCGCGCACCTAAGTCCCCTCGCATGTGGTTGCATAGCGACGTGTAGCATATGATGTCATGGAACTGACAAAGTCAAGGGAGACAGAAATGGCCTTTTCGGGCTTAAAAACCCTCATCAGTCAGTCATACCCAACCCCAAGTGTAGAACACCTGCGATTCGAACCCGCGTATTTGGTATTTGAGTCGAACGCTCTACCATTGAGCCTCAGGCTCATTGTTTTGTCGGTTGTGATCGGGACAATGATGATAGTCTTTGGCTCACCGATCTGCTTGAGGAACATGTATGTTCCGTTAAGCCTTGGAGCTCACATTAGTTCCCTCGCAGGCGGTCGCATAACGACGTGTAGCATTTGATGTCGTAGAACTGAAAAAGTCAAGGGAGATCGAAATGGCCATTTTGACTTAATAACCCTCATCAGTCAGTCATACCCAACACCAAGTGTAGAACACCTGCGATTCGAATCCGCGATAACTGGTATTTGAGTCGAACGCTCTACCATTGAGCCTCAGGCTTATTGTTATATCAGATGTGATCGGGAATAAGATGATAGTGTGCGGCACACCGATCTGCTTGAGGAATATATATGTTCCGTTTTGCCCTGGAGCTCACATTAGATCCCTCGCAGGCGGTCGCATAACGAACTGTAGCGTATGATAATATGAAAACGACAAAGACAGGTGGGACCGGAATGGCCATTTCGGAAGTAGTAGCCGTCATCTGCCAGTCATACCCAACCCAAGTGTCGAACAACTGGGATTCGAACCCACGACCTTTGGTAATTTAGTTGCATGCTCTACATCTGAGCCTCAGGCTCATTGTTTTGTCGATTGCGATCAAGAATATGATGATATTGTGCGGCTCATTAATCTGCTTAAGGAACATGTATGTTCCGTTGCGCCCTGGAGCTTCCATAAGAGCCCTTGCAGTCGGTCGCATAGCGACGTGTAGCATATGATGTCGTGGAACTTACAAAGACAAGGGAGACCGAAATGGCCATTTCGAGCTTAATAACCGTAATCAGTCAGTCATACCCAACCCCAAGTGTCGATAACCTGGAATAAAAACCAGCGACCCCTGCTAATTTAGTCCAACGCTCTACCATTGAGCCTCGGGCTCATTTTTTTGTCGGTTGTGATCAGGAATATGAAGATAGTGTGCGGCTCACCGATCTGCTTAAGGAACATGTATGTTCTGTTTTTCCCTAGAGCTCACAATAGAGCACTTGCAGGTGGTCGCATAGCGACGTGTAGCATATGATGAAGTGGAACCGACAAAGACAAGGGAGACCGAAATGGCCATTTCTGGCTTAATTAACATCATCAGTCAATCATACCCACCCCAAAGTGTCGATAACCTGGAATTTAAACCTGCGACCATTGCTAATTGGGTCTAACGCTCTACCATTGAGCCTCGGGCTCATTGTATTGTCGGTTGCGATCGGGAATATGATGATAGTAGGCGGCTCACCGACCTGCTTATTGAAAATGTATATTCCGTTGTGCCCTTCCGCGCACATAAGTGCCCTCGCATGTGGTCGCATAGCGACGTGTAGCATATGATGTCGTGGAACTGACAAAGTCATGGGAGACAGAAATGGCCATTTCGGGCTTAATAACCCTCATCAGTCGGTCATACCCAACCCCAAGTGTAGAACATCTGCGAGTCGAACCCACGATATTTGGTATTTGAGTCAAACGCTCTTCCATTGAGCGTCGGGCTCATTGTTTTGTCGGTTGTGATCGGGAAAATGATGCTAGTCTTTGGCTTACCGATCTGCTTGAGGAACATGTATGTTCCGTTGAGCCTTGGAGCTCACATTAGTTCCCTCGCAGGCGGTCGCATAACGACGTGTAGCATATGATGTCGTAGAACTGACAAAGTCAAGAGAGATCGAAATGTCCATTTCTGGCTTAATAACCCTCATCAGTCAGTCATACCCAACCCCAAGCGTAGAACACCTGCGATTCGAACCCGCGATATTTGGTATTTGAGTCGAACGCTCTACCATTGAGCCTCTGGCTCATTGTTTTTTCGGTTGCAATCGGGAATATGATGAGAGTGTGCGGCTCGCCGATCCGCTTGAGGAACATGCATGTTCCGTTGTGCCCTGGCACGCACATTAGAGCCCACGCATGTGGTCGAATAGCGACGTTTAGCATATGATGACGTGGAACTGACAAAGAGAAGGGGAGACCGAAATGGCCATTTCTGGCTTAATAACCCTCATCAGTCAGTCATACCCAGCCCCAAGCGTCGATAATCAAGGATTAAAACCCGCGATAATTGCTATTTCAATCGAACGGTATACCAATGGTCCTCGGGCTCATTGTTTTTTCGGTTGCAATCGGGTTTGCAATCGGGTGGCTCACCAATCTGCTTTAGGAACATGCATGCTCCGTTGTGCCCTGGAGCTCACATTAGAGCCCTCGCAGGTGGTTTCATAGCGACGTGTAACATATGATGAAGTGGAACCGACAAAGACAAGGGAGAACATAATGACCATTTCTGACTTAATAGTCGTCATCAGACAGTCATACCCAACCCAAGTGTCGAACAAATGGGATTCGAATCCGCGCCCACTGGTAATTTAGTCGAGCGCTCTACCATTGAGCCACAGGCTCATTGTTTTGTCGGTTGCGATCGGGAATATGATGATATTTGCGGCTAACCGATCTGCTTGAGGAATATGTATGTTCCGTTGAGCCTTGGAGCTCACATTAGTTCCCTCGCAGGTAGTCGCATAACGACGTGTAGCATATGATGTCGTAGAACTGACAAAGTCAAGGGAGATCGAAATGGCCATTTCTGGCTTAAAAACTCTCATCAGACAGTCAAACCCAACCCAAGTGTCGATAACCTGGAATTTAAAGCTATGACCATTGCTAATTGAGTCTAACGCTCTACCATTGAGCCTCAGGCTTATTGTTTTGTCGGTTGAGATCGGGAATAAGATGTTAGTGTGCGGCTCGCCGATCCGCTTGAGGAACATGCATGTTCCGTTGTGCCCTGGCACGCACATTAGAGCCCACGCATGTGGTCGAATAGCGATGTTTAGCATATGATGACGTGGAACTGACAAAGAGAAGGGAGACCGAAATGGCCATTTCTGGCTTAATAACCCTCATCAGTCAGTCATACCCAACCCCAAGCGTAGAACACCTGCGATTCGAACCCGCGATATTTGGTATTTGAGTCGAACGCTCTACCATTGAGCCTCTGGCTCATTGTTTTGTCGGTTGTGATCGGGAATATGATGTTAGTGTGCGGCTCGCCGATCCGCTTGAGGAACATGCATGTTCCGTTGTGCCCTGGCACGCACATTAGAGCCCACGCATGTGGTCGAATAGCGACGTTTAGCATATGATGACGTGGAACTGACAAAGAGAAGGGAGACCGAAATGGCCATTTCTGGCTTAATAACCCTCATCAGTCAGTCATACCCAGCCCCAAGCGTCGATAATCAAGGATTAAAACCCGCGATAATTGCTATTTCAATCGAACGGTATACCAATGGTCCTCGGGCTCATTGTTTTTTCGGTTGCAATCGGGAATATGATGATAGTGGGTGGCTCAACGATCTGATTAAGGAACATGCATATTCTGTTGTGCCCTGGAGCTCACAATAGAGCCCTCGCAGGTGATGGCATAGCAACGTGTAACATATGGTGAAGTGGAACCGAAAAAGACAAGGGAGAACATAATGGCCATTTCTGGCTTTTAAGCCGTCATCAAACAGTCATACCCAACCCAAGTGTCGAACACCTGTGATTCGAAACAATGACCTTTGGTAATTGAGTCAAACGCTCTACCATTGAGCCTCAGGCTCATTGTTTTGTCGGTTGTGATCGGAAATATGATGACAGTGTGCGGCTCACCAATCTGCTTTAGGAACATGCATGCTCCGTTGTGCCCTGGAGCTCACATTAGAGCCCTCGCAGGTGGTTTCATAGCGACGTGTAACATATGATGAAGTGGAACCGACAAAGACAAGGGAGAACATAATGACCATTTCTGACTTAATAGTCGTCATCAGACAGTCATAC
The DNA here is from genome assembly GCA_017591395.1 of Schistocephalus solidus. Lineage (NCBI taxonomy): Eukaryota > Metazoa > Platyhelminthes > Cestoda > Diphyllobothriidea > Diphyllobothriidae > Schistocephalus > Schistocephalus solidus. The sequence goes on along the minus strand of WEDG01004798.1, from coordinate 406,898 downwards.
CCAACCCAAGTGTCGAACAAATGGGATTCGAATCCGCGCCCACTGGTAATTTAGTCGAGCGCTCTACCATTTAGCCACAGGCTCATTGTTTTGTCGGTTGCGATCGGGAATATGATGATATTTGCGGCTAACCGATCTGCTTGAGGAATATGTATGTTCCGTTGAGCCTTGGAGCTCACATTAGTTCCCTCGCAGGTAGTCGCATAACGACGTGTAGCATATGATGTCGTAGAACTGACAAAGTCAAGGGAGATCGAAATGGCCATTTCTGGCTTAAAAACTCTCATCAGACAGTCAAACCCAACCCAAGTGTCGATAACCTGGAATTTAAAGCTATGACCATTGCTAATTGAGTCTAACGCTCTACCATTGAGCCTCAGGCTTATTGTTTTGTCGGTTGAGATCGGGAATAAGATGATAGTGTGCGGCACACCGATCTGCTTAAGGAACATGCATGTGGCGTTGTGCCCTGGAGCTCACATTACAGCCCTCGCTGGTGATCGCATAGCAACGTGTAGCATATGATGAAGTGGAACCTGTAAAGACAAGGGATATTTAAATGGCCATTTCTGGCTTATTTGCCGTTTTCAGCCAGTCATACGAAACACAAATGTCAAGCACGTGGGATTCTAAACCACGACCTTTGGTAATTGAGTCGGACGCTCTACCATTGAGCCATTGGCTCATTGTTTTGTCGGTTGCGATCAGGAATATGATGATAGGTGGTGGCTCACCGATCTGCTTAAGGAACATGTATGTTCCGTTGGGCCCTGTAGCTCACATTAGAGCTCTTGCAGGCGGTCACATAGGGACAAGTAGCACATGATGAAGTGGAACCGACAAAGACAAGGCAGAGCGAAATGGCCATTTCTGGCTTAAAAACCGTCATCAGTCAGTCAAACCCAACCCCAAGTTTCGATAACCTGGAATTAAAAGCTGCTTCCATTTCTAATTGAGTCCAACGCTCTACCCTTAAGCCTCAGGTTCATGGTTTTGTCGGTTGCGATCAGGAATATGAAGATAGTGGGCGGCTCACCGATCTGCTTAAGGAACATGCATTTGCGTTGTGCCCTGTAGCTCATATTAGATCCCTTGCAGGTGGTCGCATAGCGACGTGTAACATAAGATGAAGTGCAACCGAAAATGACAAGGGAGACTGAAATGGCCATTAATGGCTTTTTAGCCGTCATCAGACAGTCCTACCCAACCCAAGTGTCGAACACCTGCGATTCGAACCCGCGATATTTGGTATTTGAGTCGAAAGCTCTACCATTGAGCCTCGGGCTCATTGTTTTGTCGGTTGTGATCGGGAATATAATGACAGTGTGCGGTTCACCAATCTGCTTGAGGAAAATGCATGTTCCGTTGTGCCTTAACGCGCACAAAAGAGCCCTCGCATGTGATCGCATAGCGAAGTGTAGCATATGATGTTCAGGAACTGACATAGTCAAGGGAGACCGAAACGGCCATTTCTGGCTTAATACCCCTCATCAGTCAGTCATACCCAACCCCAAGTGTCTATATACTAGGATTAAACCCCGGGAGCATTGCTAATTGAGTCGAACGCTCTACCATTGAGCCTCGGCCTCATTGTTTTGTCCTGTTGCGATCGGGAATATGATGATAGTGGGTGGATCACCGATCTGCTTAAGGAACATGCATGTTCCGTTGTGCCCTGGAGCTCACATTAGAGCCCTCGAAGGTGGTTGCTTAGTGACGTGTTACATATGATAAAGTGGAACCGACAAAGATAAGGGAAAACCTAATGGCCATTTTTGGCTTATTAGCCGTCATCAGAGAGTCATACCCAACCCAAGTGTCGAACACATGGGAATTGAGAACCGCGACCTTTGGTAATTGAGTCAAACGCTCTAACATTGAGCCTCGGGCTCATTGGTATGTCGGTTGCGATCGGGAATATGATGATAGTGTGCAGCTCACCGATCTGATTAAGGAACATGTATGTTCCGTTGTGCCCTGGAGCTCACATTAGATCCCTCACATGAGGTCGCATAACGACGTGTAGCATTTGATGAAATGGAACCAACAAAGACAAGAGAGACCGGTATAGCCATTTCTGACTTATTCACCGTCATCAGCCAGTCATATTCAACCCAAAAGTCGAACACCTATGATTCGAATCCGCGCCCACTGGTAATTTAGTCGAACGCTCTACCATCGAGCCACGGGCTCATTGTTTTGTCGGTTACGATCGGGAATATGATGATAGTTGGCTGCTCACCGATCTGCTTGAGGAACATGTATGTTCCGTTGGGCCCTGGAGCTCACATTAGAGCCCTCGCTGGTGGTTGCATAGCGACGTGTAGCGTATGATGAAGTGGAACCTACAAAGACCAGAGAGACTTAAATGGCCATTTCTGGCTTATTTGCCGTTATCAGCCATTCATACCAAACACAAGTGTCAAGCACATGGGATTCGAAACCACGACCTTTGGTTATTGAGTCGGACGCTCTACCATTGAGCCATTGGCTCATTGTTTTGTCGGTTGCGATCGGGAATATGATGATAGTGTGCGGCTCACCGATCTGCTTAAGGAACATGTATGTTCCGTTGTGCCCTGTAGCTCACATTAGAGCCCTTGCAGGCCGTCGCATATCGACAAGTAGCACATGATGAAGTGGAACCGACAAACACAAGGGAGACCGGTATAGCCATTTTTGACTTATTTACCGTCATCAGCCAGTCATACCCAACCCAAAAGTCGAACACCTGGGATTCGAATCCGCGCCCACTGGTAATTTAGTCGAACGCTCTACCATCGAGCCACAGGCTCATTGTTTTGTCGGTTGCGATCGGGAATATGATGATAGTTGGCGGCTCACCGATCTGCTTAAGGAACATGTATGTTCCGTTGGGCCCTGGAGCTCATATTAGAGCCCTCGCTGGTGGTTGCATAGCGACGTGTAGCATATGATGAAGTGAAACCTACAAAGACAAGGGAGACTTAAATGGCCATTTCTGGCTTATTTGCCGTTATCAGCCAGTAATACCAAACACAAGTGTCAAGCACATGGGATTCGAAACCACGAACTTTGGTTGTGGGTCGGACGCTCTACCATTGAGCCATTGGCTCATTGTTTTGTCGGTTGTGATCGGGAATATGATGATAGTTGTGCGGCTCACCGATCTGCTTAAGGAACATGTATGTTCCGTTGTGCCCTGTAGCTCACATTAGAGCCCTTGCAGTCGGTCGCATAGTGACGTGTAGCATACGATGCAGAGGAACCGACAAACACAAGGGAGATCGGGGTGACCATTTGTGGCTTTTTAGCCGTTATCAGCCAGTCATACCCAACCCAATTGTCGAGGACATGGGATTCGAACCCGCAACCTTATGTATAGGAGTCTTACGCTCTACCATTGAGCCATGGGCTCGTTGTTTCGTCCGTTGCGATCGGTAATATGTGAGCTCCAGGGCACAACGGAAGATACATGTTCCTTAAGCAGATTGGTGAGCCGTACATTATTATTAAATTCCCGATCGCAACCGACAAAAATACGAGCCCATGGTCAATGGTAGAGCGTTCGACTTAATTACCAAAAGGTTGCGGGTTCGAATCCGAGGTTTTCGACACTTGGGTTTGGCAATGATTGGCTGATGACGGCTTATAGTCCAGAAATGGCAATTTCGGTCTTGTCGCACTTTCGAATATATATTTCCGAATATCAGATAATATGCTAAGTTAGGGAGTCAACCTTTGCAAACTGGAAGGACTTCAAATCCGAAGCCTACAACGCACCCTACAGTTAATTCGTCAATTAGATTGCAAAATGAGGGTCAACACACGTGCCAATATCGCAGAACATGCTAGAGCCGCGGATGATACAGAGGTCACACGTTTCTACTAGCAGTCGGTCACGAAGGGGTCAAAGCCACTGATCAACGAAAAATCAGGTTAAAGTTTGGGTCGTAATGTACGCGATATATAAGTGGTATCCACTCAAATTCTGGTAACTTCAGACAGGGTTGTTTCGGACCTCACCTTCATTCAGCCAACAAGAGGAGTGACAAAGGTCCTGAATTACAAATGAAACCATCCTTTCCCACTATGTCCACTGTGTTTCCCTAGCATGTTGTACGCGAAAACGGTACCTTTCGCGTGGATTAGTTTTAATTGATAGTACACTTAAGCAACATCTGCAGCACCCTCTCCTCTTTCTCACCCACATCCACTTTTTGCGAAGATAGAGGCAAGAAGACAGGATGCGGGAGCGGCGCAGGGAACCGGCGCGGCGTTAGCCTGTGCCTAGGTGTGCCACCACGCCCAATTCCCCCGTACGAGGAATGGTTCATGGAAAAGCACACCCAACAATGCATTTCGTGCCCTGATCTGCTACCTTCCCTTGTAAGTCCATTGCATCTACCGCGTGGCCTGTTTTATGGGAACTGAACAAGAAAAAAGAGCATGGACACACAGCACGGATGATCCACGGACGACCTCCATTCAAATGGTCATAAGCACTTCGAGAAAGAGAAAATCATCACCAGCAAAAGAAGGTAGACTACAACCGAAACGACGCTGTGCCAATCTACTCACATTTTTGTCAAGGACCCCTACCCTCTACTTATTATACCCTGGCCGAATTCCGTATGGTAGCTAGTTACCTGCTCGTGATATCTGTCACCTAAACGGAATTTGTCTACTTTGGGAAGGCAATGGATCCTTGCACGCCTCCGACTGTCTGAACACATAACCAGTACTAACTTTCATTGGGACACCAAATGATAATAATCTTAGAGAGGCTGAGGCTCCAAACCGGATCTTCTGCTGAGCAAGACTAAGTTTCAGCCATTATGTAACGAGGAAGTTAGCGTGCTGAGCTGAGGTTTGGAATCTGTATATAGCACACATTTAGAAAAGAGAGAACAACCAGCAGACGTTTTTGTATTGCATGAACGTGTAGGGACCGAGCGCATTTGGCTGGAACTTGAGTCATGTTAGTTGATCAACTGTGGTACCACGGTGCGGCAGGCACGTTCATCCTCGGTCGAAACTCTGGTCATGGCACCTGGTCACGTGCGCGTAACGTAGGGTAGGCAAAAGGAAGACCCATATGCATATTTACGGCTAGAGGCTAAGGTCTAGGCCATTTTGTTTTCGGTCCATGGCATCATCTACGTCGGCAAAGTTTGATCCATGAGTCGAATCAAGTGTGTTTGTGATTATGCAAGAGAGCTAATTTATCCTCCGAACTGCTGGATTTTGTTCGTATAGTAGTGAGGTCAGCCTTTTTTGTCCAACCCGTATATGCACAAGGGCAATTGCGAAATTGAAGCTGCCACTATTAGACGGTAGGACTAAGTTGAGATGACTGGCTGTGGACAGTGTCCTACTACGTTAAAAACTAGCTAGACTCTGACTCCACTCAATGTTTTTTTGTCTTCCACAATTGCGAACTGAATGCCAAGGGATATGTCAAACATTATGTAGCACTTCAACAGCCGGCTTTGCTCGATTATAACGAAGGAGTAATCGGGGTAACCTTATGAACATGCAGGTTCGGTTTGGGTGAAAGCGAACGTCTACAACTATTATAAACCCATTTTAGAGGTGAAAATTCCTATTGAAAAATTCCTAAGGCAATTTGGCGTCTGCTTTAGAAAAATCCGCATCAGGCCTGTACACTTATATTGTTTTGGGATGCGGGGAAGTAGGAACAAATCATGTTGTTGCTTGGGTAGGGAGGCCAGGGGGGAGTGGGGAAATTGTAGTCCATGTTCTCTCCTCGGCAGCTGAGAGGAGGGTGGCCACCGAGACAGGTAATTAAATGCGGGCGGCTGACTCTGTGGCTTTGGGTCATGAGGAGGGATTTAGGGGTACTAGTGATGGGTAGCAACACAGATAGCATTTTGTCGCTCCATTTGTCTCGTACAGGTGGTGAATGCTCCTGTTGCCGCCTCTAACTGGTACCCAACTCTCACCTGTGGCTCCTCGAAGTTAGGTTCTTCCCAGCACCCACACCAAAGGCAACCGTCACGACCGGCGGGCTAAACCAGGTGAGGGTCTCCGGTGTTGTGTGTGCCTCCACACCCGGGATGTCTGACTCCCGAACTTCCCACCTCCTCCCTCTCAAAAAATCCTACGGTGGGGGCGACAGCAACCCCGTAGGCGGCCCAGGCTAACTCGGGTCACTCTCCCACTAAATAAAAACCGTGACCCATAGCGGACTTCGGCAGCCGGCTGGGATGCCCGAGCAGCCCAATTTAGTGACAACACTGCTTGCCTATTCGCGGAGGAAGGGGCTAGAAAGTTGCCCTAAACAAATGCTGGTTATCACGTCTTCTGCAGCCGGCCGCAGCTCGCAGGTCGCAAAATACGCGGTCGTTTAACTCAAAAACAGCAATACCCCCGTCCCCATCCCCCTCGCCATACCCTCCAGGCTGCTCCGGTGAGTCCACTCACAATAGCAGCCTGAAATGTTCATTCCATTTCAGACAATCCTAGGAGAAACTGGCCGGAACGGAGGACGGCCCTAGTCACTCGGGAACTGGCGCGCTACCAGGTGGACATTGCTGCTCTCAGCGAGACCCAATTCACTGAGCATGGTCATCTGGAGGAGGTGGGTGCCGGTTACATCTTCTTCTGGAGCGGCCGGCCAAAAGGCAGAGCAATGCGACGCTGGTGTTGACTTTGCCATCCGGAAAGACATCGTGGGACGTCTGCCCTTTCTTCCGCAGGATATCAATGATCGCCTGATGAGCCTCCACCTGCCTCTTCGGGGAGACCAGTTCGCCACTATCATCAGCACCTACGTTCCCCCAATGACGAGCTCTGAAGCAGCGAAAGACAAATTCTATGGGGACCTGAACACCCTGCTGGCGACTGTGCCGAAAGAGGACAAGTTAATTGCCCTTGGTGACTTCAACGCCCGCGTCGAGACGGACTAGGCTGCCTGGCAGGGAGTGCTGGGTCCCCACGGTCTCGGTAGCTGTAACGATAGCGGCCTCCTTCTTCTGCGAACGTGTGCGGAACACCATGTCCTGCTGATCAACACCTTCATCCGCCTTCCGACGCGGGAGAAGGCCAGGTGGATGCACCCTCGGTCGCGGCGCTGGCAGCTGCTGGACTATGTTCTCGTCCGGAGGCGAGATCGACAGGACGTGCTGGTAACCAAGGCGATCCGTGATGCCGATGGTTGAACAGATCACCTCCTCGTCATCTCCCAGATGAGGCTCTGAATGCAACCCCGACGAAGGCCCGAAGGTAAGCGGCCACCAGGTAAGTTAAATATTCTTTTGTTAAATTTGCCTGCTCACTGTTTTGATTTCAGCAACCAAATAACCGAGAAAATGGAGAACCTGCATGCTCCAGATAATAACGGTACCGTGGAAACACGATGGTATCAACTGCAAAATATCATCCAGTCCACCGCCCTCGAAGTCCTCTGACGCGCACGCCATCAAAACCAGGATTGGTTTGACGGCAATGACGCCGACATCAGCAACTTACTCGCGGAGAAGAATGTACTGCACAAAGCCTACATGGACCTTCAAGCTGACGCCACCAAAGCAGCCTTCTTCAGATTCCGCCGCCTTGTACGGCAACGGCTGCGGGAGATGCAGGATGCCTGGATGATCCAAATGGCTGAGGAAATCCAGGGGTATGCGGACCGTAATGAAATGGAAAACTTCTTCAAATTCATCAAGGGCATCCACGGGCCGGGTATCAAGGGGACCGGACCGCTATTCAGCTCTGACGGCAAAACACTGCTGATAGAGATATCGCAAATTCTGAAGCGCTGGGCCGAGCACTTCAGAAGTGTCCTTAATTGCTCATCAGCCATCTTCGATGCTGCCATTGACCAGCTCCCTCAAGTGAACACGAACAATGACCTGGATCTGCCGCCTTCCCTACCAGAAACCATTCGTGCCATGCAGTAGATTTCCAGCGGTAAAGCACCGGGATCCGACGCAATCCCACCGGAAGTCTACAAGCACGGTTGGCCCCGGCTGATGGCAGAACTCACAACACTCTTCCAGGAGATGTGGCGCCAAGGACAAGTTCCTCAGGATTTCAAAGACGCGACCATCGTCAATCTCTACAAACGGAAGAGATACCAGCAACTCTGTGATAATCACAGAGGCATCTCGTTGCTCATAATCACCGGGAAGATCTTCCCCGCATCCTTCTCAATCGTCTGAACGGTCCCCTAGAGCAGGGCTTGCTCCCGGAAAGCCAATGTGGCTTCTGCCAACACCGCAGAACAACCGACATGATCTCTGCCACCCGTCTGCTACAAGAGAAGTGCCAGGAGATGCGAACTCACCTATACACTACTTTCGTGGATCTAACGAAAGCCTTTGACATGATGAATCGCGACAGACTGTGGAAAGTCATGCAGAAATTCGGCTGTCCTGAGCGGTTCACGCACATGGCGCACATGGTGCGTCAGCTTCATGAGGGATGACGGCACGCGTCACTGACAACGGGACGTAATCCGAAGCATTCGCATTGACCAACGGAGTGAAGCAGGGCTGCGTATTGGCTCCCACCCTGTTCAGTCTCATGTTCTCGGCTATGCTGATGGACGCCTACCGTGATGAACAGTCTATGACTTGCTCTTCGCGGCCGACTGCGCCCTTAACACCGTGACAGAGGAGGACATGCAAAGGAGTATGGACCTCTTCGCCGCAGGCTGCGCCGATTTTGAATTAACAATCAGTACATAAAAAACAATTTTCATGCACCGGCCACCACCCAGCGCGGAATACAATGCTCCCCGAATCAATGTCAACCGTGCTCAACTCAAAAACGTGGAAACCTTCGCTTATCTAGGAAGCACGCTGTCACGCAGCACGAGAATCGATGACGAGGTTGCCCAACGGATCTCCAAAGCTGGTCAGGCCTTCGGCCGGCTGCAGGCCTCCGTATGGAATCGCCACGGTAGTCACCTGAACACTAAACTGAAGATGTACAAGGCCGTCGTCTTGACGACACTTCTTTACGGAGTGGAGGCCCGGACCGTCTACTCGAACCAGACCAAGAAGCTGAATCACTTCCATCTCAGCTGCCTCCGCAGAATATTGAAGCTGAGATGGCATGACAGAATCCCGGACACGGAAGTCCTGGAGCGGACCGGAATCCTCAGCATCCACGTCATGTTGAGGCAAATGCAACTCCTATGGAGCGGCCACCTGGTAAGAATGGACGACGAGTGACTACCTAAACGAATTTTCTACGGAGATGTCGCTACGGGTTCTCGCCGGCAGGGAGGTCAAAAACGACGCTACAAGGACACTTTGAAGAAATCGCTGAGGCAACTGCAAATCAACCCCGTGACCTGGGAGGACCTCGCCCAGGATAGTCCGGTATAAAGAAGATCCGTGAAGACTGGTTCAGCTATGTGAGGCCAAACGGATCGCCGTCGTCAAGGCCAAAGGAGCGGCACGAAAGTCACCAGCGCCCCGGACCAACATCGTCGATGCCCAGGCCCTGAAAACATGCCCGCGCTGTCAACGCATCTTCCGAGCGAGAATCGGCCTGGTTGGACATCTTCGGACGCAATGCACCAACAATCCGACAATTCTAACTTCTACGTCAAATTCTGCCAATCCCCTTTCAGACTCCCACACCCAAACTCCTGGCATCAATTCCATTACTCCCACCATCATATAGACTACATCCTAATACTCATCGCCTGTTACCCCCACCACCGCAAACATCACCGCCTCCGCCGCCACCGCCATCACCACCACCACCACCATCATCAGCGATGGGGAATCTCTCCTAAACTGTCCTCAATGCGACGCTCATTCACCTCAGGCATCGGTCTGGTCGGTCATAAGCGGATCCATCGTAAAGAGATTGGTGAACCAGTGACCGGAGCACCAACACACAGCAGAGATCGCCACCTACACTGCCCTCACTGTCCTCGCGCATTCATTCATCGCATGAGCCTATTCGGTCGCATGCGCATCCATGACAGCGGAATTCACCGCAATGCCAACAACACCGATACACCATGCAAACCCTCCATTCCTGCCATTCTTACCGCCACTGACATCCTTACTTCCATGAATGACATCTCTCCAGCCTCTACTGATTTATCCTGAACACACTGCGCCTGCAAATTCAACTCGCGCATCGGCCTGGTCGGTCACCTGTCAATCTATCGTACGGAGGCTGGTGAACCAGTGCCTGGGGCTCCGACATACAATCGCCGCGCCCACCTCCACTGCCTTCACTGCTCCCGCACATTTACACACCGAATGAGCCTATTAGGACACATGCGCCTCCATGACATCCTGCAGTAAACCACGGGATGCTAAGCCACATCAGCGCACACCAAATACACTAATACATAGACAACACCCTCACAATCATCATAATGTACCTGATTAATTCACGGTTTCGTAGAAACCGTGGCTTGGAAGGCTGCCAATCTGACGCTTACACCAGACCACGCCGTCGGCCCAGTGTATGTGGTGTGTGTTTCGAGTGGCTGACCAGTGGACTGAAGGTCAGACGGCGATGGCTCCTCCATATCCCCTGAATAAGTGAATCCTCGTGTGTGCGTTATGGGGGGGGGTCTGATTGTGGTGGTGGGGAAGAGAGTGAGGTCGACTCCTCAGCGCATTTTCCTCACTATAAACAATCTGACGGACTTGAAACTATCACGGTTCGCTAAAAGCCGTGGCTTGGAAGGTTGCCAACTGACTGGATAACTTGGAGCACGTGGTTAGCCCAATGTGTGTTTTGTGTGGAGTGGCTGACTGGTGGACTGAGAGTCAGGCTGCAATGTCTCCTTCATAATGTGGCCTTATGGCATTCCCACTCTGTGGGATCCGAGCCAGGAGTGGTGGTACACCCAGGCGCAATTCCGGCCGCGCCAGCCACCTGTGCCCTCTCCCATCTCCTGTCTTCTTGACTCTGTCTTGACACCGGGCTCAGGTGGGGGAGGAGGAGAGAGTGCGGTAGCTGCAGCGCAAGGCTGCTATCACTTAAAACTAATTCACGCGCAAGTCACCGTCTCTGCTTCACCTTGTGTGGAGCATACGGTGGAAGTCGTAGAAATCGACGGTCGAACTATCGACGTAGGCAAGAGATACTGTCGAAGTGATTTTAGATAGCTGAAACTAACTCAGGTAGTTTCGCTACGACGAAACGATGTCACAATACCATAGTCCCTGAGTCGCCTTAAATATAGTTACCGGCAATAGATCACATCTGTTTCGAGGGTACTGTGAAGATTTGTGTGCGGAGTGGGTTATAGAAATTGATGCCTGTAAAAAGTCTCAAAACCTCTTCTCGCACGCCCGTGTCGCAGTGACAACGGGAAATGAGAGGGAGCAGATGATGAGGTTGAAACCACAGTCTGCATTTGCTGCGACAACATCGTAACGATATCCCAGGCCATCGGAGAAAGACCGAGGTGGTTTGGGCATGTGTTTCGTCCTCAATCTCACGAGCCCCGTGTTATTGCCTTCGATCCAGGACCGTTAAGTTGGGGCGGGTTCAGGACAAAACATGACTCAATCAGTTCATTTACGAAGAGAATTGTTCGAACTGTCCAGATCAGCCGCCGCGACTCGTCCCACGTGGAAAGATATAGTTAGGGATATCACCAAGGCCCGCTGGGCAGGTATTATCGCAAGCGTACCAAGTGCAAGTACGTACGTCCATACGTAGCACATAAGTTTAGCCCCCGGGAAAACACAAACCATTTTGTTTAAATAGGGAACCTAGCGTCCTTACCGAAGGGAGTTGTTGAAAAAGCCAGCGTTACAAGCAGTCATTAAAGTGTAACCACTAGTTCTAAAAGCGATCTGATTATCACATCAATTAGCAATCTACCAGGCGAAGTTTCGTTTGCGGCAGTTTAAAAAGCTTGTTTTAAGTGGGGAAACCTAGCAGTGAAACCGAGTTTGAACGACTTCATTCCTCCATCCTTCTTATAAGTCAATGGAAATTCACGGTCAAGCCAACTGGAGGTGAAACAAAGCACATTGGACGACCTGTCCTAAGGCCTCCGTCCCCAACGTGTCAAAGGCAAACAACCACATACACGATGAGTTACATATCTTTAATGAAGAAGATAAACGTCATCTCTCGATTATTGTATGTCTGGGAGACGTTTCAGTGACTTTCGCAGATGCGCCCAGGAAAGAATAAGCGCATGCGATGTCCGAATCTATAGCTGCATGTGCGTGAGAAAGGTTAATCCCAAGAATGCTGGCCAGGATTTCCAGCACCAGGTCTCTAATCTTTTTACCATGAACCTGTAAAAGACGAATCCGGTTGAGAGTTTATTGAAACCGTTACACAGAGGGATAAAAGACAGCCAATGGGAATCACCCGCAAATATAAGAAAGGTTGGGGTGGTCATTGTCAGCTTATTCGCTGTCGTCAGCCAAACATACCCAAACCCTAGGTTAGGAGGTGAAGTTCTGTATTCCAACCTGCAGTCAGACAAGGTCCAGGATCTACGTGGAGATTGCGATAGTTTTCCCCTAATAAATCCAATTCCTGTTTAAGAAAGTGGACGCTTTCCTTACTGCCTAAAGCGTGTTACTTGAAAAAACTTGGAGTAGGTGTTGAAATTGATTTTTAGCATGTTGGTCGCTCCTTTACAGGTGTTAGCAACATAGGCAACTAATCATTCCAGCATCTGCCAAACAGGACGGACGTGATGGGGTGCTGATTCAGCACAGGTCCTCGAAAAGCGAGTTTAGACTGTCAACTGCGTGAGATGACCACCAGCAGTTTAATGTTTGCATCATTTTTTGGGCTCGTGGATGAGGGTGACGTTATTTCCCCACTTAATGATCGAATGAGAAAAAAAATGCAAAGGTGTAAGATAAATCACGACACAAGTTTCGATTTGAATTTAGATAGAAGAAAACTTTATAAAACAATATTACGAAACATCAATCTAAACTGGGTTGACAGACTCAGATCAGGTCGCTGGAAATGGTCAATGAGAATACTTTTAATTAATAGGGATGGCCTCGTAGCTCAGGTAGTTAGACCATTGGCTGTACTAAAGCCTTCACCTTGCTATCATGAGTTTTAACCACACCAAGGCCGCCGAGGTTTTCACAACTGGGTCACATGAATAATTTAAATGTTTATTTCATGGTGGATGTTAGGTTCGCGGAGCATATGCGGCCACTACAGTTGTGATGTTCAACACTGCGGTGGGCGGGTTAAGTGGTATGCCTCATTTATACGCAAGAGCGGGGTTTTCGTAGTCCCTACCGTCGCTCGTGCTGCGATGTGTTGGTTTGAGCCTCATTTCAGCGTGGAATGCCCCGTTATCGATTTTCTGAACCGACCAATTGAAGTGCACGTAAGTTCGTGGGGAAAAGACGCTACGCAACCCGCAATAGACTTGGCAAAACAACGGCAAGGGAGGAGAATGGAGAAGATTGCTGAATTTATGAGGCATCCGATGAAATGTTGAATGCACGAGCAAACCGTGCATACGAACTCCGTATGAACAACCTCCATAAGAAGCGACTTACGGTCGGCTCAAACGTAGACGGCGCAATCACTATTACGCTTCGAGAACGCAGGCGATTGGAGAGAAGGCTTAAGGAAACCCACACAAAACAGGGCCAAAAATCTGTCTCAGAGGATACACAGGCTACAGCTGCCAACTTAGATGAGATTTCAGAAGACCAAGGAAGAGTTTTTTTAGAATACGATGTAGCGGAAGAACAATTTCCACGCGAAAAGGAAAAACCTAACAACATCCCGGCGACGGGCGATGGAGAAGATGGCGATACTAATATGATCTACGCACGGATGAAAAATGGTGGCACTGTCGTACGCAAGGTCAGGAAAAGTTCGATCTTAAAAGCCCTGTCAAGAAACCAAAGGTCAGGGCGTACGGGAGTTCAAACGTTGGTTCCGTCAGGTCCTCACCAGTCTGCTAATGCCAATCCGTGCAAATGTAATTGTGTCGGGCTGCCGCCGAGAAGACCAATAAAACAATCTGACACAGTGGTGTGGAAGAGTACGACCGATAAAAAACTTGCAGTACCAGTGAAGGTACCACATTCTATAGAAGCCAAAGTCAATTACGAACTCATGGAAGGTGACCAAAGGAAAGAAAGACCAACAGACATAACAGACCTAGACGGCGAAATAGAACTGACAAAGTCTGTTAGTCTTGCTGATTTTATGCGAGGCGACTCCTCGATGGCGACGGAAAATTTCAAGCTAACTGAGCTGCTTCCCATTCAATCCATGGAGCCAAGTTTTAGCGTCAGTATACATGCTCCAGTAAATACAAAGGAGTCAACTATAGCTGAACGAATACTGCCCAAGGGGGAGATAAAGGATGCAGAGGCCAGTTTCTATGAGGAACTGATTGGAATCGAACCAGAGTGTTGTCCTGAAGAGGCAGGGCGCCTTGAAACAGTCAAACCCACAACACAGGACACCTGTTGTGAACTAGACCTCGGGAGATCGGTAATGTTTTCTCCACCGCAGACCAATGTTTCTGCCACGGAGCGGAAGGAGCTGCAACCTCCTGATGACAGTTCGGTATCAACTGAAGTAAGGAAAAAGGGCAACGCATGGCGGCTTTGTGGAGGAATTTCATTCCTCCTGGGAATGTGTACTATACGGGGTCGTCGGAAGCGATGGTCTAAACCGCAGGACGAATGTGAAATATCGACGCAACTGCAGAAACCCACGTGCACAACGCCATCCCACCAGCAAGAGCAACCAGTCGCAGATTCTGAGTACTCAAATCCTCTGCTACCGAGCCCGATAGTTATACCAGCATCCACCGAACCTAGCGTAAAGTTGACTCCCGAAGACGCTGATATAAAAACGATCACCTATTCTGAACATACTTCTGATGGCACCATATCTCAGGTAAAACTATTTGAAAGCGGCGCTTATGTTACGACGACCAAATCGGCCTACAATTCCACGACGCGTCTACCAGTAGGTACCACTAAATCGACGCAAAAGAAATTGACTGGAGAAGAACCAAGCTCCTTAAACTTTGAGAAAAGCAATTTTACAGGTCAACCGTCGGTGGACATTAAGCTTCCCCTGGAGTGCGATCTCATGCCGGACGAGGAAATTAAAAAAATGAGACGTCCAAAGGTGCTCACTTCACCCTATCAACAGACGGACACCTTCAGTTTTAGTGAGATGGGCTCGGGTTATGGGTCTCCAGACTTTGATCAACAAGCGGCCCTGCCAGAGAGACTCACCACTGACGATACCCGCTCCTACTCCCTGGCTGTTAGTAACAGACTAACAGAAAAGCAGGCAGAAGACGTGGAAGATGTAAGTTCCACGTCATCTGTGACTCTTGAAGTTTTCAAAGCAAAGCAAAGAAGCATAAGTGAAGCTTCTGTGACTAGCAGATGGTCCATACTGAGTGAAGTGACGCCCTGTTACGCCCAAATGCTTTTTTCTGAGCACTCCACTATCGAAATAGGAGATATTGCCCAGACGACAAACCCACTTCAACGAATTGGTCTTGTGTGTCGAGACCAGGGTTCTAACGTGCAGACAAACTGCTGCAACGGTGAGGGAAGACTGGATCGTGGTCAGCTGCTCACTCGTGGAGGTCTATGGATAGACTGGTCCACTGTCCCGCGATGTCGAAAAAAGACTCACAGGACAGGGGATGTGATTGCACACACCGACACTAATTCCGGGACGGAATGTGAAGACTATGGAGGTGAACTGTCAGAGGTTCTCGGAAGATGAACTGGCGTCACTGCCCTTTAGTGGACTATTTAGGGCAAAGATTGTTCACCACAGTAGGGCTAATTTCCATTATGCGACTCAGCAACAGCGATCGAAAAGAAGCCCTGAAGGCCTTGACACTTTCAGTGCCACCGGGACCAGTTATACAGGAGAAGGAAACAGGAGAGGCTCAGACGGGTGACAATGTTTCAAAAGTAACTTGGCAACAGATCAGAAATCAGTGTCAGACTAGCCGCAACGGGCAGAGAAACAACCTCTCTAGGTACATCCCCTTTGTTGAGAGCGCGTCTCCTCGTACATTCAGCAACGAAGAACGTGTAAGGTCAAGCCCAAATATCTCATGTGAGGTGTCCTTTGGTGGTGACCAGACAAGCTTGGGAATTAGTTCTGGTTTCGAAACCCCTACACAACAGAAACAGGCTAGTTATGTTCGGACGAGCCGCCCCACCACAATGGTGAAGAAGTCCAGGGATAAAAGTACAAAATTCGATGGGGGCTTTCAACCAGATTCCAGGCGAGTAGCGATGCCCGAGGCAGTATTGAGTGATTGCTGTCCTATAGGTGTAACTCAGGTAGTGATTGATGACGACGATTACACGTTTGTGGGTCAGTCGAGTCATTCTGAGTACCACGGAGGAAGAGTGTGGAAGTTCAGGAGGTCTCCAAGATTCAAAGGGGCCTCCCAGACCGAGATGGACATGTTTGAAGAACTAAAGCCAATGCCCTCACAGACCAATAATAACAACAGTATCGTTTATGGGAAAGTAGAGGACGCAACAAAGGGGAAATTTGTTCAGGTGGAGAACATAGACAGCAGTGAACGTATATCAGCCCAGGACTACGCACTCCCCGGAACGCCGAAGAAGCCGCCAAGCTTGCTGGAACAGCTGCGCGAGGCTAGACAACTTGGTATAGGAGCACCTAGTCGCCCAACTCCCTCCTATTCCTGGGATCGTGTAATGGATGCGGAGAACGAAAATCCTTCCAACAGTGTGCTGACACGAACTCGACGGAAAAAGAGCAAGGCTCTGGAGAATAGTATCACCGCGCCAACACCACCGCAGCAATCAACAGCTACGTCAACGAAGACACCCTCAGTATCAGATATTCTGGAGAATTTACGAAAGGTTAAGGAAGCGGAGGAAAAGTTGAAGTCTTCTAAAGGAGAGAAGCTAATAAAGGAGCCCGAAGTCCCTGGCAAGGATATGCAACCGCTCACAGCATCTGAGGCCATAACTCAGATGACTGGAGCTCCGATTGTGGACTTCAAAGAACGACGGAGGCTCCGACAACAGAATAAGATTGAGGAGGAGCGGAAAGAGCTGCTGGCCATGACTGAGAACGCTCTCAAGGATCGCAAAGAGCAGCAGCGGCGAATGGCACAAAATGACTCTTCACAGCTAGGTGAACTCCTTTTCTGTGGCTCTACCAAGGCAATGTTTGACCCAAACGCGCCCACCCTGGAACGGGTGCCGACGACTCGATCACCCAACCAAATTAAGACGCGAGTTTTCACCCCGACGGCACCCGAAATTGAAACTAACACATCGGTCGCAAAGGTAAACAAGACAGGCCAAAACAATACAGGACCAGGTGGAAGAGGAGAAGGCGGTGGAGTATGTAGCACAGAAATCCAGCCTCACACATCGGACAGTGTGGACGTCGTGAAGTCAATACCTGAGTTGCGAGTGCAGACTCCCACAGTAAAGGGTGATTTCAGCAGTACAGCGGAGGGGGGACGAAAGAATAGCAAGAAATCGAACTTGGACAGCCAGGCTACAGATGTTAGTTGCGACACTTCTACTCTCCAAACAGCCTGTTCTGGTTGCAACCCCCTGTCCTTCTTCGCAGGAGCACAACCACAGGCAGCAGGTATGTGTTGCTCGAATGCCCCAATGTGGGGACCCTTTAGTCATATGCAGCCGCAAATCCTTCTACAAACGCCAGTGGCCTACGCGTTACCGCCCTATGCTCAGACCCTGCCAACTTGGAGCTATCAACCTCAAATGCAGTGGATGCCACAGTTATCACCGCCGCCGCCACAGTGGAACCAGATGCCAGTATTAACAACCGAAATGCTTTCTCAGCTACAACAGCTACCGAAGTGGCCTGAGCCGCAAGACTATTGGCCACATGGAGTGCGGCGAAAAGACGTCAAGATCAGCTTTTCCAGATCTTCGCCATCGAGTCAATCCTCAACATCCACTGGTATGCATACATTGCGAAGTCACTCCTCTTGTAGCACGTCCTCAAATTCATCTTCCCTGTTAGTTAGCTCCAGTCGAAGTTCGAATACGACAACCACTGAGAGCGGAAGCAGCGAAACTAGCTATTGGTACGATTTGGCCTAGAGATCGGCTAGCCTACAGGGATATGAGAAGAGGATAGACAGCAGCCCACGCCCTCAGCTTGCCGCTCCCTGTCCAAGAAATATCAGGCCTTCATGCATGCGCAGAAGCAGCCAGTCCGCGTCTTCAGTTTAGTCATCTGTTTGATGAACAGTGAAACCAACGGCAACGAACATACGAAAAACCCTCCTTCTCGTGGAAAATTCGCGTTCTTTCTTAGTTTCTGTTCAGTTGCCTGCTTAGCACAATCACTTTGTCACCCCTCTCCTCCCTCCCACAAAGTGCAGAACATGTGCTTTGATTGGTTGCAAAGATAATGCCTGCTTAATTCTGCGTGCGAATTTTAAACGTTTCATCCTGTTCCTGACTATTTAGTGGTAAACATTGTTGTTAATTGTCAGAGAAAACAAAATATACTAAAAACAGGTCACGTGCAGACGAGGTAAATTCTTGACACCGACGAGCAGACACTTGAAAGCGAGAAATATGATTGTCTTATGAGACTGAACCGGTAGGGTGCCTTTCGTGGGAAAGTAATGATTATTATTGAGAGATAAATAAAAATCGGCAAAAATCCTGAATTCCATACAGCTTTTGTGAACGATAGGGCACAGAATTACTCTCCGATATACTTTGGACAGAGTCTGTCTGTGATAAGGAAAAGGAGACTGGCGTATTTACTGAAGGCCTGCGAGGGCTCCAGACTGGAGCCCCAAGGTAGAATTGAAAGTTCGTATTCTATTCTAAATCAGTCCAGATTAATGGGGAGTTGCTAACATCCACTGTGAACAGTCGGTAAGAAGTAGTTGTGGGTTGAGTACCCGGTAGAGACACAACAAGTCGATTGGAGCAAAGCTTCAAACATTAGTTAGCAAGGACAAATTATATATAAAAACTGCGCTGTTGTTAAACGGGCTCCATATGGATTAAGGGAAATCCACATACACCAGACAACTAGGTAAACAGAATACAGGAACATTCAAGACAGATTTAAGGCGGGCGTGTTTACTGATATCCAGCAAGATCGCCACAAGCCGCGCATATCTCTAACTTGACATAGTGCAAAGCAGGGGAAAAGTCACATAGGGTCTCTGTTTACCTCAAAGGCACGCCAATAGCGACTTGTGAGTAACCCGGTTAACACCAAGTGATGAACAGATCGATTTTCCAAATAGGAAAACTAACCATGATAATATACCATCCCGAATGATAATTCTTATCAACTAGATCCGATACTCGTTAGGTTTAGCAGGTACAGAAATGTAAAAAAGGCTTCTGGATACACACACCAATTTCCGCTTTCTAAAGAACCTTCAACTCCATCCAGCAGTGAAGCATAAAAGGAAGACGAATAGAATAGTAAGAGAGATGAAGATCAAGGGGCCAGAGCAGTCAAGAGGAGGAGCCCCTGCGAAGGCGATTAGATAAAACTTTCACAATCAGTTAGACTGCCTCTGATTCGGCTAACTAGTCAGATAAATTTGACTCGAAGCAGAGAATTAGTTTCCAGTTTACTTCATTTGGTTCATTAACCGGCCTCCAAAGCGACTTGCACGAGATAACGTCACAGTCATTCTAACTCAGTTTCCTCGACAGGAGTTGCGTCAAAGAGCCACAACGACTAATCTGGACACGCCCGGACGAAAAAAACGTGAGCAGACTGACAAAGAGAAGGAGTGTCAACATACTTAGTAGAGCACTTTTTTATTTTTTGAATCAGTGGATTGGAGAAATCAGATTTTGGAGCCCATGCCAAATGTTTGGCACACATTCTAGCATTCCTAAGCAGTGCTAAAAAATAAAAAGGCTGGATGCAAAGTAGTTTTATGCCCTTGTATTGGAGAAGTAAATAAAACATGCCAATAAGAAAGGGAAAATGGGACTATGTGCATAAAGATTGAGAGGCAACTTCAATGGGAGTGCTTCTTCTTATGCTTGTGGGACGAGCTGCTACTGTTAGACAGTTTGGACAACTTGCTGAGAAGTTTCTCACGCTGCCTCTCCGTCAAAGATTTAGGAATTTAACGGTGAGGTCATTTTCGGCAGCCGTTGGATCAAAACCATCGCCTCCATTACACATTTGTTTGGCCTTGTACACGATATCGTTAAGGCCCGTGGCTTCTGTAGACTTTTTGAAAGCCAGACCCTCTCTGCGAAGATTTTCTCTAGCAAAGTCCAGCCCACGAGAAGAACCGGCGACGGGCTCTTGTGTAAATGACTGACCATAAAGGGGACAAATTCGATCCGTATTCAAGTGTCCCCATTGTTTGCAACGCATACACCGAACGTTTCTGACCTCAATACCGAAAGGTTGGTCTGTGACGTCTGCAGAGTTCTTGCAGTAACTTTCACGTGGCGCGTTGTACTTTCGCTGCCATTCGAACTTAACTTCAGACTTCTCGGGCTCTTTCTCCTAAAGGGATAAATAAGACCCAGAACCGAAATTAACATACTGGTTCCATAACAGCCGGTTGGTCATACATCCAGGCCAATCCCAACCGTGCTTTCTCGTCGCCGAGAAGAACTCGATTCTCCAGAACTTCCTGTTCTCGGCGATATTGAGTTAATTTTTCCTGTTCACGCTTGCTATCGAACTCATCCTTTTGTTCAGCCATCCACTTACGTTTGATGTTATCGAAATTTGTAGGATGGAAAAACTTCTTGCACATATAATTGTTATATCCCTTCCCCATTTTTTCCGGCAGTAAATAACCTAAAAGATAAGCAGAAATCGGTAAGAGCATTCATGGAAACTATAATTATACAGCTGACATCGGGTTAGCACATGAGAATGAGAGTTCGTTAGAAAGCAGTTGATCGCGGTCTAGTTAAATTTTTGGAGGTTTCATGTCGTAGAAATTCCTTACATCCCGACCAAGCAGAAACTTGGTTCCATACGACAAAGACCGGCAGTTCAACCATAAACATACTTAATTGCCCCAGCAACCTATTTCCTTACGAGGTCATACAGATTTGAGGAGGGTCAATTGGCAGCCTAGGCAAACGAGGTCGTAGGCATCACCAACCTGGCTAGCAACATGGCAAGCTGTTCAAAGAGTAGACATAGACAAACTTTAATGCTACTTCCTTAGTAATGCTAACTTAGCCATGAGTGTGTTTTCTAGGAATATAGGCGCCGCCCTAATTTCACACTCGATTAATTTTGCACTTGCTGCGATACTTAAAGTGATCAGCAAAAGTGACGCAAATGTAGGATGAAAGAGCTATTCATTTACGGAATGGCGTATAAAATAACAATGGTCTTTTACGGGGTGGGGTCAGAATAATCCCGCACATAACTAGAGCTTGTGATGTTTTAGAAGCTTAAAGTGTTGATCAGAGCTGATGGCAAAAAGATGATTAAGAAATCTTAACTAGTTACGGAAAGTTCTGAAATTGAGGTGGTCTACCAAAACTGTGCCCTGCTCTTGTATAGTCAAACCTTCCTGTTGAAAGGGTTTTCTACAAGACGATCTTTGATTGTGGGGCGCGAAAATTAAATAAACTGTACACACCTCAGATGAAGGTTCACAGAAATTTTTCGGAAAACCTAGTTTTCGCTTAACAGACCGTCCCGAATTAACTGGTTTATGCCCAAAGGACAACTATACGGAGAGTTCGGTCATTTTCGTGCACGCACCAACATCCTGTGTCGATAAGTGCGATAAAAAACAAACTATCAGCTGCAATAATTTGTTAAAGACAGCACTGTAATGACGTGCTCATTTTTTGAAACTGAAACGACCGGACTGGACCAGGTGGCTCTTCAAACGGTCCCATCACTGTCCGCTAGAAGTTCGGCTCACAATGCGACCATAGTACGAGAATAGTGGGTTTCTATGATCTGAAACCACTGTTTATCACAACACGTGATTCCAGCACCGCCAAAAAAATTTGCTGACCCAATATTTAAATAATGGGCGCACAAGCAATCGAACTGGCTACATGCTTGTCGGTTTAAGGTTCCATAGCTGGCTTTATGGTAGTAGATCGATGCGTAACATCGATACTAACCACGCCCACAAACCTGACCGTGTTTCTGTCCGTACACGCCTGAAATTTAACCTTCCATTCAAACCAAAACTGTCGTTCGTAAGTGCCTTGATGTCGGGAAACTATAACAACCAATACAAAGTTCTGGGCAGATAAATTCGATTTCGCTTTACGGTCCGAGTCGAATGGAAGGGCTGCAACAAACGGTCATTATTAAACTCAATAGCCTACGGAGATAAACTCAGTGGCGGCGCAGTGACTGCATTGACGAATAAAACTGACAGCTGTCCGTTTAAACGGCTTGAATCAGTTTTCTAAACGATAACTCCATTCGCCAAATTCCCAAACTGATGAAAAATCGGCTATAGAGGGCCCACCAATATTGGGCTGAAATATGGAGATCCATGAAGCAGGTCTCAAAAGTCTGCGACACTACCAAATTATCCGCCAAGTTAGTACTCAGTGACTCGGTTCATTACGTACATGACGGTTTTATCGGCCCAAACTCGAGTGCTGACGTACGCATTGCAAGTATTTTCTCAAATTCGATTATCTTTTCCTGCCATCTCAAGCTAAACAATCAAGCGTCCGGAGACGACGGTATTTCCAATGAACTCCACGTCTTATGCCAATACTCTAATATCTTGGCTTCTGGAGATTCTTACGACTGGGGCTCAGGCACTCTTGGGCCGGTCGTCAAGAAAGGAGATAAAACAAAAAGCGAAGAGTACCGCAATCTAAGCATAAGGTCCTCACCATTGTAATTCTCAGACGATTTCAATGTGCGTGACTGAAGGACGAAAGTTAACGTAGCCGAGTTTATAGCTAGGCTGGAATACGCTGATAAGGTGTTTAAATTAAGGTGCACGGTTAATGCTGCTCATAATATCAGCAGCCCACGGTCATCTGCTATGCCAAGTTCGCCGCAGCGTTCGATTCCGTCCAGCGTGGCAAATAAAGGAAGTTGGCGGTTGACCGGCAAACAGCATGGTCAAACGCAGGGTGAATTATAGCTCCGCCATTACGCGAGTTCTCGTCGACAAAAAAATATCCCAACCATTCGATAGTCGCGAATGAGTGAGGCAGCTTGATGGGTTGGAGTATTCATAAATATCGAGGCAAGAGTTTTAGAGCTCCGTACCTGACCAGAATTGGGAGTGATGGTAGTCAACTTGAGGTACAGTTTCAAACGCCTCGAATCGGGGCTGTTGTCAAATGGATAGAGCAATGACACCATGATCACCCGAAATAATGCTGTCAGCGGGCTTTTACAACCCCTGGAAAGCGTCTATGCACACGACTAGATATATGTCTCGATGCAAAAACCTACGTTTACCGGAAATCAGTCCCGCATGTATAAAAAAATTTTTGATATAGAGGTGGCTAGGCATGATTGCAGACCTACCAACTACAAGGTTGAATAAAGCTGAGACTCTGAAAATCGTAATTTTAGAACGATTATGCCACATACAGGTTTGATTGCTTTTACACTTATCTAAATAAACAAGTATAACAGAAGACGATTTGATAAGCATACTTCTACTTTCCATAAATGCTCCTTCGGCCAGTACATTTACTTTGCTATGGAAAGACGAGCTGCTGTAGAGTTGGCTTATATCTACTAATACAACTTAGGTGGCCTAATAATAACACCCCATTTAAGGCATTTTAGGCAACAGCAATTAAAGGCGGTACATACGTAAGATCTTCCGGAGTTGAAATCCCATATCAAACAACCACTTTATGCATAAAAATAGGTCTTCCAGTTGCGGAAGAAATGCTAGAAAAGATGCAATAAAGCTATCTAAAATGCGGGAAAGAAACGCTACAGAAAAGCGCAAATTAACCCATCTTATTCCTACTACCGCGTGTTAGATTCACTTTCGTAAATGAAAGCCTGAGCCTCGCGAATCACTACATAAGGTTCAACTACATATTTTACCTTTTTGGTTCTTCAACACTAGACATTCAGCCCACTGTATTGCGGCGTTTCATGCTATGTTTTGATATACACCCACTTCACGACTTTTTCTAGTCTCCTGGCAACCAGTGTACTCATTTCACTGAGTAGATGACACATTCTGACGAGTAAGACAGAGAAATTTCTTAATAATAACTGTAGGTTAAGAAAGAAACTTAATGAATATTGCAACTGAAACTGGTGTTTTCTGGTCAGCACGAAAATGAGACGACAGCCGCGGCCGGTAATCCGAAGTACCAGCAATCCTGGTGTACATGTTAACGAGCTACTGGTAGAAGAAACCAAAAGCCATTAACATGTTCCCGTCTTAAAAGAACGCCCGAGTCAGTTTCTCGAGATATTGATTTGTTTGGTATTCTGTACTGCAGTACTTGTCCAAGAATTGTTGCTGCATGTTATAAAAGCAAGTTCTTAAACGTCCATTTAGGAATTATAAGGCCAATGATAAAACATTAAACAGAAAAAAGCGCAATTACTTCCTGTGAGAAAATCCGCAGAGGAACTCGGTTGAATCGCAACCCACCAGTGCGAATTGTAAAAAGTAATTTAAATAAGCCTCCCTCTCCGAGCTTTTAATACATTACTTAAACAAATACTCCCAAAAGTGCGCGATAGAAGAAAAGTATCTTAATAAGTAACACCCCGATCTCACCATAAAATTCATTCTTCAACTAACATTTAACGTGTGAATGTGCAATCAATATGCTGGCAGGTTTCTGAACTCAGTGCAGCAACTCTATGTTTGAGCAATATACGTGTAGTACATCACATTAAATAAACAGCATGTTTTCGTATTTATGTTAATAAAGTCATTTTACTTAAGCCCTTTGCTAGATTTCTTTGTTTCATATACTGTTCCTTCATTTTACCCCTCATTAATTTCCACACTTTTTCTACACTGTCCGTCATTCGGTGGGCGAATCGATTTGATTTAGCTCGTCCTTACCAACTGAATAAATCATATGTTCCACAGCAGGGTGAACGTACAAACGAGATATTGTAGCCAAATTATTTGATAGTAAGATTAGACTCCCGCTGCACCTATCACGCTCTCTCATCCACACCCACCTCTACGAGAGACCAAATCCAACTGGCAATAAATTTGGTGAAGCTCCCGCGTACGTGAATAAAGGTTTGGAAGCCCTTGACCATCTTCTCCCTGTAAGAGAGAGGTAATGTTTGAAAACACGTTTGTGGTGCTGCGTAATGTGGTAAATGTGCTAGAGCCGGTGGTGTTTTATTGCAGGTTTTTAAGAATACGCATGTGGGCTTAGATGCCCACGTGTTGTGTGAATGTGTGTGGACAGTGTACACAGTTGAGTAGGGTACGGTGGGTGAGTAAATATATAATTTTTTTATTTTAAGCGTCGAAACCGCTCTATGTTGGTGCTCCTGGACACCGGTTTGCTGGCCTCAGTCGATGGATTCGTAATTGATCTACCAGGCCCTTTCATGAAGTCCATGTTTTGTGGCAATAAGGGCAGGATAGGTCGTGAGATGCTGAGTCTGTGGTATTATGATGTTGGCACCCGTATTCACGCTCATGGGCGTACTGGTGATGGGAGTGTTGATAGGTGCGCAAGACTTGCTAGGTGTGTTATCAATGCGGTAGATTCCGCATTCGTGGATGCGCCTATGACTGATCACGCCCATACGGATGGTGAATGTGCGAGGTCATAAAGGGCGGTGGAGGAGGTTGTCTTCGTTGTGTGTTGGTGCTGATGGCATCAATTCACCATATTCTGTGCGACAGATTTGCAAGTGACCGACAAGGCTGGTGCATGTGATGAATGTACGCTCTAAATGAGGTAAGGTTAGAATTGAGTAGCCATTGCTTGTGGAAAAGGCAGTGTTGGTGGTGGAGGAAGTCGGTGATAGGGCATCGGGATGGAAAGTGAGTCACCTGGCACCGGTAGGGGTTGTCGGCCTTTTTAGAGGGAGGACGGTGTCAGTGATCGAGTGCGGCGAGGAATCGGCCGAATGATAACCGGCGGTGAGGTTGATGATCATCGTGGGGATCAAAGCAGGGTTTGTAGAAAGAATTTTTGCTGACACAGAGTTACATGTGTTTGGATTATTGATGCATTGCGTCCGAAGATGTTCGACAAGGCCTATTCGTGCGCGGAAGGAGCGTTGGTAACGTTGACATGTAAGGAGTGCTTTGACATCAACCATGTTTAGTGGGTGCGCTTCTGACTTTTATGTCGTTCTTTTGGCCTTGGCAGTGGTGAAACGGTTGGATTTGTAGATTGTTGCAACATTCTTTATGGCTCTTCCCTAGACCGTCCGATCCTGGGTGAGGTCTTCCAAAATCACTGGGTTGAATTATAGTGGCTTTAGAGAGTTCTTCAATGTATATTTCTAACGTCCTTTTGTCCTCCCTGTCTGCGTGCATGCATAGCGATATCTCTCTAGAAAAGTCGTTTTGGTAAGCAATCCTGGTCCACTCTCACCAGGTCGCTGCTCCATCACAATTGTATTTACCTCAACATGGTAAAGCTGCTTAGGATTCCACTCTGCTCCGGGGCTTCAGTCTCCAGGAATTCTGTCTTGTCATCTCAGATATAGTATTCTGTTGAAATGGCTAGATTAAATTAGTTCAATTTCCTGGCTTGGTTGGAGTAGACGGTCCAGGTCTCCGTTTCGTACAAGAGTGTCATTGACCCGACGGCGTTGTACATCTGCATTTTTCAAGCAAAGACGTTTATCAAGAGCCATACAGTGTAAGAATTACTGGTTCGCGTTAAGAATTTTTACAATCACGAATATTCTACCAGCCATGAACGTTGGGGACTGCTGAGTTCAGCAATAGGTGAGAGCGGCTACGAACATTAGTTGCTTTTAAGAACATCAATTTCTCAAAAAACAATCGCATCTGTAACGAGGGACGATTCATTATATGTTATGCGGGACCGAGAGCTATGCATGGATCTGGTCAAACCCTGTGATCTGTATAGCAGCATGTCCGGATTACGTTCTATGCTTTGCCCATTTGCGTTCAGTTTAGTTGAGAAAGATGCCGGTGAGCAACTTTGGACTTCCTTTGTTTATAAGCAGCCTAAGGAGAAAAACGTAAAATTTAACATCTACCAGGGAATATCAGAATTGATCAGATTAATGAACGATGTCAAGCGTTAATTTCTCGAGAAGTTACCTATACATACACAATTTAGTGCACAGTACAGTGTTTAGTGAGCGAAGCAGTCTTCATCAAAATCAGAGAAAGCCCGCTGCAAACCTTACCGAACTGACATCCCACATTTGACTACCTTTAAGCAGGGCCTCGAGCGTTTGAGCAAATTCGTGATCATTTCCAGAGATTTTGCCTCGCGTTTGCATCGAGATTGTACAGGAGTCGCTTATGAGTTACACTGTCAAATGCATAATAAAGTCAATATAGACTACGCAGCATATGTCCTCCACTAAATTCCCAAGTTAACGTTCCAAACAATAGAGCTAATGCTTTACGCAAGACCTGTCTCTACAGAATGCACGCGGTCACTCGGATAGTAGTTTATGCTGCCGTAAGAAGCGCATTATCTCTCGCTTTATTAATATTCCAAAATGTTTAAGTTTTCATCGTTATCCGTTTGTATAACGATTATAATCTCAAGAGTATCCATGCCACCTTTCACCATAATATATGCTTCTGTTCTGTTCCTTCTCGTATAAGGCCATTATAGATAACGATTCATAATGAAGGGGGGCTGAGAGATAGATACTGTCGAGTTCGGGATAGTTCAAATAAATAAATGGTTGTATTAACTACTCATAAAGGTTACTTTATGGTGAAGAAAAAAGTATACATTTTCGAGCGAATTTTAGGACGAGTAGGCACACACTGTAGAATGTTCGGTTTGTGTATATAAACTACGCAATATTATTTTAAAAAAGTTAAACAAACAGCAAAAAACTCCTTTAATTTGATTGAAAAAGGCAAAAAGAATGTTATTCAATCATTTTTAAGAAAAAACAGCTATCTCTCATGGTAAGGTACATACGCGTTTGGGACAGGACCACACTGCATGCGAGAACATATAATGGGTTGAAACTGATGAGGCTATTCAGTATAGGATTGTTCCTAATATTTTTGGGAGGAAAGAAGAAGCAACCATCAAGGTGGCGAAACAAGATGAAAATACCGCGATCGATCGCAGTCCGCATAGCGTCCAGGCTGAGAGGGTATATGAAAGGACACGAGGATTATCAAAGCGCAGGGAGATATGATTATACTTCTTCTTTTCTGATCAATCGAACTACAAGCAATTGGGAAAACAAAGGAATCCACCAGGATCGTTAGCAGCTCATTTGGGGTCTAAGTGAGGAGATCACGTTAAACGCTACGGAAATCATCGCTGCTGGTTATTACGCAAGAGGGGAATAACAGCGTACTCCGCAATCAGTTAAAACAGGCGGTTGGAAAAATTTAAGCCAGATTTTCCATTTGGACAAGTAATGCATGCATTTTCTGCCCTTAAATCCCAAGAGGACATTTTCAAGGTCCAGAAGATGCCTTTTTGAGAATGAACCGGACAATAATGACTGTATGCTTTCTGAGGTTAGGTTCTTACGTAATTTCAGTTTGATGACCGACACTTTGGGCAATGAACTGGGGTCTAGATAATGATTACTCAAAAGGAAGGCATATTTGGATGCAAAAATGATCGAGCGTTTAGACATAAAGCAAAGAAGCAGCGGAAAACCCATGAAGGAATTACGCGCAACATAAGAACGATCTACTGGTGATTAAAGCATCAACGTGTGGAAGTTTGCGGCTGGAGGTAATGTGAAACAGGAAGCAGTGGTCAGCTTTAAGTCTTCTTATCCCTGCAAAATCACTTTTAATTATGTTATGTTCGCTGTTTATGTTTGCATTATCGTCCATTGAGTGGCTAAAGCCTGTTTCCTATTTCTATATTCTAGAAGGGAACAGAGACATCCCATTAAGGTTTTTGTGAGGCTGAGATTGTATAAGAAAAAATGCTTCTTTAGTAAAATTTTAATTTCGAATTTGAAAAGAACTTTGCCCGGTTTTAGTTTTAAGATTAATCAAACATACTCTGCCTTAGACACTCCTGTCAATGAAAAGTAGAATTAAAGACATACAGTAATGCATTTGATATAAATTCATTTGCCCATATTTATGTAATAAAAAACCACAGCAGGGTTACGAATTTAAACAAAATTCTGCGCTGGGACATTTTAGGGCCTACCGATTTTGCCTTCAGTAGAGCAGTTTAGAGACAGGTTGTGGCAAAAACATGAGGTCCTAAAGTATTTCGATCGCTCATAGGCTAAATGCGTGAAGTTGAGTGATTGTTGGAAAGTACATATATTGATGAGTACTGTGAGATTTGGGTGAACGGGTTATTTATTTTTTCAATTCAATTTATTGAAGGAAATAGGCATGGGCCTTTGAGTACCCTATTTGTAGCGTAAAATTAAGTGCAGTATACAGAGAAACCGTGTGGGTTGCAAAGGTACAAAAGGTGGTCATAAAATATGACAAGTGGTGCACGACTCTCGAGGGTTAAGATAACTTCCTCATCGCTCAGGCTCGTTGCGGAACATAAAACTGTCAAGGTTTCTTTTAAAGCTTTCCAGCGATGGTGACATCACAACGTATTCAGGGAGGGCATTCCATGGTTTAACCACTCTTTCAGAGAAGGAGAACTTGCGCACATCCAGTCTCTCCTGCTGGACACACAGTTTCAATGGGTGACCTCGGAGATGCGTCGTGGTGGCAAATTCAAAGAAGTCCGAGAATTCCAGGCAACAATCCAATCCCTTCACAATGCGGAATGTCTGCAGGAGATCACCATGCATTTGCCTATAACTCAAAGGGACCTGGATTGATTAGGTTGTACTTATATCTATATGAGATTTAATTCTGAAAAACTTTTGTTACACCGATAAAATGAACCATGCCTATTCACATTGACGACCATAAAAGCACTTACATAGCACATGATCAGAGACCACCCGTCTGCACATTTTCCATTTTGTTCAGACTTCTTCTCATGGGCAACAAAACACGGACGTTTATTGTTTTCCAACGAGAACGGTTTTCCAACTGGAAAAGCAGTAAATTAGCCAGCAGCAGCTGGGGGTCCACTATGCGATCAGGAGGAAATTAGAATCCAGGAGAGAACTCGGTGCACCCGATCTTTCAGAATTTAGATGCTTCAGCTTCAAATGTAACTAATTAAAATATGCTTTGCATCAGCCTTTAGAGTCAAATTTTCTACCACACGACCCCATCGCGTCGATTGGACAAAAATCAGACTATAGGGCTATGGCGCGGTTCAGAATTTCAAGAGTCTTTGATTTTTGCACAAGCGAGTAAGGATTCTGCAGGTTTTGCAGTAAAGATAGCGCAGTTACTTTTCTTGAATAGATCACCTTGAAGGAGGGATCGTACTGTAAAATAAGCAACCCTTATTTCTTTTCATAAGACGTGTTAAAATCTCAGGCATTTACTCCACCGGACGTGTCCATACGCTTGGGGGCAAAGGCTGATATTTAAAAAGTTGGCTTAGTTTATCCCAGCCCTCAGAAAAAAAAGAAGGAGAAGCGCTTTACTCTTATGATTGTTTCTAAAGGCTACTTTATGCAAGGAACGTAACCACACCATCTGTCTTGGAGGGAGCTGCAGTATTTTAATCAGTTGTTTTAAGAAAAGAATGCGAACGATCACGACGAACCACAGTAATCCCTGATTGATTCAGCCCTTAAGACGGGGAGGGTAAGACACAGCAGTAGGAATTCCCCAATTGTAACTACACGAGATTCTTCACAAAATACAAGGAGGACTAAATGATTCCATGTCATAATCCCAACCCTAACGCTAACATTGATCCGGAACTAATCTCCAACCCTAGCCAAAAACTTCACTCCATGTATAATCATGGGCCTAACTTAACCCTGAATCTAGCACCAAAATGTCCCCTAAGCATGATCTTTCTGAAACTTATCGCAAGGCACCCGAAATGGTGTCCTTCTTGCTAGCATATGTGTCCATCCTCAGGACTGAAACAAAGTGGAATGAACGGGATAATGGCCCAATCCTAGGGGTCGTTCCTCTTTCATTTTCAGCTCAACTGATTAGTAATAGTGTACGGTTCCACATTTCAGATAGCGTGAGCACATCTCTTGCACAGATCACTCTGTTTTAACAATCATAAAAGCAAATGACAGTGGATGTGCTATCTCAAGAATTATTAAATGAACTTCGAAAACGAAACAATCGCAAAAGTAAACGACCCTAAATATGCTACCTCATGAAATGTTAACTGGACTTCCAAAACGTGTTTTCGATTCGGAAACGTTTTTTAGGTAGGGTTGCAGTATTGTATAGCCAACGCGTAATCCACAGATATTTCAGTCATATTAGAGCGCCGGCTTTTGAACGATCTTAGTTAAAGCCACCTGTATACACTAACCTATGCAAGTATGACAACATACGTAGTAGGCATTTTTCCAGTTATCTTAGATGCACTAATAAATTGATGGATAAGTTGTATAAACATGAGTTCAATATACTTTATTGTAAAAATCTGCAAGCCACTTGCATCTTCTTCAAATTTTTTACCTACAACAATGATCTCCTTCGGTTTTAATAACTTTTGAAATTCGAATAATTTTGGGCCCGACCTGCACATTGGAGCTTCGAAATTATAAGCCGTAAATTTTATGTGAATTGAAAAACATTCATTTCTATAAGATGTTAAGATGATCTCATTTAGTACTCATAAAAGATACAATGGATATGGATCATGTTGGAAATCTTACAAGTGGCATTAATAAATGGACAGCTACTAAGCTTTATGAATGTATATTTCACGATGTTCAAAAATCTCATCAATATATTTTTTTCAAAACCAAATGCTATCCTACCTTTAAATATAAATAAGTGTATTTATTGTGAGTTTACAGACAATAACAAAAGAAATATGCAGTGAAGATGAGTTAGCAAGTATAAATAATATTATGGGATATTTTTACTAGTCTTTGTCAGTACTTGGGATTATTAAAGAGAAACAACGGCAGCCCCTAAAATGACAGCAGTTCGGAACAGGGAAGGGTTGTCACAAGTGCAGTGTGCTTTAAGTTTCCTTTCCTTTTCCTAAACTGGCACTGGTTCGCCCATGCGACGAGTGAATGCATGTGGGCAGTGAGGTCATTGGAGGCGGCGGTCTCTGCTGTGTGTTTGTGCTACAGGCACTAGTTCGCCAGTCTATGTGCAATGGATTCGTAAGTGACCGACCAGGCCGATTTGTGATTCGAATGTGAGATCGCAATGAGGATAGGTTAATAACGAGTTCACATCGCCGGAACTGGGGCGGTGATAGTGGTGGAGGTATCAGGTGGCAGGTCATCGGAGGTGGCTACTGAGGTGGTAGGAGTGGGGCAAGTGGTAGTCGTCACCGTGATCGGCGCAGGGGATGGAGGAGAAAGCACGGTATCGGTGATCGTGGGCGACGGGGCATCGATTAAGTTGGTATCATTGGTTGGGGTGGCCGTCGTCGAGGGGTTTGAAGCAGGTGTTACAGAAGTTGAGGTTGTGGGATTTTTTTGCAGTGAGTTTGAAGATGTCTGACCAGGCAGATTCGCGCGTGGAATGTGCGTTGACAGCGTGGGCACGCTTGGAGGGCTTGGGCATTGGAGGTATTGTTCCACGGTGCTTGTGAATTGTGAGGCGCCCTTTTGGCATAAGCAACGGCGATTCACTTGGCCTCATAGATTGCTGAATCAGTCTTCACGTACCTTCTCCATGTCGGTCTATCCTGGATGAGATCATCTTAGGTCACCGGGTTAAATTGCAGTTGCTTCAGCGATTTCTTCAGTGTCCTTGTAACGTCGTTTTTAACCTCCCTGTCGGCGAGCACCCCTGATGACATCTCCATAGAAAAGTCGTTCGAGTAGTCGCTCGTCTTTCATTCTCACCAGGTGGAAACTCCATCGCAATTGCAATTGTCACAGCATGGCTAGGATGCTGAGGATTCCGGTCCACTCGAGGACTTACAGGTCCGGGATCCTATCTTACCATCTCAGCTTCAGTATTCTGCTGAGGCAGCTGAGGTGGAAGCGATTTAGCTTCCTGAGTTGGCTAGAGTAAACGGTCCAGGTCTCCGCTCCGTAAGGGAGTCATCAAGACTACGGCCATTTATATCTTCAGTTTGGTGTTCAGGTAAATTCCGTGAAAATTCCACATGGAGGCCAGAAGCCGAACGAAGACCTGACTGGCTTTGGAGATCCATTGAGCAACCTCATCGTCGATTCTCGTGTTTCGTGACAGCGGGCTTCCCAGCTAAGCAAAGTTTTTCACATTTTTGAGTTGAGCGCCCTCGACATTGATTCGGGGAGCATTGTTTTCCATGCTGCGTGGCGGTTTGTGTATGATCACCGTTTTGGTTGTACTGATTGTCAATCCAAAATTGACAATATGCTACAGCAAATTGAGCACATTAAAGTCTGTCATGAAAACCCAGACTGCATTGAAACTTCAAAGGAACTTTTATTGACATTGTTTATTTGGTAAATCGGCTTACAGTATGTAGAGATTCAAGGAAGACGTTGTAATTCGGTCGATTGGCTAACCCAAAAACCTAGCTACATGGGATGGTTGTTTCATTTTCAAATGCCATTTCTGTCACCAGACACTGCGTACAGCACTTCAGTTTAACCCAAAGGTAACTGCTTCACCGAAACAAGTAAGATGCCTGGTTTATTAAGACGGAATTCGCCTGGTGATTGAACTCGTTAGCCAGGTTTCGTGTTCAGTAGAACACTTCGTCAAAACTTGCATCCAGCCTCGATCTAGTTTTATCTTTGGAATGAACTGCGCGTTTATGCGGAGAAGTTGACATCGTGCAATTCATATCCGCCGTAATCCCATTCATCCTGGCGCCACAGCTTCTTCCCGGCATACTTATGGCCACCCCGTTGTTTTCGCAAGACAAAATCTTGAATGAAGATGGGACAATCCTTTATGTCCTGTTTACATTGCCCCCTTCAATTCCCGCCAACTAACCGTTAGGTCCCTGGGTGAAAGACGGTAGAGCAGTCGACTGGGATATCTGTTGGCCGCTATGATGATGGCGACGCAGACTGCTATGCTACCACCGCCTTAATGCGTGCTGCGACCCTAAACGACAAGCCACCGTGACTGCGACAACAAGCTCAATAATATGCGCGCACGCGTGTAGATATATCGCACGGGCTAACAACACCAAGCCGCAGTCACCGCCACCTGCGCGCGGAGTGTAAACCCTCAGTTCCAAGGACAAAGCGGAAGTGCTCATTACTGTCCTGCATCCAGAGCTAGACCGGTGATGGTAGGCTCGTTTGCGACTAAATCAGCCCCCGTATCAGCTAACGGTGCGCATGCTCGCTAACTATGATCAACTCACTTCAGGCTTAGCATCTTGGATGCGCATACCAGAGCTGCACTGGCGACGATAAACTAGCCGGTATATCCACCCTGCCGGTAAACACTTTTATGGCATTGCAATGTTGCTATGGCCAAGCTTTCGTTTGTCGGGCCGCGCATCGTTCAATATGACTTGTGCCTTGAGAGATTGTCACTTGAAGCAATAATTTAAATTGACCCAGGAATGCGGATCAGCTTCCGCTTCATGTGCTCTTCACGGCAGTCACCTCCAAACCATGCTGTGGAGCGCATGATGGAAATTGTCAGATTCGACGATCGATAGGTATCCGACTGACCAAATAAGGGGGTCTTACAGAAACTTGAGAATCAGCCTGCGATACCTTTCCCTTAATGTGACCTTTATGCGCTCTATTTTTACGAGGTTTGTAACCATTCCATTGGCAGCATGTCGTGCATCTACGAACTTTTTAACTCGGCTACTGCGCCCAGGCCATGCGCTGGTCATTTTCTCATTTGGGGCGCGATGTGTGTGGGAAGAGGGTGAGGTAAATTCAACACTGGTACGCTTTATCATAAATAATTTCGCACGTAATAAACAACTGCGCCAACCTCGTGCAACAATAACCTGCCTCATCGCCTCTGTTGGCCTAACTGAATGGTTCGTTTGAGGAACGGTGGCACGTGTCTCGCATGCATAGGTGTGAATTCAGCCATCTCAGTCACTGCACTCGCATCCCTCTGAAGTTATCTAGACTTGTTCTTGTCAGTTGGAGAATGGTAAAGACCACGTCAGAAGCTTTGCGCCCGTGGCTTGTCGGGCTGAAATTAGTAGCGGTCTCCTGCCTTTGCATAGACTACTTGCAGACTAATGGAGTTGATGGGTAGTCAATTTTTACGGCGCCAGTATGGCCCCCAGAACCAAAGTTCACTCATGTTATTCCCCTGATACTTTTGGTAAAATGGAAAACCATATGCCTCCACCAACACACCGTCAAGACGCACCTACCCTTCTCATACTGAAATTATTCGCGGTTACCCAATAGATAATATTAATTATAACTATCTACTTATATTGGTTAAGTAGCGGTGTTTAATTTCAATGCGACTCATTTCTGTGACCTTGGTTAGATTGCTGCCGCCTGAGCCATTACTCTCTTTCCAATCCATGACTTAAGTAAACGGTTCAGCAATAGGCTTTGAAAAACTGGGTCTTAGTTTGCAATTCAGTTTTGGTAGTTTGGCGTTCTTCAGCCATGCATTTTAATTTTAGTGGCTGATTTCAAGATCAAAAGGTAATTCAAACAACAATCGCGAAATAACAAACTTTTTTAACTTAACATTTCTCTTGCAACCCATACAACCCCTATTACTTAGAGTTCCGTATTACTTGGGTACCAAATTGCAATTTCACCAACTCTTCGTCTCCCTTCCCGGTTAAATCCGACACGTCAACACGCAAACCAGCCGTCAGCAGAGCCTTTCTGCGAAACAAGTAGATTCCCCGGTTTTTGGGATAAACAGACACGAATCCAGTATCCCTAACATCTCCAAACATGGAAAGGCAACGACCTGATAGGCCGATTACATATAAAATCACAGGGCAGAATGCTATTGTGATGTTACCCACATTGTTCGCCATTCAACTGACCTTCACCGCCTTCAGCAAAATGCTGGAATCCTAAATTGGTGTGTCAGAAACATGAACTGAGACTTCCATCTGAGAATCCAGAAACAAAAAGAACTAATAATGCAAAGAGCCATCCCTTACAATCACTGCTGGAAAACACGTGGCCCACGATAGTTCGACCGTCGTAGTCCGACGATGTCCACCCTATGCTCCACAGACAGGTGGTGCAGAGACGATGACTTATGCGCAGATTAGTTAAAAGTGATGGTAGACTTGCGCTGCATCTGTCGCACTCTCTCTCTTCCCTTGCCCGCCTGAGTTCGGTGTCGAGACATATTCAAAAAGACCGGAGGCTGGGTCGGACGCAGAGGAAGCATCTCCCATGTAGTGGGAGAACGGTGTGCGGCATGAGCCTACACCTACGCGCGCCCCCCATTTTCAACATTTGTTATGGGACCGCATCCCAGAATAACGCCTGTCACACCCTGGTTTGGCCTCCATGCTGTTCCAGCGCATTTACCACGCGACCCACTTGCTATCTGGATAGTAGGAATAGTATGTTACGCGTGTGAAAATGCACTGAGAAAACCGATTTCCTGTACGGATTATTTATATGACCCCCTTAAGTAGGATATGGGAACAAGAACGCCCACCAAAGCAATAAAAGAGGCCCTGCGCATATTTTCAGGAAGGGTAAATATTCCCGTGGCCTTAACATAAAATTGGCCGTGAGATAAACCAAAACCCTTACCTTAACTCTACCTCACCTTAATGCTAACCTCCTTTCCCACGGAATTCGGCGCAAAGACGCCAGCATTGCGGGGAATTCCTGGTCTCATGTCCTGTTAACGGGGCCATATAGGGAATCCTTTTCCGATTTCCTTTTTCCATAAATACGCATACAGAGCATTGTGTGCAAGACAGAATTTTCTACAAACACTAGAATCAGCCTCAGGACGGAGTGGCTAAGGCGCTGCAGCTGCCTGTATTTAAGAGAACATTCATTCGACCCGAAACCATTTTTCCATATGAGAAGAGCCCGCTAGAGCATAACGGTTAAGTCCGTGGTAAGATGGGACACGAGTAGAGATAGTCAGGCAAGAAGTAGATGCGATCGCTGGGTCCCGTATCCGATACTGTCTCTGACGATGGGTTCGAGTTGAAATCCGAAACGTCAGGCGAATAAAGCTCTTGTCCCAGCGATCGCATCTAATTCTTGTCAATTACTTCCAAGGACTCGAATTTTTGCTTGTATAGGAAGGCAGACAGTCACGTCAAATCGCGAAAAGAGACTTTGCTAAAAAGGCGAGGTGTGCTGAGGAAAGTTAAGGTCGTAAAATGTACACGTGGTAGCGCCAGTGAGGGGTTAAAAACAAGCTGGTACACTTGGAGAGTATACATGGGTTGTGCAGGTGTCAAAATCATGGCAAGTATTAGTAATTACAAACCTCGTCATCAGTGTCAATATCAGACGCCTCGGCGTCGGGTAAAAGGCAAAAGTGTCATCACAGATGAAGAAGGTAAGGCGGGAGGGGAACAGAGGGAGAAAATAGAAGAGAGGAGGAACACTTGACTAGAATCTTGGCAAATAAAAATTATGCCTGGAGGTGTAGGTAGGTAAAACGCTATGCAGATATCGAGGGGCGAAAACTGGAAAAATAGCCTTGGATGGCCCAGGAGCAAAAGGGAGGCAACATGCAGTGACTTTCGGCACCACTACGGGCAAGAAGCCTCAATCTATACCTCCGCGATTCTGAGCTAAAAAAGACAAAAAAAGAGGGCTCTATCAGCAAGGGGAAAAACGGGACGAAGGAAATTGAAATAGGAGGTAGGAGTAACTGGCTGCGAATGATATGTAAGATAGTGAGAAAAAAAGCACACTAGAAGCCCCGCCTAACCTCAGGATCCGCCGTACTACCATTGGTTGAGTGAGCAGACCAATCTGTTGATTGACTCAAGACCATGGTGGGGAGGCCTGGGACTAAGATGTGAGAGGTAGTAGTGGCACCGGAGTTGACCACCGTCGTTCCGGCCTCCTCAGCGCATTCACCAGCGACAGCGACTGCAGGCTGAACAGCTAAATGTCCGTCAGGAGTGCTTTGGTGCGGCGGCGGCTGCTGCTGCTGCTGCTGGGAGCGTCGGTGAGAACTCCGTTGTTGCCGCTGCTGTTGGTGTCCTCGTGAGGCACTGTGTTCATCATGCCGCGAATGTGAACGTCGACCAGAGGAGCTACGTGTTGAAGACTGAAGACTGGAACGGGGCTTCGACTGACCAGTTGCAGATGAGGGTGCATCAGTGACACCTAGATGGAGGGGAATGCGGTTGGTTCGCGTGAACCTCGATGGAACTCAAAAGCAGTATAAAATTAATAAGAAAAGAAGCAAACATGGGGGAGTACTTGTTCTGGATGCAGGCACTGAACCAGATGAGGAGGAGGGGTGACGCTTCACGTCGGATGGGCAGGTAGATGCGGTAGTTATACCGAGTGAAGCCATGAGTACCTCGTCTTCTGCTGAGAGCGTTGGCGCCTCAGCGGATGATTTGGAAACTTCAGAAAGAGATGAAAGCAACTCGGTTAAATGTTTTCCCCAAGAGCGAGACGCAAAGGTCACACAGACTAAAAGTGAAGTCGAAAATTTTAGCGCAGACAATCAGGGAGGAAAAGAAAACGTCGGTCACTTAGACAAGTGGGACTGTTATAGTACCCGTAAGGAACCGGCGAAACAAGATGTGACTTTGAAATATACCATGCGATTCATAAGTATCCTTCGTTGATACCTAAAACACAACAACGGCCGAAAAAAACAAGCCAATTCAGCTGCTTTAAATCCCAGTAGTTTTATTTTTTCCTCCATCAGGCTGTCTTAACACCGGGCACAGACGGGAAAGGGAAAAAAGAGTGCGGTAGATGCAGTGCAAGTTTACTATCACTTAAAACTAATTCGTGCGCAAGTCACCGTCTCTGTGCCACTCTGCTGTGGAGCATACGTTGGACATTGTCGGACTACGACGGTAGAACTGTCGGAAGAGGAGGTTCACATCACGCCAACATCTGCACACGATCTCCAACACTAAGATACTCTTTCTCATGGTAATCAGGTGCACTCTTTATTTTAGCAAAGTGAAAACGCTTAAAAAGTTGTGACATAGAAGGTTAGCAGCTGACGGGGAAAATTCGTCCTTCTTCTAGAAAGAGGATCAAACGGCAAGGCCCTCTATTAAACTGGTGTCAGTGGAGCCTCTCGAGCACGCAAGGACGAAGTCGTTGCGTGGGAGGTGTTGGATGGTGGCGTTACATCCCATCAACCATTGCGCTCAATCTCACTTTCCAGGGGCTTGACTACTTCAGCATACAACAGGGAAGGCGTGGCGGTGAGGTTGATGCAGCCCAGATCCTGCGTTTAACCTCCTCACCATAAACAAACAAACGCATTCTTAACTATACAGAAGCGTTATCAGTTGTAACTCGGAAGATTACCCGCTACAGAGATAAGTCTGCTTCCCACAGAAGTCAGGGTAAGACTGAAATGGCAGATTCCAATATGGACCTTACTGTAAGCCGCTGTACGTGAGACCTGAGACCTCCTTCCACTCTGAAGCCTAGCTCATGTGAAGTTAGGGACCAGGTCCAGTGTAGCAAGCGTAAACGGGCTATATAGCTTTGTCGCCAACTGCACCGATGCCCAAGTACATGAGGGGGTGAGAAGAGGAACTGAGGCGGACACCATGAAAGTCACTCTCCATATGAGGCAATTTACACCGCTACAACATCTGAGAGACAGTAGTGGACCTGATGGCTTACAACAGCCGAACAGTCTCACAAGGTCACTGGGGTCAAAGGACGGGACTGGCTGTTGGCGGCGTTGACCCTCTGTATTTCAGTTGGGAGGGTAGCTCAACAACAGTTTATAAAGGGTTCGAAGTTTACTACGTGCACAAAGTCAGCATACATGCTGAGGGCTTCGAGTTCGTAGCATAAACCCGTTATTGAAAAAGTAGATGACAAAATAACAGAAATCAGCAGATGCGTAACCAATAATTTAAAAAATGGAGATGTCACCTTGTGAAAATAAAGGTAAAGCATTACAAATCAAGGAACCAAAAATATTATACAACATCGACTGGGATAGACGGTTGAAAAACAAGCGCTTAGCTTAAACCCTTAATTTAAATTCATCTTAGGAAGATACTGCATGTTGAATACTGTCATTCACAAAGAACCCATATAATTGGTAAAGTACAACATCTGTTTAAGATCGATATAATTTTCCCTTTCTTAAAGTAAAAATACGACTTTCATCGACAATTTTGCACAGAATTTAGAAATTCAAGCTCCAGAAAGCAGTTGGGCAAAACAAATTGAGATCACTGGAACAAGAAGTCAAGTGGCTGAAGGTTTCGGATTC
The DNA here is from genome assembly GCA_017591395.1 of Schistocephalus solidus. Lineage (NCBI taxonomy): Eukaryota > Metazoa > Platyhelminthes > Cestoda > Diphyllobothriidea > Diphyllobothriidae > Schistocephalus > Schistocephalus solidus. The sequence goes on along the minus strand of WEDG01004798.1, from coordinate 366,448 downwards.
TCCTCGAACCCATTTTCAGAGACGTTAGCTATGGTTGCCTATGATTTTGAGCTCCAGTGAGAATGCAAAATGTCAGGCGAATAAAGTGATCGCTTCAGCGATCGCATATCCTTCTTAAAATTTAGGAAATTGGTATCAGAAACCCAAACGGACGTAACTGACAGAGCCTTATAAGTAAACGATGGTACACAGGGCGGAGGACAGCAGTAAAAAGCTGGAAAACCTTAGAGAGGTGGTGCAAAGACTGCTGCTCAATTCCAATATAAAGTTCCCAAATCAGATGTCAGACAAAACAGGATGAGAGCACAGAATAGCTGCTGCGTGCAAGTCATGTCAAACATATATGTGTGTGGTCCACGTAGTCATGACACTGAGTTGTAAGAGCTCACGACGAAGAGACCGGCATCGACCCGCGTGAGACATGCGATACGCACATACAAGTGCTCAAGCTTATGAATAGAGGCCTGGACCTATCTAAAGCCAGCGGAAGGCAAAATATGCGGAGTTTAACGACAGCAAGATGGTTCACCGCTACCCAGATAGAAAGGTACATCGAGTCGAAAAAGTCAAAACTCACCAAGGCCTGCCTTAACTGCTTCTAGACGGCTAACCCACTGGACGGCCTCGTCCTCGGGAATAGGCTGAACCAGCATGGAGGGGAAGACTCCGCGATATATTTTCTCAACTGAAGCAACCTCCGCTGAGGGCACAAGTTCACCCTCGAGCCAACCGTCGTCGACTTCAGCAGCCGGTCGACCGAGAACGTGCAGCACATCGCCATCCGAAAAATTTAACTCGTCAGCCTGGGAGCCCACGAAAGAGATGAGTGCACGGACAAATTTGCCTGCAGTACATTCGGACATTGGCGGATCTGACAGACGAAAGGGTATGCAAACGAAGGCGGTTATGTGGGGACAAAAGGAAAGAAGGGATGCTATGAAAAGAAAGTTTAAGAAAATAGTTATTGCAAATTGACAGAGGGAAGAGGAACGCGTTCTGACTTGCTTGAGATCAGCCGAATCTCTGACCAGTGAAGAAAGTCAATTTTCAACCGACCGTAATCAGAATCAGTTACTGTTGATGCGATTACTGTTGCTGGTCCCACTTTGAAAGTAGCAACGAATGGGTTCGCAGACAAACAGTTAACGGCGACAGAAGAATGACGGCGCATAAACAAATGGCGCCAAGGAAAACGGAACAGTCGCCCTGGGCAGGTTCGACCGCTGCAGGACAAACCTCTAGCGCATTAGTTTTTGCAAGAAATATGTGGGCTTTCGCGACTAATACGGAATACATCAACTGGGCACACAAAAAATATTTCTTTTTGTGCTGAAGGAAATTTTCGGTGCTTACTTGGTACCGAAAGAACAGTCAAAGTGGAGTCCGTTGTTTTTGCAGATACCACGCAAAGTTTGTCCGTCAAAAACCAAGTGGACTATCAATTCCCAACGCGAGCGGTGCTTGATTGATAGTGAGTTGAGCACTCCCGACCTCAACACTTTTCACACCTACCATCCTGACAAGATTGGATATAAGAAGACAGGTGAAGAGAGAACCAGAGCTGGGAAATAACCGACCACGCATTTCTAGCATCTGCCACTAAAGTGAATCAGTTGATATTCTGGAAGGGAACAAAAATTCCTACAAACTATACAGGATTTCCATCTTAGACCCAAATGCCTGGAAGTACTGAAGGTGAGCTAGCTCATAAAATGTTAACCAAACTTCTGAAATGTGCTGTAGCACAGAAAGAATAACTTAGATGGGTTTTCAATACTGATTATCGTGCAGCAGAATCCCAAATTATTCCAATTTCGCACGAATGCCGGATCCTGAATGGGTTTCTTTCCACCCACAAAAGCCAAATTCTTTAAAAAATGGCAAATTAAGTAACGTAGATTTTCCAACTGATGTTTGATGTTCTAATAATTTAAAATAAATTTTATAGAACACAAGAATAAAAAACCTTTTGTGCTTATTTTGTAGCCGGTAACGTTTTCCGCCAATTCTGTACTCAAAGGTACATTTTTTGGTATGGGAGTGTACAAGAAAGTTCTCATCCATTGCAAAATTATGAGGACTACAAGAAGCCTTCCAATGGTGTAGAGAATAACGCGATTTTCATTAAAAGGAAAGTTTACAGTTTTTAGTTTGGAAAGCAAGCACCAGTGCAACTGCAGATAGGGTTCGAAAAGATTCGGTAATTTAGAAAGTTTTGTACAAACGAAAGGTATCCTCTTTTCAAGTTGAAAATTCAAAGATGACATACAGAGCTACCAAATGAATACGAAAAGAATTCGTATGTGAGGGCTATCTATAAAATATATTTGTATTAATAAGGACATTGAAGATCGACAGAGAGAGTGCATACTAATGAATTAGTTTCTGCAGGCGATCGGAAACAAGGTCATTCCAAAAACGGCATCTGGATGTGACTGAAATATCTTGGGATTATGCTGCACGGCATCTGGATGTGACTGAAATATCTTGGGATTATGCTGCACGGCATCTGGATGTGACTGAAATATCTTGGGATTATGCTGCACGGCATCTGGATGTGACTGAAATATCTTGGGATTATGCTGCACGATTATCAATATTACAAACTCAGTCAAGCAAGCATTTTTAATCGAATACACGCTTCAGCATTTTCGTTGACATTTTATGAAATAGGCTGGCTAATGTGACAAGCTGCAAGAAAAGTTTTTGTTTTTTAAAAATCAATAAAATTGCCTGTGAGAGCTTTCACATGCGGAGCCTAGCCCAGGCGCAGAAACTGCCCACTGCCGTTTCCATTGATCAAGGCCCTGGCAACGGAACCTCAGAAATCCCTTGAACAAAAACGGCATCAATACTAGGTGTTCGCTGTAAACAAAGGCCTACCAGTTGAGCTCTAACAAGCCTGCAAGACAACATGAAAGCTTCATTTTAGTAAAAAAAAACAACTGACTAACAGGTATTTTCGTACAACTTCCTTATCTGGTAAAATCAAGGAGGTGGGTTTCAGAAATATTCGAAAGACGGACGATTCTAAGATAATTTGCACGCATTAAGCTTGTTTACGAAACAGTTGTGCGCACGATAATAGGAAGGTACTTCCCGAACTCTAATTGTATCTTAACAACTATGGGAAGAATGCGCAAACGAGCGCAAAGTCTCTATCTATTGTAAATTCCTAAAAAATATAAAATGCAGGAAATTTATCGCAAACAGAAATAGTTCGAGGGGTCAAAAAAGCAGATTCATAGAAATCATGATCTTCCACTAACTAATATAAAACAAAATTTTTCCTTGATCAATTATGTGGAAGTACTTTGACCATTAAGAAAGCGCCTAAAACGAATGAGGAAAGGTGTTCCACGTAAGTGATAATGACTGTTTTATGATTAGGAATATCAGAGTTGATCATGATGGTGTTGAGCAAAGACTAGCATTCTCTGATACGTGCGTAAACTCGATATGAAGTTCCATGCTTATCAACCGAACCACCACAACCTATCTGAGATAGCAGGTTTTGGTCAATGTTGGAGGAGGTTTACCCCATCACCAAAATATTATGCTAAACTGAATTAGCCCAATTTACGGCGCCTACAGAAGATCGAGTTAGTTTGCTTTGAGATCAACCAAATCTACTCGTGTGTGGCTCTTTTTTCTAACTGTAAAATCCTACCCAAGCGTAGGTTGTGACCAGGTGGTCGATGCCGGATAAGTAGGGTTGCATATTAGTTTGTTGCCGCGACAAGTACAGCTTGCGAGATTCGGTTGGTATACATCACGGGGAAGATGGAGTACGGTGTATGTAACGCAAGTCTACTAGCACTATAATCTAATCCAGGCGCAAGTCTTCGAGCTTACTTCCACAGCCTGCCGTGAAGCACGCAGTAGACACCACACTCAGAACCGACGGTCGAATTGCCGTCATGAATGAATATGCACGTGTGGACTCACGGGAATTGTTCACTGCGGATGTGCCACCCGGAGAGGGAGCGTTCACGGATTGGGAGGGCGGCTGGCCCTCAGCATTGGATGCCGTCCGAGATCGCCCCTCATCGGGAGTTTGCAGGGAGGAATTAACAACGGCCAGTGTGGAGACGGACGATGACGCCACGGAAGTTGAGCTAACCGGAGCAACAGCAGCAGGGTTGGGTTCTGGAAGCGGGGGAGGATCAATGGCCAGGAAGACACGCGGAACTAGGCCTTCCTTTCCATCAATCAGACTCCGAACCTAAAAAGTACAGATGCGTGGATCACGCGGATGGGCAAAATGACTGCAGGAGAACTGGGGACAAAGCTAACAAGCAAAACTGGTATGGCTTAATTGAGGTGCGCTACGGACTTGCGCCATTTTCCACTGGTACATGTTAAGGGAAACTGTACCGAGAATGAGGTGATAGACAAAATATTTTGACAAATGGTTGACCACTCATGCCAAGTGGACAAAGGAGAGTTGCTGAATTCCGCTTGGTTGGAATTGCTCAAATGGCTACCCGGCAAACCATTGAGTCAGACTGCACCCCTGGTCAGCCCGGTTCTGGCAGAGTATTGTCACCGATGAAAGAGCAGCGAGAGAAATAAAGGTTGATCCAGCACTTCGTCTGTTCACCGTAAACAAACAAACGTGCATTTCAACCACTACTAAACGTTACTCGGTGTGTTATGCAAAACTGTCAACCGATGCGATGACTCGGTTCCGCACAGAACTCTAAGTCCGAACAAAATGGCTCATTCCAGCGACCCAACTATAGTTGTTCTGATTTCGCATTGTCATTATGCCTAAGTAGGAAAACCGCAAGTGACCGAACAGTTGATCCAAAAGTTCGATAACTGACTAGACTAGGATAAAAGCAAAGGTCCTTTCGGTCAGAAGTTAGAATATGGCTAGTTGACGTCGATAGGTACTCCAGATATGACTATGTCGGCCTGCGTTGTCTTTTTTGATATTGCTCCTGCAGTCCAATTACAATTGCAAGCAAAACAAAGACTGCGCATGCGGCTGAACGTTTGGGTGCCCATTCCCCGCACCAGTCCACTGACCGGCTCGGAGGGTGGCTGATGCTTGGGAATGAGAATAGAGTGAAGTCGAGGGCTCAGCGCATTTTCCTCCCGATAATCAATCTAACGCATTTGAAACTATCACGGTGAATTAAAAGCCGTGGTTTGGAAGGTTGCCAACAGACCCCGGGCAACTCGGACTGCGGAGTGACAGAATGGCGGACTCCTTCTTAATATTGCCTTTATGGCACTCGCAGTCAGCTGGGATCCGAGCCAAGTGTGGTGCCAGCCACCTGCGCCCGACCCCGCCTCCGGTCTGCCTGACTCTGTTTTGACATGGGGCACAGAAGGGTGAGGGAAGCGAGAGTGGGGCAGCTACAGCGCAAGTCTACAATCACTAAAAACTAAGTCATGCGCAAGTAAAAGCTCATGCACCGCCATGCCACGGTGGGCATAGATGAGAATGGCGGTCGAAATACCATGTATTGATTGGCCTAAAATGTCCCCTGCGTGTTGTAACACACATATTAATTCATACCTACTGAGAGTCTCGAATACTCATAGCTGTAGCGGTTTTTAAAAGTATGGTTAATAGGTTAAATACAGCCTGACTCAACCAGAGGGGTAAAAATTCCCAGTCAATTGGCAAACTTCCCGGCTGCGACTTTGAATTTCACGCGCGTCATGAACGATAAAGCCTACCGATCTCATAAAATGTTAATCGAAATTCTGAAATGCGTTTTGAAGTAGGAAAGGAAAGTTGGAATTCTAGTTAACTTAAGCAAGTATTATTTCTTGTACTCATTTTATAGTCAAACACGTCGAAGTAATGTTAACATGTTGAATGTTAAAAATGTTTCTAATTGTGACATTTTTAAGACCATGCAATGCCCATTCAAATAGTGTCGTATCTGTTCGCTTATTAATGCACATCATGAAATATGCATAGAGACTAAATTCATTGCAGCATCTTATGCGCATTATATGGTATCGTCTTAAGAAAATAGAGGAATTTATGCTAATCCTTACGTAGAAGCCATAATGCTTGTAGACTAAACGCAAATGCAAAGGCAGACCCGGCTCAACCTTATTCGGGAAGTGGAACACTTTATAGACTAAGTACACCCTGTCTTGGAGTAGAAAATGTGAAGAGGACGTCGTTGGCTATCAAATGAGTACAAGAAAGAATACATTTCCTTAAGTTTTTCGTGAAAAACATTTAAATTTGCAAGGGCATCGAACATTTATAGCAAAAAGTTGTACTATTTAAGTAATCATTTTTTATCGAGTGCGGTGTTTGCGGGCGGCCGACAAGACATAAATTCAAACACCGGCATCCTGGCGTAATTGAAATATCTTGTTGTTAGGCTGCACACTCGTACTTTCCTAATCGAAAACAAATGTCTGAAATTGGTTAAAATCCCATGCAAGCAATCACGTACCGTACGAATTTTCCTATTTAAACTCGTGAAGTGAACCGGATGCTGGCATAAATGGTGGGTTGCGGACTTAGCACGTGGGATCCTGCAGCCGCAGCCCTTCCTAATTAAAATGGGCGATATATTTACGCATGCAAAATCAACAAGCCGCAGAGGGAGGGAGGGAGGCGGGGTACAAAACTCAGCTACCTTCACCCAGTGTTCACCATCGCCGTCGCCCAGAAGGAGAACCCTTTCAGTAACCACAAGGTCCAGCTCATCCGGCCGGGTGGACAGAAACTCGTAAAGTGCGGTGGCAGTGGGTAACTGGCTGTGCTTGAGCCAATTAGAGTTGGGGAATTCTACCACCGAGGCCTCGGAATGAGCACGGCGGTAGGCCGAGTTGTCGACCTCGTCGATGTTGAGGGCAGAGAGTGAGCCAGGGGCACCAGCTGATGGATCATGATCTGACGATCGGCGATCAGTTGTGTGGGCTACGAAAGTAGGAATTTTTAACGAACAGGAAGGATATGATAAGTTTTTCACATACGGCTGTAAAACAAAGGGGAAACTGGAAAATAAGCAAAGAATGAGACCCAACGAATTATGAAACAAACTTTCCCTGACCGTTGGGGTGACGGTTGATCGCAAGTGGCTGCCCACACCTACGAAACGGGAGCAGTGAGGGCAGTGGAGGCGGGCGTGGCGACTGTATGTCGGAGCCCCAGGCACTGGTTCACCAGCCTCCGTGCGATGGATTCGCAGGTGACCAAGCAAGCGGATGTGCGAGTTGAAGTTGCGGGCGCAGTGTGGGCAGGAGAAATTGGGAGAGGCTGGGGGGTTGTCGTTCGTGATAGTGGGGGTGTCAGTGGCGGTGAGATGTGCAGGAGCGGAGGGTGTGCACGGGATATCGGTGTTGTGGACATTGCGGTGAATTCCGCTGCCATGGATGCACATGTGACCGAATAGGCCCATGCGGTGAGTTACCGCTCGAGGGCAATGGATGCGGCGATATCTGCTGTGGGTTGGTATTCCAGGTACTGATTTACCAGTCTCTGTGCGATGGGTTCGCAAATGACCGACCAGGCCGATGTGTGAGGTGAAGGTGCGGTCAAAATGAGGACAGTTTAGGACCAAGCCTCCATCACTGGTGGTTGTGGTGGTGCTTGTGGCGGTAGTGGAGGTAACAAGTGTTGAGTATTGGAATGTGGTCGCTATGATTACCATATTACGATACACAATCCGAAGAGCCGGTAAGGAAGACAGTTATTTCGGGAGCGTAAGAGCATCGGGCGACCGTTTAAACATGGTCTATTTCATGGCAGTTAGCGATGGTGAGCGTGTCAGACCATGTCAGCGGCCTATTTACTTACAGTCTCTGCGATCGGTTCGGAGACAGCAACTAGCGCGTGTGCTTGACTACTGTCAAGGTGCAGACATGACGGGTTAAGCAATAACCGCGGATCTTCCTAAACCCCTGAAGAGCGTAGCTATTGTTCACACAATATTTCTTTTTTTTCGAGGTACAATCGTTCGAATAAGACATGCATATCCGAACACAACTTTTATCGTTGCAAGAGAGTTTTCACACAAAATATATTGTTATTCTATGGCTCTAAATTTAGGATTCTTCGCTAGGTCCGAACATCCAGACCTTAAAATTTGAGATACTGCAGTGGACTAGGAACGTGCTGTCTCTCTGAAAGCTGAGAGACATCTTCTTTTGGTCAATTGAAAGAAAATAACCAGCTGCCATTTCAGTAGCAGCCAGCTCATAGAAGAGGACCCAAAGAGACGGGTCTTAAATGCAAGTATATGACGATTTTGAAGGCCACAGAACAGTGATATGTGATGAGGTTTATACTTCTGCCTACCACCGTACTCATTCCGAGGCCTCGGTGACAGAAATTCCGATTCTAATTAGTTCAGTAATTACCCGGCCATTTGGATTAAGGAAATTGGAACTTTGAACGGTGCCCGTTCAAGCGCTCCCGCCGGCCACAGAGTACGAAGAAGGGAGGTCATTGTGGTTGTGCAAAGTTGGAGGAAATTAGTTTCGGGACAAACCTTCCCAGGTTCAATCCAAGAGTTTGCATAATTATCTAGGTTGAATTTTATCAACTCTAGCCTAAGCACAATGAAACATTAAAATTCACATTGGTGATCAGAACCCCTGCGTTCAAGCAGTTGCGTCACGTAGGAGCAAAAAATTGGTTAGGCAATTGCCTGGCCTTTTAGGTATTACCTTTACTGTAAGCATGCTGAAGTGGTTAAATAACGGCCTATTGCACAACAGGCGTAGATTCTCAAAAAAAGTCCACGAATCTAGAATCACTGACTGGCCAGTAAGCTTAAGATGCTACGCTGCTAGCGCAATCCAAACAGACTTTTATGCTAAAGAAACACGTCAACAGTTCCGATACGAAAAAAAACCAAGTGCGCAGTTCAGTGAGCTAAAAGGACGAGGTTTAAAGACAGCCAAAGCAAGTGGCCTCGTGTAGCAGACCTAAGCCCCGGTCGGTAACGTATGAGAAACAAGAGAGAGGACAGTGGGTTACAAGTACCTAATCCAATCTTCAATAGACGTGACTTAGGACTTCCCAGGAAACACTTGGGGAAAGGAAGACGTTTGACGTTTCGGACTCACACTTAAAGCCATTACCAGAGACAGCAACAGATAAGGGTATTGCTCGAATAAGAGTTTCAGCATGCATGGGATACGGAAATTTAATTGTTCGGGTTGTTTATTGGTGTAGTGATCACTCGGTCCTTTGGCTCACCAACACTGTCACTGGAAGCTCTCCGCGCGTGGCTAAAGAATCTGCCCGGATAAAGCCTCAGCACAGAATACGGAGAAGGGACGTCAATAAGCTTGTTGATCGACTGGGGCTCTGAAAGCCATGACTCAAGCAGGTCGCAGCTCACGAGGTTTTAGCTCTCGCAAGAATTTTACCCTCATCTAACTTGGATGAGATTGCGACAATTGACAACTTGGCTGCGGAGATTATCGCACCAGATGCAACCATCTGCGACAAATACAGGGGGTGCCAAGTTCAATAAGTATGCAACGGCATAGTTACTGCATCCTATAAATACTGTAACACTTGTGTAAAAAATACTCCAATTTGGCACTGTCGTCATGGTTGGATTCGAGTGATGTGTGAATATGAAAGGTCACGCAAATAAAAACCTTGTTCCATCAATTATGCCTACCTCCCGCTTGACTTATTCATGTGGCCTACATGAGAGGATGTACCGAGGTCGATAATAAATGACACTTTCGTATTAGAGCACATCGGGCGACCGTGTAAACATGTTCTATTTCATGGCGGTTGGCGATGGTGAGCGTGTCGGACCATGTCAGCGGTCTATTTACTTACAGTCTCTGCGATCGGTTCGGAGACATTAACTAGCGCGTGGGCTGGACTACTGTCAAGGTGCAGACATGGTGGGCTTAGCGATGACCAATGAACGCACCCGTACCTGGTATCACACCTGCGAAGGGTGTATTCCTGTTTTCGATGGGGTATGTGATCCGTTCTCATTTTATCCTCTCCCAGTCACTCACAATCACAAGCCCAAGTGGATTAAAGAGTTTGCGAATCCGTGTTGTACGAATCTTCCGCTGAAGATAAAGTTCGATACACTTGCTATCGTAATCGCTAGAAACTACCCAGCTAGGTTCAGATTTTTGATGAAATAGTAAGAATACGTAAAACAGTATTATGGCCTAACCCTAGCTCCTACGCTAAGCTTTACTCAAAAACTCATGTTTAACTGAATACTTAACTTTAGCCCCAAATCTAACCATAACCCAAATTTTAATTCCCTCTAAAAACAGGAAAACTGGCAAGGCGGGGAGTTGTTGACGATAAGTGTCTTTCATAAGACCGTTCGACCTTCCTTGCCGAAAATGTCCATCATATGCCCTACAGCGAAGTGGGTGCTGGGAGAATGACTTGCGTGTGAATTAACTTACAGTCATAGACGACTTGCGCACCATCTAACGCATTGTCGCCTTCCTCATTCACCTGCGTCCAACGTTAAAACTGGGACAAAAGACCGGAGAAGAATTCGGGCGCAGATGGCCAGCGCGGCGTGAAACTGCGTTTAGGAGTGCTAGAACAGTCGTTATATGTAGTACTTCTTATGGGTGCGCATCCCCAATACCACCTGCCGTACCCTGATCTGATCCCAGTGTCGGAACAGCGCATCTGCTGCGCGAATTATTTTAGAGTTTAGAATGCTGCAAACATGCTTTATTGGATTGAAGCCAGGAGATCCAGTTAACCGTGAAAGTAGGAGATGCCGCGAAATCTTTGGAAACATGGAGGGGCAATCGAAAACCCAGTGCCTTTTCACCTTAGGCAGATGATCTTCTCAGACACTTTCTTTCTTATTAAGGGAAACAGGGCTGCTCTCTCTCTCTCTCTCTCTCGAGGTCCGGACAACTGTCCAAATAAAGGTACCAGCTTCGGAGTTTTGCACCGTTTCCGTCACAGCAAAATTTGTTTAAGGCATCGTCCGTAAGTAGCTTGCTGTTTAAAGCGTAATTTATCGGTCAGGTCACATTACCGTATATGCCAAACATAAGTTATGCTGCGGATTGTGTGCATACTGCACCGCACCGACTGCCCACAGAGAACACATTTTCAATCGAATTGGGAATGCAACCGTAGTAGAGGAGGAAGGGGACTAGGAACCCCACCCATCCGATAATGTAGGCGGTGCTGTATAAAATTCAAGGAAGGTTACATGATAGACCACACGGACTAGTACCCGTGCTGTCAGAATGATCTATCATGTAACCTACGTACCTACTATTAACTGCCTGTTAAGCGATTATCGCCCGCTGGGGCTAACAGAATTCGGCCCAAATATTCAGTTCAACGGATGAATGCGAAGGTTCGAGGCCCAGGGGATTGCATGAGAAAAGGCAAAGTCTGTTCGAGCACCGGAACAATTTATTGAATCCTGGTCTATGGGTGAGTATTCAATCGATCGATGTAGAATTTAGAATACGTCCGAAAGAGCTGTATGAATGTTAAACTTTAAAATAAAACATGTATTTAGTCCCGTGATCAGCATGATCGAGGAGAAACGACCACTGCTGAGTGGAAATTTGAAATTTAAAGCGGATAAAATTCTTTTTCCGACAATCACAGCTCCTTCGCAACTGTTGCTTGAAACTGACCTTTGCGATTGTGTCGGCAGTCAACATAGTTATCAACCCACCGTTTTTCCTATGCAAGTATTGCCGTAATAAAGTTTATAGACGAGTGCCAAGTACAGCAGACAAAATTGCAAACGCCTGGGACCAGAGGAAAATCTCCCTTTTAAACGACGGTATTTTTCAAATCGATTTAAGGATTGCATTCGAAATAGGATTTAGAGCGTCCCAAAAGTGGAAAGCACGAGTTAGAGTTAGCTGTTCCGATGGCCCGCAGACCGGTAGTTCGTATCGGTCATGATAACCTGGGCGATAGTCATGACTAAAGCGTTGACTGGCTGGAGGAAGACTTGGTTAGGTCCTAGTCCTACGCTTCAATGGCAAGACAGCGTGAATAAAACTAGACGTAGGAGCCAGTTAGGTACAGTCGATGCCCTAACACATGAAATCGCATGGATTTCACAAGAAAGGGCCTGTTACCCGAAATCAGCTCAGGCTGCGTCTCCCAATGTTTTACGGGAGTAAAGAAGCGACCGTCCTTAAAAAGAAGGCATACTGTGGTTTACAACTTAACATTTTGTTGTGTAGAAATATTCGAAAACGTGAAAAAAAACCAAAGTCTTAGCTGTGTAAGAAGCCTGTCCCTGCAAAAAATGACTAAATAAAGTACCAACCATAGAATTACTTTCGAAAATAGTCCTTTTTTGAGTTTCGCACATACATAATCTTCCAGATTACGGGAAATGTAAAGTATGGTCGATTCCAGGCAGCCTAAATTTCGAATGTACATTCCAACAGGGTTTCCCGAGATTTGCCGGATTTTCTGCCCTTTTGTACATTGTCTTAGATGCATTTGACCATGGCAAACAGTTTTTAGCTTGATTGCGCCGATAGGAACGTCAAAGAAATAAATATTTCATAAGCTTACATGTCCACAGGCGGGTCAATGACTAATAAATTGAAATAGAATTGCCAGGTGTTATTATAGACGCAAAAATTTGTGTTCGATTACAATGATTTTCCAGTCATCCTAGAAATAGTGGTGAATCTTTTAACATTTTCAGTGCATTGCCCATAAATGTAGAATCTGTTGAATTTTTTCATCAAAGCCTTTAAAATAAGATATTGCTTAAAAACATTTACCACAGTAACGAACCTTGAGACATTCTTTCTAATTCAGATGGCTGTTGGGTCATATTTGTAGGCTCATCCAAACATGAAAACCCGTTGCCGAGAAAAATATATACCCATAACTAATTTCGGCAATAAATAGGCCTAAGAACAATTAAAAATTTCCATAATAAATTACCTCGTTAAAAGGTCCTTTAAGTAGATATTTCGTTGTCGAATATATGTGGATTTTTTTTCCAGGCGAAGTCAGGGTAAAAGGGGGAACATTTACCGGTTTGAGATCTCTCTGGTAACAAGTTATATATTTTCGACTGGAAATGAAAGAAATGACTTTTTCTTTATATTTTGGGGCGTTTTTCGCTATACTTGTTTACTTTTGGGCCCTCACTTCAAGATTGGAAATGCCCAACAGAGTGCCCAAATTTCAACTGTGATTTTGCGAAAACTGCTTATTTTTTTCTGCCTGTTTAGATTCAAGCTTCCATATTAGTTCGTAGTCAACCGCAGATAAAAATAATGCGTACATATCTCTCGCAATACTTGAAAGAGAGAGGATATGATATGTCATGGCTTCAGAAATGGACATTTGTTTACGGCCCTAAATCTCGGCGTGGTAAAGCAAACTACGGTCACAAAAGTTTATTGCTGATTTTTAAACTGAAGCTGCTCTTTTGTTTCCGAAAAAATGTGATTTCTCATGCTTGTATTTACCTGATTTTCGTGAAAGCAAAACCAAATTTTTCATTCTGTGAAAGGATATGTTGCAAATTTTTCTGGTTTATATTAGTGCTCTGTACAACATGAACAAATAAGAGCTAGTGATTTGTAGCTTTCAATAGCGTTAGAAAATGTCTGAATATCAAGAAACATTGGAGTTGGCCCCATTTGGCCCAGATTTCCCTTCAACAATCAGACCTGAAGTGAACCCTTCCTCAGTAAACAGCTTTCTCTGCATCAATTCAATTCCACAAACATTATCGATAGCGTGCCATACTATCAACTCAAATCTCGATCTCAAAATTTAATGAATTAGGCAATCTACTGTGTTTATTCGCTCAACGCACGTCACCCCTGTAATGGGTTCATATCGCAGCCCATCTATGGCACAATACGGTGAGAGAGTGGAGCAAGCGCGTCGTTTCTAACACCACATTGACTGATCTATCGCCGTTTGGATGGACAGGCACGTAATTCAGGGTCAAAAGTTGACAAATAAAATCCACGTTAATTCGCCCGCCAGAGACGACAGCTCCGAGAAGGAAACAGAAAACTTCAAAGCTCTGAATAGGTTTTAGAAAAAAACGGCTTTAGGGATCACTGCTGGCGGTAGTATCTGCGCCTATCGACGCAGAGGTGGCCGTGTTGTTTTACTGTCCCTTCCCTACAAAAGAACTGCAGGAAAAGGACAGGCTGCAAGTTGGTCGGCGGATTACGAGGATAGTGCAGCTGTTGTAATTGCAGTTCCCTACTCCTCCAACGTCAGGACGCTTGACCAGAGCAGGCCAGATTCAATGTGTCGGATTTGGTTTAGCAACCATGCCCCGATAAACATGATTCGCTGTCCGTACAAAATTCCTGAAGCAGCAAGTCTTGGAGCCCAAATTCCTTGGTGTCAATGCTGGCAAATTTTGAAAGAGTGCCGCATAGAGTTGGCGTGTTGGTGCTGCTCTTCAAATCCACTTGAATACGTGAAATACTTCCAACTGGCAGCCAAAAACCGTAGGGGTAAAGACAGGAGGACCGGATGTGGTGGAGATATGCACTCAAACGAAGTTGCAAATTAATTTGGGTAGGGGTTGTAATGTAATCTCTTTATATTGGCAGTTTGAGTAATTATACGAAAAATTTACGGACGGACACATGATCACTTACATCTGTCTACTATACGAACTTAGGTTCATTCGGCGCAACAGACACAGGCAGAACGCAGTCAAAATTACCGTCTCTGATAGCAAATAAAACACAGGGTAACGTAAAATTTAACGGCTCGGGCACTTTGTTGCGCCTAAAGACACACACTAATCCTTGCAGTGTGTTTGTGGAGTGAGTATAAAGCCCAGCATATCAAGGGTGTTTGGTTGAAGGCATTTTAAAACAGCATACTGTCTCTTAAATCTTGAAGCTCTGAGAAAGGTAGGTTTCATAAAACCTTGACAAAGGAGACAAACTATACTGCACACAGATAGTTTGTCCTCGAGTATGCCGTTTTCGGAGGCAGGTGGATTGCAGGAGGCATTTATCAGAGGTAAGGGAACATGCATCAGTTCAGTTGTCCAGGTCTACAAGAAACGAGGGAAGCCGAAACTACCTGTCAAGCATTTCCCACAAAAGCGGCATCACGCGTAATAACACGCACTGACGGAAATTATTTGCTGAAAAACCAGTACTTAATTTGTTAAGAAAGAGGGCGTAAAGGATTTCTGAGGAAAAATTGTAAGGCAGGAAGTCAAACTCACGTCTTGGCCATGCATCGGTGGAGGCACGAGGTGTTCTATTTTGCTAAAAAATCAGAAAAAAACATAAGCTTATCTCGGATTAAAGAAGTCAAATACAAATAGGTGGTGATACTGGCCTTGCACGTGCGCAAACACATGCGAAGGCTGGAAAATGCTATAAAAGAATATACTAGGCATCAGCTCTTCAGTCCGCTAACAGTAAACCCATGCGAAAACAAGAGGGCGAAACCAAATTCATCGCAGCACAGCGTGATGTTTGAAAGTTTTTACCCACCTGATCTGGCATTTACCATCTTTCCAATGATGAAGGATGCGAGTGTAGTGTCCGAGATAGAAAAATATATATCTATGCAGGCGACACATATGCCGTTCGTCACAGGAACCATCCAGGGGCAACGAGGCACGCCACTGTCCCACGAGGTTGGCGCAGTTGTGTATTACGAGACACGAGACACGTGCCTCCGTTCCTCACACGAACCATTTAGTTAGGCCAACAGAGGCGATGAGGCAGGCTACTGTTGCAAGAGGTTGGTGCAGTTGTGTATTACGTGCGAAATTATTTATGATAAAGCGTACCAGTGTTGCATTTACCTCACCCTCTTCCCACACACATCGCGCCCAAAATGAGAAGACGACCAGCGCATGGTTTGGGCGCAGTAGCCGAGTAAAAAAGTTCGTAGATGCACGACATGCTCGTAAAAATAGAGCGTATAAAGGTCACATTAAGGGAAAGGTATCGCCGGCTGATTCTTAAGTCTCTGTAAGACCCCCTTATTTGGTCAGTCGGATACCTATTATCGCGCTCCAATGAGAAGACGACCTGGACGCAGTGGAGGACAACACTAAACAGCCGGTCTACGCGTATCACATATGACCGCTCGATCGTCGAGTCAGACAATGACAATCGTGCGCTCCACAGCATGGTTGTGAGGTGACTGCCGTGAAGAGCACATGAAGCGGGAGCTGATCCGCATTCCTGGGTCAATTTGAATTATTGATTCAAGTGACAGCCTCTCAAGGCACAAGCATAATTGAACAATGCGCGGCCGACAAACGAAAGCTTGGTCATAGCAACATTGCAATGCCATAAAAAGTGTTTACCGGCAGGGTGGATATACCAGCTAGTTTATCGTCGCCAGTGCAGCTCTGGTGTGCACACCCAAGATGCTAAGCCTGAAGTGAGTTGATCATAGTTAGCGAGCGTGCGCACCGTTAGCTGATATTGGGGGGGGGGATTTAGTCGCACACGAGCCTGCCATCACCGGTCTAGCTCTGGGTGCAGGACAGGAATGAGCACTTCCGCTTTGGCCTTGGAGCTGAGGGTTTACAATCCGCGCGCAGGTGGTGGCGACTGCGGTTTGGCGTCATGAGCCCGCGCGCGCATATCATTGAAATGATTGTCGCAGTCACGGTATCTTGTCGTTCAGGCGGCGGTAGCACAGCAGCCTTCATCGCCATCATCATTGCAGCCAACAGATATCCCAGTCGACTGCTCCACCGTCTTTCGCCCAGCGACCTTACGGTTAGTTGGCGGGGATTGAAGGGGACAATGCAAACAGGACAAAAAGGATTGTCCCGTCTTCACTCAAGATTTTGTCTCTCGAAAACGACAGGGTGGCCATCAGTATGCCAGTGAGAAGCTGTGACGCCAGGATGAATGGGATTACGGCGGATATGACTTGCGCGATGTCTACTTCTCAGCCTATGCGGCCAATAAATTCCAACGACGAAGTAGTTACGGGGGGTTAAAGAAAAATTGCTGTGCACAGCGCCTAGTCATAGAAATGACAGCTGCCAGTAAAATGAACTTGGCGGATAAGCGTTTCAACACCAGCAGCAGCAGCAACAGCACTGCGGATATAAGAAGAAAAGTGATATTAACAATGCCGAAAAAAATAAGGGAGACTAGAATGGCCATTTCTTGCACATTAAAGGTCATCAGGTAGTCGTACCAAACCCCAGGTGGTGCCCCACCCGAGACTCGAACACGCGACCTGTTGAGCAGAAGTCCAACGCTCTAACCATTGAGCCAGGGGCTTCATGTCTTGCCAGTTTAGATCGGGAATAAAGACATTCGTTTATGAACGGTTACCAATCGTTAACGGAATGCACTCGCCCCGTTCTGCCTTGGGGCTCACTCTCGAGCCTCCGCTAGCAGCCACACAGCGGCTAGTTTATAGGACAATGCCATCACTGCCCATGCGCATTCACTCATCGCATGGGGCAACTCGGTCACATGCGCACCCACGAAAGCGGAATCCACCACGATGCTATTCCAATTTGCGTATCCATTTACACTTCCCATATTACTTCCAATAGCTCGACTACCAGTACCCGCAGCAGAACCCCAGCAGACACAGCACCTCCCGCCCTATCTTGTCGTCATTGTCACCGCACACGCTCGTCATGCATCGGCCTGATCGGTCACTTGCACAGCCATTGCACAGAAACCGGCGAACCAGTGCCAGGATCACGAAAATACACCCGCCGCGCTCCACTCAACTGTCCACACTGCCCACGCACATTCACACACCACATGCGTCTTTATGAAAACCTGCGGTAGAACACCGCCGGTTATACCACAACACTACATCTTTTCTCATCAGCCTTTGCACCTCACATGATCACACGCACCACCACAAACAACACTCTCAGTCTGCATAGCTAATCGAGAGGCAAGTATGATCCTCGGCTCCTTCTCCATGTGGCTCCTCTGCTACATGTGTGATCTGAGCTGGAGAATATCACGGGGCGATAAGCGCCGCGGGTTGGAAGGTTGCCAACTGACAGTTACACTCAAACCTCGCAGTCAGTCCAATGTGTGTTGTGTGGAGTGGCTGACTGGTGGTCTGACAGTCAGACTGCGATGGCTCCTTCTTAAGGTGACCTCTGGCTTTCTCAAAAATGTGAGCTGTGAGCCTTTCAACCCTCTGTTGTACGTGTGCCAGGTCTTGTACGTAGTACGCGTAGACGAGGTCACCAGCAGCTGCACCCACTTCCGCACCAGACAACTGACCGGCTTGGATGGCGCTGAGTGTGGGGTGGGGGGAGAGAGTATGGTCGACGGTTCAGCGCATTTTCCTCACTATTACACAACCTGAGGCAAGCTTGAAACTATCACGGTGCGCTAAAAGCCGTGGCTTGGAAGGTTGCCAACTGACGGGATAACTCGGACAGCGTGGTCAGCCCAGTGTGTGTTTTTGTGTGGAGTGGCTGACTGGCGGTCTGAGAGTCAGACTGCAATGGATCATTCTTAATGTGGCCGTTATGGCGCTCCCCACTCCGTGGGATCCGACCCAGGTGTGGTGGCACGCCCAGGAGCGGCTCCGGCCGCGCCAGCCACCAGCCACCAGCGCCCTTTACTGCCTCTGGTCTTCTAGGGGAAGAGGGAGTGCGGTAGCTGCAGCGCAAGGCTAATATCACTTAAAACTGGTCCACGCGCAAGTCACCGTTCCTGCACCACCGTGGCGTGGAGCGTACGGTGGACATCGTCGGACTACGACGGTCGAACTGTCGTGTGTGTGTGTGTGTGTGTGTGTGTGTGTGTGTGTGTGTGAGAGATGGAGGAAGACGGAGGCGAGTGATTCAGGAACTGTAGGTACGACATACCGTTCGGTTGCTGGATGATCCATGGGTGGCGTGACCGTTACCCAGTTGGTGTGGCGAACTCAGCTGCGTGGACGTTCCATTGGGGATGCGGCGATGGCTACCATTGGCGTCTGCGGCACCCACGGTACTATCCTCGGTGCTACTGCCCGTGTTATTGCTTAAGGCGCCAGAGGAGCGAGGTAGCTGGAATTTTGAGACCCAGAAATCTCATTGGATGCTGTGGTGGCTGCCGCCGATGCATAGAATTGGTAAGCTTCATTCAGTGCCGCCTGGATGTCCACTTGAAGGGGTAGGAAAGTGGGGGGTAAACACGGTTAAAAAGGCCGTGAAATAAGATGAATAGATCTGAAAAAAAGGCGATAAAGCCCTTGATTCTGCTCACTCTGGTTAAACACATCAGGTACAAAAAGAGGTTAGGCGCATATAGGAGTAGGAATGTATGAGGGTGAACTGCGTGTGACGCAGACGATACAGCGGCATCAACATGTCCCTAATCGACAACAGTGGTCCTTCCCCATGGGGACCTTAATATGACTGTCGATCAAGTTTGCAGTGGCCTATAAATTCATAACGCCCCCCCTCTCCTCCAACCTACCCCATCATCTCCAACCGTAAGCGAAACGGAAGGAGAGGGGGACTGGTACTATGCGTCGTTTAGTTACCATGATAAAGTTGACGTTTCGGCCAGTCCTCACAACAGCCAGCTGACCGGCCCGGACAGTGTCAGCGGCATGAGAGTGGGAATAGAGAATGATGTCAACTGCTTAAAGTTGTGGCTTGGAAGTTACCCAACTGATGGGATAACTTGAACCGTGCAGTCAGCCTAATGTGCATTTGTGTGAAGAGGCTGACTGGCGGACTGAGAGTTAGGCTCCTTCTTAGTTTGGCCTCTATGGCATTCCCACGCCGCGGGATTCAACCAAATGTGGACGCACACCTAGAGATCTCTCTGGCCACGCCAGTCAACCGCGCCCTCGCCCGCCTCTGGCCTTCCGGACTTGGTCATGACACCAAGCACAGGTGGGGGGAGAGGCAGATATAGTGCGGAAGATGCATCGCAATTCTACTCTCATTATAATCTAATTCACGTTCTAGTCACTGCGTCCTTGCGCCATCCTGCCGTGGAGAACATGGTGGACCGTGTTGGATACGACGGTCGAACTGTCATAACGAAGTTGACGGGGTATCCAGAGGGGTGGAAGGCGAGACGGTAGGAGTGACCGGTCGATGCACGCACTAAAGTGCACACAGGGGCTGCTTCGCTCAGGCCATAAAAAGCGACCAGTGCCTATTTGTAGCTCCACAAATGTGTGCTCCGCGCAGTGACCACATCCTGGTAACCGTTTCTATCGACCGGCTGGGAAGACTCAGTAACTTGAACTCCGCGTAGTACAGGTGGCATTGTGCTAAATTCCAGGAAGGCTTTAGGGTTGGGCTTAGAACACGAGAATTTAGGGCAATTTTCCTGTCTGGTCGACCGGCTGAACACGACTAGGATAGGCAGTTGGCATTCCTTGCGTGGAAAACCTCTGTAGATAACGTTATTCGAAGTAAAATAGCCGCAGACAGAACTGCGAAGTCCTGAGAGCCACAGCTTTCCCCACCCCGCTCTACGGCCAACCGAAAACAAAAAAAAAGTAACGCGGAGAGAGCGACACAAAGCCCGTAGGCAACCTAGACTAATGTATCACTCTAGCAGCTAAAACAAGGTCGCGCTTCACCATGTAACACCGTAGTCGTCTGGGACGTCTCGACGTCTTCTACATTCATAAGCACAATTTTATCAACTAGATATGGTATCTGCTTAAATGGCGTAAAAGAGTTTATGATTCTCCTTATATGAAAAATATGCAAATGCAACGATAGATCGGGTGCCAATTTATTCGGGAATGGGCAAACCTGCTTCAAACCGAGATATACCCTTCCTCTGAGTAGGATACTTGGGGGAGAGGTGATTTGCTACCAGAGTCATGCAAGAAAGAAAATTTTAGGCCAATTTTCAATGAAATATAAATAAAATTAAAAGCCATCGAAAGTAAGTATAAAAGTCCATGCTACTTAATTAGTTATTTGTGGCGATTGCAGTTTTTGCTGGCATTTAAAAGCAGGCATCCTCATGGGCCAAAAATGTGTTTTAAATTGCGCTGCAAAATAATCGATGTTACAACTCAACCTAAAAATGTTCCTGGTCAAAAACGCATTTCAAAATTTCGATGAACATTTTACAAGATCAGCCACTGATTGTAACTCTCTGACCGCCAAGGCAGATAGTAGCCAAGAACGCACCAATTGCGGCCAAATAGAAAACTTCTTTGCGTCCAGTAAAGCAAGCTGCGATCTCTAAACTGGCGGAACTGCTCCGCCGATCAGCTAGTATGAAACACTTCGTTTGGTGAAAAATTTCGCGGCCTCGGTAGGATACGAACCCACGCCTGCAAGGGGAAGGCTTTAGTACGGCCGAGTTTTTCACAAGTGAGTCAAACGAATTATTCAAAGCTGCCAAAATCCTGTACTAATATGGAACAGCCCAACTGGAGAAGAAGTCGCAGAGACAGCAGTTCTGGGTCGAGCACTGTAAGTAAGTTCTTAAACAACCAGTTTTAGTCTGCGAGGATGCAAAAAATGGACTTCCTGACAGTAGCTGCCCTAACTCATGAAATCTTATAAGGTTCATGAGTTACGAGCCGTTAGGCGAAATCAGCGCACGCTGCGGCCCCCAAAGTTTTACATAAATCAAATTAGATCGTTAGGGAAAATAAGGCTTATTGTGGTTTACAAATCAATATTACATTGTCTAGAAATAATATTTTTTCAGAAAAGGTACAAATTACGAAAAGGAGAAAATTCGATCTAGTTGAGTAAACTGAAGGTTTAAATATATGGGAAGCCTTTCCATGCAATAAACGAGTGAATACAGCAGCAAAAGTAGAATTACTTTTGAAAATAGTCTTATTCAGAGTTTCGCACATACATATTCCTGTAGGTTAAGCGCAACGTAAGGTATGGCCATCATCAAGCAGCCTAACATGCGAGTGTATATTCCAACACCGTTTCACGAGAATTGACAGTTTTTCTTCTGTTTGTACATAGTCTCAGATGCGTTTAAGCAAGGCAAACAGATTTTCGCTTGATTGCGCCGATAGGGACATCACAGGAATATAATATTTAATAAGCTCACATGTTCACAGGTTGGTAACTGACTAATAAATTGAATGACTAATAAATATAATCGTCAGGTGGAATCGTAAACTTAACATTTTGTGTATAGGGTTAAGTTTATTTATAACTATTTCGGGTTTTCTATTACGATGCGTTTCAGATCGTCATTGGAAATGTGGTGAATTCTTTACGATTTTCTTCAGTCTGCAGTCGACTGTCCATAAATGTAGATTGCGTCACGTGTGTGTAGTACAACCTTCAAAATAAGATATTTCTTAAAAGCATTTACCGAAGTAGTGACGTTTTTGGGCATTATTTTTAATGTAGACGGCCGTCTGGGTCATATTTTTAGACTCAGAAAAACATGGAAACTCACTGCCATGAAAAATGAACGTCCAAAACAAAACGCGGGAAAATTTATGTATAAAATCAGTTAAAAAAACTTTCTATAAAAGCGCTTCAATTAGATGTTTCGCTGTCGAATGTCTGCGTACTCAGCCTTTTTCCAAGATCAAGTCAAGGAAAAAATGGGGACATTCAGCCAGTTTTTTGACTTTACTAAAAATAAGAGATACAATTTCTGCTGAAAATTAAAGAACTCACTTCTTTCCTTCTATTGGAGCGTTTTTCGATATATTTGCTTACTTCTCAGTCTAGTTCCAAGAGTTCAAACGCACAAGAGAGTTGCCGAATATATACTAAGATTTTGCGATAAAATGTCAATCTTCTGCCCCTTCCGTTTCAAGTTTCCTTATTCATTTATAGTCAACTGCAGACCGAAATCGTCTTGGCAGGCTTCGCATACGCCGTGACAGCGAAAAGTGGCGGCGTGACATTGCGTCTCGTATATTTGCGCGCTTAAGGTCTTTATTATCGGTCACGCAAGTTTATTGCAGTGTTCTTTTAGTTAAAACGTCATAAATTTGCAAAACTTGATTTTTTAGACTGAATATGTCAATTTTTTCCGAAAACAATGTGATCTCTCAAACCTGCATTCACCTGATTTTTGTGAAAACAAAACAAAACGCTCCGTTCTCCGAAGGGATATATTCGAATTTTTCCCGGTTTATTTTAACGTTCATTTATAGTAATGCGTACAAACACAAAATGTCTTAATCGGTAGCTTTTAATAGCGTAGGAAAATTCCTGGATAGAAAGAAACGATGGATTTTGCCCCATGTAGCCCCTTTTTCTCACCAATAAACCGATCTGAAGTGAACACTTTATTATTAAAGCAGCTTTCCGTGCATCAATTTAATAAAACAAACAAAAATAACACCTTAAAATGCGTGCCCTGCTACTACCTCAGATTCTGACATAGACATTTAATGAGTTAGACAAGCTACTTTAGACCAATGGTGGATCCCTACGCGCACCGAGCTATAGGACGAAACAAAGTAGCGCAGCCCATGTCCTATCAAAAGTTCACGGAACACGCCCAATTCCAGTTGACACTTCAAAATACGACGACCCACGGCACGTGAAAAAGCTTACCTGCGGCCCCAAACAAGACTTGGCGACAAAGGCGAATTCCGCGGGATTTCGGGGACGCAACCAGTGACCTTACATACAAACGCAGGCGACAGCTGAAAATAAGCGATAATCATCGGAGACTGCGCAGGTAAGATGTACTGGCAAAATAGTTCAATCACTTGAAGGTAAACTTGCCTATAGCATTCAGGTTACAAGGAAGTAGGCTTTATGGCACGCCAATCACAGCGCCCAGTCGCATCACCAGTCGATCGGCATGCTCAAACTGGTCACTGGTATGTGGGGGGGAGAGCAAGGAGGTGAAAACTGATAAGCAGATACCCTTCTGCATTACAAATCAGCGCACTTCGTACTGTGGCATACTCGACACACCCGGTTTTATCACGATACACCGAATTTCCCAGCTTGTAAGGCTGCCAACTGACGAGCTAGCTCAATCCTGCCTCAGATTTAGTATGCGATAACTGCTTGAATTGACTTTTTTGGCACGCTCAATTTCACGATATTTGCGACTTCTAAAGGAAGCCCTATACGTATGAATTCAATGACCACGTCATTTGTAGCATGCGAAGACGGGTTACTTAGCTTGAGCGGCCAAAGTGCCAACACCCACCTCGGGTTGTCCTGAGAAGGTGTTGTCATCTAAACCGAATGAGTGTGCAAGTCGGCTACACTGTCAACAGCAGAGGTCTGCAGAGGACAGCAGAAGTCCACGCCGTTTGCAATGGACGAAGCATCATAAGGAAGTTGACAAGTTTTTGCATTGAAGGTGGCCAACGGACGAAGCGACTGCGCTCTTCGGAGTTAGAGTCGAGTCACAATGACATGTTAATGTTGCCTTATAGGGAACATTAAAGGTGTGCCGTCCGACTTACATAGTGAAGCTTCAAATATCTGGGCAGAAAAACAAGCAATGGTGAACTATGAACAGCTGGGGCGTCTTTGCACGCAACTCCTTGAGCCGGATTTCATCCCCAAGGGACTTGACGAAGTCTAAACACTGATAAATGAAAAGGTATGATTGACACTATGCAATCTTTCCCTCCTAAATCTGCTCAACTTTTTGAGTTAGCGTGGTGAGTTAACTCGTAAACTGCAAGATTTATAAAAGAAGCTAAAAGAAATAGAGGCTTAGGCTGCAATGAGCCCTTCCTCTTGTGGTTTTACAAAGTAGCACACCAGTACGACCACGGCTAAAAACCTCAAAGAGGCGTCAGTTTGGCGTTGCACTTAATTATTACGACGCTGACAACGAAAATTCGGACAGAGGTTTAGATAGATGACGGAGAAGGTGATATTCGGCAGCAAACGGAGCACGCGCTAGCGCGTGTGCGACTAAGGTGGCGCCCTCGCAGATGGCTCAGTTGGGTTTGCAGCTGGTCGCTGGTTTTCACAGCAATCCCACACAAAGCATAAAGATAGTATCCGGATGGGTCGTACACAATTACTGTGAAGGTAGGAAATTGGAACACAGTGTCTACAGAGGTCACACAAAACCACTTCAGTAACCACATGTAACGTTTCGTGCGAATGCAAATTGTCCCAGTGAGCAGCTGACGCGGCATAAGATCTCGACGTGGGCAAATTTTGACGTGACAGAGGTAGGTCTCCAGATAAGGCGTATGAAAAAATGCCAACAGTTTCGATTACGTGAGATAGGTAAGGCGCAATGACAGGTGGGCATATAAACGAACTAGAAAGTAACCAAACAGAATTTCGTGAAGCACCCAATAGCTATGCTAGCGCGAGGTTCGTCTGTGATAAAATTTTAAGAAGTAAGACTTCTGTGTGATAAGAGAACGCATGATTCAGCAAACTGGCTGAATATAAAGCCGGCCGTCGTCGGCAAAGGTTAAAGGAAACGGCAAGTAAAACTCACCATCCAATCGCTTGAGAAGATCCAGACAGGCTTCATTTTTGGTTTTTTCAATCTGAGGAAAGGAATTAAAAATAGAGAGCATGCGGTAAAGGCAATAGACGAAGCATCCAGACTACATATGTAGGCGGATATAGTCAATAAGAAAGTGGTGAGATGTCGCGGGGTTTAAACATTACCGACGAGGAAAAGGAAGAGTGGACTAGCCAGTTATAGCTTATCTATACTTCGATGCGCTATCGCCTGCTAGAGTTTCAGACTGGAACTTCAAGAAGAAAAGAGTTGTCAGTATTCCGTCCTCAAAGCTATTCATGTCAGTAAACGTCACAGCCACGTAAAGTGGCCGGCTCAGAGGGAGACCCCCTCGAGTGAAGGAACAATTACTTGTCGGAGACCTACTCCCAAGACGGAAGGGAGTCTACTATGAGGATCCGACGGAATAAATTAACAGCTCAGCGACCGAAAACATACAGTGGAAAAAGCTATCAGGCTTCGTTCCCACACCGACTGTCTGTTATAATAAAGTTCAGTTATCTGCTCAGGTGGGTAGGTGCCTTAGGATAACTGACTGCGAACTAGTGTTTTATGTTACGACCACATTTTCGTTGCACATGTAGGACAGGAATCCTAAGCAGCACTTTCCTTTATGTGAACTGTTGCGAACATGTTCGTGGCAGCAAGACTACTCGAATCAGCCCAGTGGCGAAACTAAGTTTGGGTGGGTGGAGAGGGGAAGTGTGGAAAGAGATCAGGAGGGAAGTGGTGTTGTTTCAGGTTCCCACGCTGTCTGGTAAAATTAAACGCCAGGCCATAAAGCAAACGAACTAAGCGATTTTACTTCCCCACATCAGCAGAGTTACGCATGACGGTAACTAAAGCGAATTACCCAACGTCATCAAATGTTGCGCCTTTCAGTCCCTGGGGGTGTTTTATGAGACCAAGACATCGAAAAGCCGAAAACTGTGCCAGCAGAACGATAATGAGCCTATGGAAAAGAGTGTGGTAAGGATAAATATAGTTCCCTACGACGTGAAACCGCACAGGGTAGGATCTTTAAATTGCTCAATATGAGGAGTGACGGGGGTTACCAGTTGTAAAAGTGCGAAAAATGCTCACAGCACAAATAAAAGAACACTTTCGAAGTGCACAGTGCGCGTGACTGTCGACAAGCTCGAGTCAGTATGTTTACATTGAATTTGTGAAGGATGGTCAGTTGATGCAGAAAGACAGCACCCTCCAGTCGACGCACGCCGATCTATCGGTTTCCCGAAGCAAAGAAGATCCGTGCAGGTGGCACGAGCAGAAGACCGCTTACCAGGTCGTACTCGGCTAGGCAGAGGAGGTCACGACAAAAACTGTGCATGGATTGACGCAGCGCTGTTTCGAGCTTATGGTGCTTACATTCAAGCTAACAACCCTCCCTACTATTTGGCGCCAAAAACCATACATAGAAGACAGTTCAACTGTCGCAAGCGAATAAGTGCACCGCGCGTCCGCCACGTACGTACAGAGACGGGGTCTACCAGATGGGTCATAAACACTTTATCAGAACGCAGTTCATCATCGCCTGGCTGCCTGACATCACCTGTCGCTGATTGGACGAATTAAAACATAATAAAACCGAAATATGACAGCCTACGAATGCACTGGCAGCTTTGTTGATACCCATCGGTACACAACAGTTTGTCGGCCAGTTTCATAATTTGTAATAGACTTTCGACCGAAGATGGACATAAGTCAAGAGCGAAGAGACTTCTTTGAAAGCGAAATAGGCTTTTTTAACATGACCTACTCCGCAGGAGTCCTAGCGTTTTACCGAGGTTGAGCCACATAACAGGATGGACACAGATCAAAAATTACAAAGTTCTAGCACAAGAAGGCAGAAAAGGAGAAGAAATGTAACTTAACGAAATGTTAACTAAAGCCCTAACCACCAGGTTTGACTATCTGCAACTGAAAGTGACCGCATTTATGTGGCTCTCAATTTCAGGCTGATCATCCGACAGAAGACAAATGCGTTCTTTAAAAACATGCGAAAAAAATATTTGCAAAGCCAAAATAACTTCACCTCGACTGGTCTGCAGAGGAATACACTATGCAGACAACAGCATGGAATGCTTGGTATACTTGGATCTGACAGATCTATCATGAGGAGCAATGAAAGGCAACACTGTACATTCGAACACCCCGATAATTCATCCGTAACGGCACAGAATGATTTTACAGTACTTAAACGAAGGAAAGCAGTAACTCCAGACTGCAATGGTGAATCTAATCATTTTAATCGACCAAACTCGCATCTTCAAATGAAGGAGCAGTACTAAGGGGCTGAAAAATCCCAATTCAGCGCCTAAAGCAGGGCAACAAAAGTTTCTCGGTCTCAAAGTTATACGCTGGTATGCTGGCCGGAATCCACATTCTTGAGGTACACATACGGCGAACCTTTGAAGTATTCGGACGGAAAACATAGGTAACCAAAAAGAGGATTGAAAGAGAAAATCTTGAAAACCTGCACATCAAGTCGAAGAAATCGCTCAAAGTTTTGTTCACAATCAGGCAACGGTGTGAAATTCAAGTGACAACAAGGGGAAAAATTCATAGGCAAATTTGCTCCTTATTTAACAAATTTTCTTTTTTTTACGTTTTGCCAGCGCTGTACCATTCGCGCAATTATATATTCCGAGAGAACACCTTAAACCGGCACCCCGGATATGCAATCGGATTTCCTGGGTTTTCCCGGACCTGGGGTACGTTTGCTTGACGGTGGCAAATCAAACAGGGAAGGCGTTTTTAATCGACATTTTCTTCTGTCAGATTAGATTATCAAAACACAATCAGAGTTACTGAATGGGACGATGGCCAGTCCTGCGACCAGTCAGTCGGTCACCACATCAATAGGACGTCAGCAGTAATTATTTATGGTGGGGGAACGAGGTCAAGCCAACAAGAACCCTAGAGCGCTCAGGAATAACTTAACTTCGTCGTTTGCAAAGGAGAAGCAAACAGGCACCACGTCAGTAAAGGCACACAAATGAACTTCCTGCCCACATGTTCGCAGTAATGGTCCTGAACAGGTCAGTGTTTGGTTTCATGACCAGCAGTAAATGCGAACGCTTCAGGCTCAATGACTATGGTTGAGACATGACTCAATTTCAAATGCGTTTGTGCTTTGTCAGAGGAAACGTTTCCTGCAGTCGACACTTGGTAGACATGCATTATTTGTTCATGTCAGTTGTTTCGCATTAGTCATTTGTACTTGTCGAGTCTGGCACCAATGTCAGTTGACACTAAGTCAGAGTATATGGCATCAGTGATCATTATAACCCATCTTCTGTAACCCTTGGCTAGATCCTCAACAATTGTTGCTCACTTGATGTTTCGCTCATGGAAGCAGACAAGAGTCAGCCCCAAAATCCACTACAAGTCAAACTTTATCTCAATTGTCCACTTCTTTAATTGGCTAGCGCGGTGGCGGACAGGAATTCAATGAGCTGAAGTCAAAAATTAGCACTCCTTGGAGTTGGTAGAGCGAGTGAGCGAAACAACAGAGGAGGCAACTCCGGTAGTGATCAACCCTTGCCGAAAGAACCATTTGTCGAAAACAGCAACTGTGTCTATCGTAACGTGAAAGAAGACTGGCGACTGGACACAATCTTGTCAGGTGCAGTGAGATACTCACTCCTTTCGTCATGATCTTGAACTTTTGTAAGCGTGAACTTACAGTATGCTCTGATTAAGTTCATAACTGTAGTGATCATAGTAAGATTAAGATTTTGAAGAAAAATCGCGCTGTTCCACGGTATTTACTTCAGGGGCACTTAATGAACACTGCTGGCCTATTTTTAACGAAGATGAAGACCACTCGTAGCAATCCTAAGTGATATTAAAGAGGTATTTGTTGCTTAATTATTGTTATTTAATTCGGTTTTCCTTTTCGTCCTATGGACTATCTGATTCTGATTTTGGAACACGCTATAGTAGAACACTGATGGTAGAAATCACGTCATAGTAGCACCTGGCAGGTTCTGTCATGCTGTTGAAGTCGGGCAAATCGACTGACGGCTGTTAAACGGTTGCGACCCCCCACTCTCACCCCAGCATTGTTCAGACAGAGCGCCTATCGGGGTGATCAGACGTGTCCTTGTACCATCACACCTCTTATACCTTCGAACAACGCGAGCCAAAGACAACAGCTAGGAGCAAACAAGCCGGCCAGCGCGAGAAAGCATGCGTAGACTTTTCTGCCAAAATAAGTGCTACTACTTATACTTTTATCTGTATGCGAGCAAAGGAAAGACACGAGGACGCTACTGCTAAGAAGTATAAAATGAAAGTGAACGTCATATTCGAGAAAACGAGTCTCGTATTACCTCTTCTCGACGGATGGCGAATTCAAGCTCTTCCAGTTTGTGCTCTAGGTACTCAGGACTGGGCAGTGAATCTTCCCCATTCACTTCAGTACCCTACCAAAAGAAAGAGAGTAAGAATAGAGTGTGAGATAAGGCCTGGAGATCTCAATCGCTAAGGCGAAGCGAACTCGCAGTGGGGAGGAGGGAAGGGAAGCGGCGAAAAAAATATTAAGATCGGCGAAAATCGATCAAGGGAAAAATGAAGTTACAGGAAATTGGGCGACAACGGAAGAATGGGGCAAATTTAACAAAACTTTCCTCAAACCGGGGTTAGGCTAGCAATGATAGCATATGCGCAAAGAGGCAATTGGGCTGACTCACGCATAACCAGGAGTAACCAACCTTCAGGAAGTATTTCCGGTCCTTTACCTATACACACGCGCACAGAGATATGTATATATATATATATATATGTAGGCAACCGCGGTACGCGGGTAGGGTGTCAGAGGTTAAGGCATAGCGGAAGACACCTCATGTGATAGTATGGAAGAGTTAAACACGAAGATGGAATTGTGCAAGTTTTTAAACCGATATTTACCGTCCAAGAGTTAAGGGTAGGATTAGGGTTGAGATTATGGTTACGCCTTGCGAAAGAGTTAGTGTTGGGGTTAAGACACGCGAGCATTAACCTGGGATTTAGCGCAGGGGGTGTTCCTACTCCACTGTGCAGCCGGGAGCGGAGGCCCATACAAGTAACTCTAACCATGGATTCCAAACTGCGGGAGTGAGATCCTGGCAATTGGACATGAGTATAAGTACCCTCCGTACTAAATGTGGTCTTGCGCCGAAGTCCAAGGGCACCTGTATTTTCGTATCCTAAAGCTTACCCCGACGTTAGCCGGCATAGCACTGGCCCCACGACAGTTCGACCGCCGTAGTCCGACGATGTCCACCGTGTGCTCCACAGCATGGTGAGGTAGGGACGGTGACTAGTGTGTGGATGAGATTTAAGTGATGGTAGACTTGCACTGCAGTTACCGCACTCTCTGTTCCTTCACCCGTCTGTGCCCAGTGCCTAGACATAGCTAAGAAAATCAGAAGCGGGGTCAAGCGCAGGTGGCTGACGCGGTGCGAGCCTGTACCTACGTGTGACACCACGCTCTCCATGATCGACACTTGTTATTGGAGCTCAACCTAAATAATGCCTGCCGAACTTTGAGCTGGCCTCCCTGTTGGTCCAGTGCATCTACCACGCGACCTGTTTAGGGGCACGGCCCTAGCCACAACACTAAATCCACCCCCTCCCTCCCACTGGAATTTATCATAAGAGGGAGTGCTTACAATTGTACCCTACCCAACTCTGGATGGTGCATTTTTCTCTAGAACCCCAGATGGTGCCATCAAAGGCAATGCACTGTCCTCGTCTAAAAATTCATGGAAGACGGTTGATAAAATAGACCGTTGCCATAGGAAGGAGCAGGGAACTTCTCTCTGGGCGTGTAAACATGCCGACCACCAGAAGAGTCTAACGGGAATCACCGATGACAACAGAGTATATGTGCAGTCAGGCGGCTGATGTCAGCAGGTCCCAAGGCATAGAATTTAGGCGAGCGATGGGTGTATCAATGATTCCAAAATTTTTATACTCGGCAGGGCAATCCCTGGCAGACTGGAATTTGCAGCGTGTTTTATTCATTTTTGTCCGACACTCTTCCGGCCTTTAGTCCATTGTTGTAGTGTGGGGTGTGTCTTACACGGAAAGTTAGGGAGCAGTTAGAGTAACATAAAATATTTACAAAGCAGATGAACGTTGAATTGCAATCTCCAGATACTTGAACAAGCATGCATTGTACTCCGGCTCCGATGGGAAGGCAGCTGCCCTAAGAGGTGGCAAGCTGTAGATGCTCAGTCTGTGGATATTTGTGGCAGCAAAATCTAAATAAAGACGATCTTTTGTATAGGGAACTCGAAAACGGAACCTTATGCGGGTTTCATGACACCCATTAAATCTCTGTCAAAGCCCTGCGGACGCTTTATTCACTTCCGGTAGACAGTACTTATGCGAGTAAAGTCTAAGTTGCACTCGAAAGCTGCCTGAATTGGACCAGTTGATAGTGGTTAGAGGGTCACCAGAACCCAGATGACAAAGAGTTGCTTCAAATCGGTAGAAAAACTGCACGCGACAGGCCAGTTCAGTAGAAATGTATTTTAGGTTAATCATGAATGTTACGTCTTCTAACGTAGATAACGTAACAATCACGGCATTTGTTTGCGTTGGACTTGCTTCTATTACTTATTAGCCTAATTTAGCAGCGGCTGAGGCCAAGCGGAAGTAAGACCTTCAAGTAATGCGAATTACAAATATATCGATTTTTGCCCGAATTACTTCATGCAGTAGGCGGAAAAACTGAGGACGGTGCGGCTTACCTCGGTCACTGTGTACTTTTTGTAATTAGATTTATGCTTTGCGCATAATATGCTTCGAAATTATGTTGTTCAAAGAAAACAGGATAAATGTGGTGAAAATGGATATTTATTTCTATCAAGGCCAGTTCTCTTGATAAATTTAGGCCATACCTACGTCTGCGCGCATTTTCCGGAGAGGGGAGGGGGATACACAGCTCAGCGATACAGGTCACGAATTCAGTCCTCACGAACTTGAAAATCCACTTTCCAGCCCACGCAAGTCAGATGAGCGCACACCTGAATAACTAAGGCTTTCGATAAGACAGCTGATATCTGAATGTCATAACCATTGGTAATTTGGTTTCCCAACACAACACATACTGACCGAATGTTAATCAGTCAACATCACTTCCCCCCCGCCGGTACCTGAGATGTTCTCCACGAAACTGATTTTGATGCACTACTATGGGGGATGGAACGGATACCGTCTCAGTTATGCGAGAAGGGGCTTTCCATTCACAGAGGTTCTTGCAGATGACTTCTACTAATAGAATATGGCCAAACATTGCGCAAAAATGACAGGGACGGTTAACAAAACAGTATTTTTTTTCTTTTACTGCAGGAGATATTCGTTGACGAACGCTAACGGAACTCACTCGTCTCGTTTAGCCTTCGGGTAAACTCTCGAGCCCCACCAGCAGCCGCACAGCAGCTAGTATCGTAGACAGATTATGATTGCCAGCACTGACAATGGGGATTGGAATGGCCATTTCATGCTCATTAGCCATCATCATCTAACCATACCCACGTGGCTTAATGGTTAGAGCGTTGAACTTCTGGTCAACAGGTCGCGAGTTCGAGCCTCGGGTGGTGCACCACGTGGGGTTAGATATGCCTGGCCGATGACAGTTAATGAGCCAGAAATGGCCCTTCCAGTGTCACTTTGCCGGCAATCAGAATTTACATAAGGTATGATTATTAGTCACGCAAGTGCATGCATAAAGAAATCTGTAAGCTTCTTTAAACGCTTTACATTTTCGAAAGGATGGAAAACATGGGCATTCACCAACTAAAGCACCTTTTTCTAAAGAGAAAACGGCCACCGTATTGTATGTGAGTCCACTTACTCGTTAAACCTAAAAGTTGTACACTTATTTTATCTACGTATGTTTCTTTACGGACTTTCCGGTAATAAACTGCACCAGACGTTATATGGTAGTAATATTAACGCTACAGTGGCTCACTTCCTGAGCCTCTCACTCAGCCTACTAATAAATATAACGTTAAGGCATACTTAGTTACAGTAGTAGTGGTTAAGGTTAGGACTGGGGTTAGAGTTATATTAAATAGTTACGGTTAGCGTTGGGTTTCAGGTTTAAACGTCAGTGTTAGGGTTTGAGGTTTCGATGTAAGTCTAAGGGGTACAGGCGTCCTCGCTTCCAGTTTTATCACATACTATAGGGTTGCCATTAAAACTGTATAAGAGGTCAACGGTACATTCGTGACAGGCCTTAATTAAGAAAGCGTATTTGCCTCGACAACAAGAAACAATGCTTAGGTCAGTCACTAAATACGTCCCTAACCGGCAGCTGGGCAAAACAGTATCCAAAACTGCATGCTACTACACATACACCTTCAGAAGCTGTTATAAGATAGTAGCTTCGATACATAGGATACGTAAGCCATTCTTTAGCGTTAAATTTAAGGCCCCGAAAATAGCAGTGTTCACTGGCCTTTAATAGACATATTGAGAAGATGTTAAGAGATGAAAGCCTTATAGAAAGTAGTAGGTTTGTGCTCATGTCCTCTAAGCCCATCCCAGATTTAGTGACTGATCAGCATCGCAACGTGCGACCTTACAGCAGCTTTAAGCCCTGTACCATCTTAACCAATTAATTTTTTTAAAAAAATCTTTGCCTTCATTCCCTGCATCTTAAATCATACGGAAGAAACGTTTTGACTCAGAACCATGCGGATCAAATTGAAAAACTTCAATCATGATAACCCGTCAGGGAGACTTAAGTAAATGGTTTCTTTAGAGCTTAACGCTTATTCCGCTTACCTTATTCGTTTGCCTGTCTATAACAAAATCAATATTAGTTTTAATACATTTTCGTGTTTTATTTCTGCTCAATCTTATGAATTTTTAAATGACTATTCTGGTCGATGTACTCTTGATTTTGGTGAGTTTCCGAATGCTTTGCCACCCGCGTCTCCTACTTTATGTTTGCTCATAGAATTGAAAAATAACTATTCAGCAGGGTATGACGTCGGTGCATGCGATGTACCAACTATTTATAAAACTGTAAAAGGACCACCTGGCTACTTGCATGTCAACTATTGCCAAAAGCCACTGAGTAATCATTGGTTTAAACAAAGAGCCAACCAGAATACAGATACGAGAAGCGAATCTAGGAAACGAAATGAGAGCTACAGGTACCCCAGAGTCCGGGATCTAAGAAAGTAGCTACGTTCTTCTGTTGCAAGTGATCACCACCCCAAACGTCTACTCGAATGAATGCACAAGCAAGGGTACCAGCATCTTAGAAGTGCGTCGAATGGAATACTTCGCATACGAAAGCAACGCGTCAATACTTGACAGACTTCATTTGGCGGTTGTGTACTTCCAGAGCACATGACGAATTTCAACGACTCGTTGTAGGAGACCATTAATTGGAAGTTGAAAGCAGGTGGGAGGAAGCGGAAGAGGGAGAGGACATAACTCGAAATTACTGGCACTGATTTTTCGCTGCACTTGAAGACGGGAAATTACGTCAGCCGCTACCACTGCTGCTGCTCCTCGAAAAAAAAACAGGGCATATGCAAACTAAAATTATAAACCGTTAGAAGGCAAGGACACCAACCCGGAACACTGACCTGTTCAGGAGGGGGCGTTATACGGCCAGACCGCAGATCACTGATCTCTTCCTCGTAGGCCTTGATGCGTCGCTCGCGGCTGACAAAGTGGCGCGCCAACTTCTTGGCCAACTGCTCAAAATCGCCGCCGTTGGTACCGCTAGTTTCCTTGGAGTTTAATGAGAGCAAGCCAGTCACCTACAAAGGAACGGGCGACAGTTAGCACAGGGAGGGAAGGGGGAGCAAAACACAAACCATGTCGCCAGCACGAGGCTCAAACTTGAACTGCAGGTCGTCGAGAAATACAGGCGACTCCTGGACAAATTGGTTCCATGCGTCCGTACGGTTTATCTGCAATGGAGGCGGAGGAGTAAAGGAAGGTAAATTCAAACAAATTGTTGGCGAAATATTGTCGGAAAGGTTATGCACGTTATGTTTCGTTAAATTTCAAGCAAGTAGGAGAGAAAAATTTAAAAACTGGACTGTTTGGCAAACAAACTCGAGCATGTCACGTGGGTATGCGGTAAGATTGCACAGACAGCTGGATACACGTATTTGTATGCATACAAACGTGATGACGGTTCGAAAGTCGCAAGCGACAAGATCCACCATGGGCCCCAAGAAGTGAGCAAACCAGTGCTGGCTTGCGCATAAGTATTTGATGGCTACTAGACTTTCGAAGCATCTAACGCACTCTCACTTCCGTAGACCGCCTTGTTCCAATGTTAGGACAATGAGATGACGGTCGTAGACCGGCCCGGGTTCAGCGACTAACGAAGCTAAACGACCAGTAGGTTCGCATGCCACATACGGCCTTGTTTCCGGTCCAGATGCATCAGGCTACAGTAATGGCGATGCGGATCCCAAACGCTGGGAGTGTGATAAAGGCGACAATAAGAAGGAACCATTTCGGCCTGACTCCCAGTCCTACAGTCACTCCACTAGGCTCAACAGGTGAAGCGACTTTTCCCGTCAGTTGAAAACCTTCCAAGTCACGGGCGAGTCGTATGTATTCAAACGCATACCTGTTGTTTAGAAGTTCAACGCCCTGGCCATTGAGCCACGGATTCGTCGTCCTGTTGGTTGTGATCGAGTATATTAAGCGGCAGTGGCGCGCTCACCGATCGCATGACTCAATGTTAGGGCGTTGGACTTCATAAGCACGATGCCCAAAGAACGCAAATTCGAGCCTAAGGCCGTGAAAAGGTGGACGACGGCTAACAAGCCGGAAATGGCCATCTTCGTTTCCCTCTCTTTTTCGATACTGTCCTTCTGTATATTAGGCACAACCGTCTAACCTCAAACATTCGGAGAAAAAATAAATACTGCTTATTGATCGGAAGTGCGGACATTCAGCTTTACTGGGAGGGTATTTACATTCAAATCCGGTGAACGGTGTAGAAATAGCAATACCTTCTATACGTGCTTACCCCACCTTGTAAAGCGGCAAAAGATGAGCAGACAAAACAGCTGAATCATGAATTAGATGATGAATTTAAGAAGCTGCTGCTGCAGTAATTTGGTGGCAGGAGTCTGGAAGCCATGATCGTCATCAAAGGTTGGGTTTCTTCTCAAGCGATGCTGTACCGGCCACCTACTGCAACTATCTCCAGTAAGGTTGGTCCTTCGGGCCTTCCGTCCTCAGCAAGTAAAATGCATGATCGATTAGATTCAGATCAGGTCAGCGCAGGACATTTACATATGTGCCAAACCAGTGTAAGCGTCCAGGACGGCGAATGAGGGTTCAGTGGGTGGCAAAGAAAATTCACCGTGTCAGAAAACCTCACGACTTTCCGCCTGGGAGGTCCGCAGTGAGGCTAACGTTCAGGTTGCATCTTCCCTGGATGACGGAAAAATGCTTATGATACTGATGATGGTGGTGGTGACCTCACGTAACCAGCTACCACCATAGACTTAACCCAAGGCAGGACAGCCCGAATTGGCCCTATTATCTGCGCAGTCCATCTGGACTTACTCACTCATGCTTGTAGATCTTAGTTTGACCATAACAAATGTGCGCGCAGTGACGCGTACACGGGGTGAAGTGCGAGGCCGAGGCACTCCTGCAATTTTAAACTAAGAGGGTGCTGTTAAGGCAAGGAAGGGGCGAGAGGAGGGTAGTTCAGATACTATGAGGGAGGAGAGGTAAAACGAAAAAAACTAAAAAGCGGCAGAAGCGGTAGAGGACGAGGGCACGGGAAAGGTTATCAAGACGCAAGACCATGCTCACCTTGGCGGATGCCTCGAACAATTCCAGGAAGGGTCCCTGGTTGGACCGACATATATCCAACTCAGTTTGATTAGAAGTAACGAGAACTTCACGAAATTTTTCATAGACATCACCATCCAAAGTCTGGAGGAGCGGAGGGGAAAAAGACAAATTTCTGAGAAAAAGTTAAATGAGTGTGGTAGACGGCTGAGTAGGGAGCAACCTCCAACTTTGCCAGGAAATGCACACCATCTGGCTTAAAGGAAACGCTCAACTTGTCATAAAAAATTTAACATCACATAGGGAAAGCGAATTCTTTAGGCTGGCGGACCCTTAAGTGAAGAACAGAGAAATCAGAGGAAAAAAATGGAAAATTTCAAAATAAACTACATCGCTTTCTTAAATAATAAGGAATATGGATGTCTGAACTTTCACTATAAACCTTTTCAGGCGCTCAACGACTCGGAACTATGCTAAAAGACTTTAAAAGTTAGGAACTGAACAAGTCAACTTGCTTGTTGCATACGGAGAAAGAATGGGTACTTGGTGATAATTTTCAAACTCATACGTGCCTCCATGTCTTCTTAGAAAAAAGAAAAACCTAGCAATCGCTACTAAATCATTGAAAAATCAGTCAGCTTTCGGGTGTATTTACGAATGATAAAGGTCGCTGTAACGCAGAGCAGGAAATTTTGAACTCTTCGAGAATACAAAACCATCCTAGAGACACACTTTGTTCCGACAATGTCCCTTTGGGAAAGCCCTTCTGCAAGGTTTCAACCGTTAAGTTCCAACGGTGAGTAACGTGGCTTCGAGTGAACAGCTGGTATGAATAGGCAAGGCGGCAGTAAGCTGGAGTTTCATTAAAACATTTTCTGAGGCCTACGACAAAGCGTATACAGTGACCACAGCGATGCTATTCCGAGAGAAGTAACCATAATGTACCTCCTACAACTTTCTCAAAAATCTCCAATATTTACTTTCTACGGAATTCGGTTTGATTAATGCCTATGTTTTTGCATGATCATGAGGTTTCCTAGCTAGTTGTCATACACGTTCCATAGCAGCCCCTTCATATACTTTTACTTATGTTGCGGCACATGATATTGTAATGACATGTACGCTTTGTAATCCAAATAAACAAATCTGGAGATGTTACTGCACTAGTGTTGGTTGTGGTGGTGGTGTGGTTGGTGGTGATCATGATCTAATCTGCCAACTGCATGCTAAAAGGAGTAGATGTCGTAGGATTGGCTTTGGCTGGCGTCGGACTAGGACGAAAAGGGTGACCACTTGGCAAGTAAGTTCGTGTAGAAAGCAGGCTGCAGTTGGGAGACAAAAGCGAAGTTAGCCTTCCCCACATCTACGTTTGTTTGTGGCTGCGGTTCACAATGCCGTGAGTAGTTTGAGAAGCATATACAAACGCTTGCCCCTCAAAATTGGACAAGAGCTAGCTCAAAATAGAGGCTTGTACAGGTTTAAAGGCCTACGCTACAGCGCGAAAGCAAAACAGGAGCTGAAAAAGGTTTATACGAAGTTTGGCAGTCTACCGCACCAAACCTCCGTCTATCTGTTAGATGGAGGTTTCATAATACTGCGGCCACCGTTTCCAGGTGGTTCGACTTGCCACTGGTATATTATGGAAGAGTGATGACAGTGAGGACGATAGTAAAGCATCCTTCCTCATATCAATTCAGTAGGTGCCTCGCTAACGTAAACCATAAGCGTCTGAAAGTATACCGGCGTGCTCAAATTGTAGCTTGTTAAGTTGCCAGGTGACGAGAAACCGGGGTCCTCTTCAGAACGGACAGTTGGACTGCAAAAGCCGCCTTTATAAATCGGACAGTCTTACTTGCGTCAGAACATCAACCTCCTGTGTAAAGTGGGGAGTTAAAAGCCGGTACGCTTGCGTTGATCGGTTACTTAACTGTGCCAACGTTCATCCCTAATCGTACTGGTCAAATCCAGCCATGGAAGCATTATGGGTGTGATGTTTAAAAAACCGTCCAATATAAGCAAAACCCCGCTGAAGTCAACCCTACAACCTCCAGACAGTGGTGGTTCTCATCGCTTGCGACGGACGAACTTTAGGGTATTTTAACGATCGGTATCGACAAAGGAAGCTAGAAGGATGCTCAGTCGAAAATAAATCGTCTGTAACGTAGGGAAAAAAGGTGGCACAATGCGTCCTGACTATCAGCAGTACTCACACTGGAATAAACACTAGAAATTGTCATCAGCAGTTAATCGGTTTGGGCGCACATGCCATTTTCAACTATCACAGGAGAAAAAAACAGGCATTTTAATTGAAAACATCAGCTGTAAAAGGACACTGTTTGCCACACAGAACTTCCGGTGTTTTAGCCAGAAAGCATCAAACGAAAAATAGCAAACTTGGTAAGTGGGTGAAACTGTCGTTATGGAATAAGTGAATATGGTTTAGATTCTTATAGGGCGACAGGAAACACTAAAATGTAGTACCTTAGCCATGTCCGGAATGTCCTTTTTTAAGTAGTGATTCAAATGGGCATTCAAGGCAGTCAGTTGGAAGATGTATTCGTTGCGCGCGCTAGTGGATCGATTCTCACATTCCTGGCGACGCGAAGATAACTGGAGTGGGAGGGGATGGGAAAGTCATAAGACGTCGTACAAGCACACTCAAAAGGCAGTAGAAAAGTGTATAACAAGTAAACACGGCGTTTTCATAATGTATGTTTTGACAGAATGCCTTAATTGAAAAAATCCACCAAAATACGAAGTTGTCTACTACATATAACCCGGTATGGAACAAGGGCTTCTGCTCCATATTGCACCAAGTGCTCACTTTGTTAAAATGAAAAGGAGTTGAAATTGGTAATCAA
This sequence comes from Schistocephalus solidus, assembly GCA_017591395.1. Lineage (NCBI taxonomy): Eukaryota > Metazoa > Platyhelminthes > Cestoda > Diphyllobothriidea > Diphyllobothriidae > Schistocephalus > Schistocephalus solidus. The sequence continues at coordinate 326,465 of WEDG01004798.1, read as the reverse complement.
AGTGTAAAAACAGTAGTATCAGCACTATACATGCACCTCACCACTATCGGCCGCATCGGCAGGAAAGAGTTTCACAGACATGGAGTAACGGATGAATGTGACACAGATAACGTTCCCGATCTTGCCAAGATTTTTCTGATGTCAGAAACAGGGCAGTAACAGCATCGAGTGACGGACAGTTTCATTCGGGGAGGGGCAAAATACGTGACCTTCCCGACCAGAAACTACGCACTTATAATAGTACTAAAAATGCACGGTTATCTGACTCACAAGAGCTTTTTTCTGGTGGTCCTAACTGTCAGTAGCGTGTTGACAAACGGAAAGGAAAGACGGACGCTTTCAGTAGTCGAAAACTTTCGTTTTCCAAGCCACAAAACACGATATTACGAGAAAAAAAATTATACGCATAACAGACATGACTTCCATCTTTCCGTATTAATCGAAAATTGTAGTTGCATAAAAAATAGTGGGATAAATCACAGTACGGAAATCAACTGTACTGTTAAGGCTAATAGGCAGTCTGCACTCTGTGAACCCGGGCATGAATTTCTAGTCAGTCAAATAGTGACTGATTGCCGTCAGCTTGTAGGATGGCCTGATCGTGATTTGCTGCATAGTTATCTGAAAAAACTGCGCGGTTTACACGTAATTTCACCTTAAAACCATTTTAAACCTTAAACCAAACCCTAATTTTTCCGGAATTTTGCGCCAGACCACCTGTATCATGGGAAATTCCTATTTCACGGTTATGCCAAAAGGTCACACATACGACCCCTACTTTCCCAAGAAATCTGATGAAGTCATTTGTAGAAAAGAACTATCAGCGACACTACTGTAGTCAGCTCGACCAGAAATGATCAAGACTATTACATCAAGTCAAGTCACCGCGGGGTACAGTCCGTCCAACAATGATAAAATCACCTTTTTCGTTAAAATACCGACAATTTTGCGTAGCTAGGCTCAGCTTTTGCAAGTATGAGCCAAAGGTGACGCTATTAACTGAGAATATAGTGTTATATAAAAAATGTTTAATGTCATGCCTGTCCCCAATTATAAGACCACAGAAATCACCACCGTTTCTTCCCTTTAGAACTGAGAACGAGACTCAATGTAAGTGTTAAGTTATATTCAGGCTGGCGTGATTGCCACCAAAGACCGACGGCATGACGACGCGGTAGGTAGCACTCACAAATCGATTTGTTCGTACAATCGACAAACAGCAGTCCTGTTTTGTTTACTATACCAAAGCCTGGAGGAGTGCAAATGGCAACGTTATACGTGAGCAGACTGAAACGGGTCTTGGCAGTAGAGAAATCGGACGACCGCAGGAATTGAAAACCGTGATGAATTACTAACCTGCAGCCCGTAAAATGTACTGTGTGAAGAAGGGAACCGGAAGGAGGAGCCATGTGTCTCAGGCGAAAAAAGGAGTAATACTTCGGGTAACTGTGGGAAACAGTAACTTATGCACAACCACTTGATTTCGGGACAGAATTGTTCAAAGAAAACGATTTGCGGGAACCTGTACAGTCGATCACTATTGGCCTATCAAAAGCTTATACGCATATCGCCGCTGAGGAATCACTCAAAGGAATAACTCACATGGTAGACTGAAGATCACATCAACCAGACAGATCACTTGCAGAATATGGCTTTCTCCAGCAACAATAAATGTAATACGGATGCTAAGGACGGTTGAAAGTGGCACTGACGAGAATTGCGTATGGTGCCCGATTCACGCAACAGACTATCGGCTGGAAATGGCAGTGAGGGTCTAGAGAGCTTTTTTATGTGAAAGAAGCTGGGAAGGCAGCATGCTAAATCGCACATTCAGATACCTTCTGTTAAATTGCTGCCCTTGTGCGCCAATGCAGCGGAGTGTGATGTTTCGACTATTATAGCATACACAAGGCCCAGATTGGCTAAGAAGAAACCAAAATCACACAACGACCTGACTATCCCTGAGCCCTACTTTTGGCTCAATTGAAAATCTGAGGACCACTATCCAGGCGTTTGCCCCGTAGCAATCGATATGTTCGGTCAAGGCATGAAAGAAATAAAGTTAATTAACAAAGCTGGAATTCTATGACGGGAGGCAAAACTTCAAAGTTTGGGTAATAGCATGAATGAACGCTGTGATTATATTCAAAGGGAAAACTCAATTCGTATTTCCTCTCAAATTCCTGCAATTATATCCCCACAGCGAGTACGAGAACGATTGTTAAATCCATTTTATTATTTGGTATTACATAAAATAACTGAAGAAAAAACTTATTTACGTCAAAATCTGTGACTTTTTACGCCATTGTACGAAAAATCGGAGCGAAATTTCAGCCAAAAAGGTGGCCTTGTTATTGCGTTTCAGGCTGTATTATAACGGCAGAAGAATGCACACGATTTTTTATGATTTTTCAGCTTGGTGATTTGTATAATGTCCGCTTCAAACGATATAATGATCAGTAGGGTTTTTACTAGCCTGCACCCACGTTTGTCTTGATGCTGGTTCTGATTTGAGGATAGTGGTAACATGAAAATACCTTACGCAACTTTCACTCGAAGTCATTCGGTACTTCGTAGAAAAATAATAATCAGTTGCAAAAATTGACTGGATGATGTCAATCACATCACGGAGGAAAAACATTGTAAGATCAAAAAGGACTACCAATAGCACTCCCAAGATTATAGCCATTAGAACACAATACAGTTACAAGTGTCAAATCTAGACCTCCGTGGCCAGCAAGCTCTCATTAATTAGAGTAAGAGTGGAAATATTACGTGACTGAACTGTACCTTCGCATGCGTCCTCTGAAGCTGAGCCATTGAACTAAACAGATTGGTTGAACGACGACGAATCCTAAAGAATGAATTTTCGAAAATTCTAATTTACCTTTCTTCGGCTGATTGGGCTTTTATTCGGGTATCATGGGCCTGCTTCTCCTCTTCAGAATAAATTTTCTGTGATTTGACCATTTCCTGAACCGCTGAAGCTAAATCATTCTAAAACGTTAACAGGCATAAAGAGGGTATTTAGCTACCGTGGTAAAAGTATGCAGCAAGTGCATGCAATTTCAAATATTGTAGCTACGAGAGACTAAAACTCGGTTTTTGCATAAAAACCAACGAGGTGCCATAAAAAACTAACTGAATTTCGTAGGAATCTTTTTCCATATACCAGGCACCCCGTACAATACACTGGTTGAGAGTTTAAGCATGACTATCAAACGAACACTGCGATACGTCTTACAGGAATCGATCGGGTGTTCAGCTGACCCGTAGCTAGCAAACGTCAGTGTTGTCTATGCTAACCCTTGTTATTTTCAGTCCGCTAATGAAAGAGAAGGACGCAATATAGTATACTGTTACACCATGCGTGATATTTATCAGACCTACTCCCAGCCAACATGGACTCTAAATACATATTAACAAACCGAAAGAATCGATCATACGGATGAAAGGCAGAAGGTGTAAAAGTGCGGTAATTACGCAAACAAAAGAACCACTTGCATTTCATGTTTCATAAAGGTCTGACATGCAGTTGATAATAGAGGAGAATGATCTTCGTTTTGTTTTTTGACATGCCCGACGGGCAGACCAGAATTTTTTCAGACAGATACGAGTATAAAAATTCATGAGGTCGGGTGGTATAAAAACTCACAAGTGTCTGTAAATTGCATGGATCTGAACGAGCATTCGCATTGTTGGTTATTAAGTTATGTCGGAGAATATTTTGCAATAACTTTGAATAATGAAAGGTGACAATCAGGTGTTAGTTCCTCTTCCTTGTTCAAACCTGTGAATGTGCAGTGTTTAATTCGTTCAAAAAATGGTGATCTACATTTATTCTCGACATTAGGCTTAAGAAAAAGTCGACAGAACCCGGTACATCTAGAACCTTTTAAATCCTATTTTGAAAGCCCATCGACCTCCACTAGTTACTAAATTCGACGTCACTACATACATATAAAACGAAGATAGTATGGCAGCAATGGAATTCAACAAGTTCAAATGACAGGAGAGTATGCTATTAATCGGAGCTAACTACTATGGTGTGGAGCAACTACACCCTGTCGAGATAAGGATGGACGGTGCAGGCAGGCATTTACAACTTCTTCAGGTTGAGATAGCAAAATTATAAAATCGAACGACCCGATGCCCGACAACACGGCGAGCTACTGACCATAAGTTCGATATTTGTAAGCGCAAAGCCCTCAAAATGGACAGCAGGCGAAACCCTCTAATATGCCAAGAATTAAATAAAACATTTCCACCAAGATGTCTTTTGCTTTGAAATTATTACCCTGCAACTTTCAACCTCTCCAACCTGAGGCATTTGATTCAGGGCAGCAACATAGAAAAAATGAAAGGATCGTATTATTCAAAGATTCAGAAGTCGTTCACCGAACATTTTTAATCAAAACATGGATGACATGGTTCAGGGTTCGAGAACAGACAGCATTTCAAGCGCTTGACATGCTTTGGTTACGTTGCTGATTGAACTCCATTCGAAGAAATCTAGACCTCAGAACGACGCTACCAGAAATTACAATTATGCAGTTGAATTTAGATCTTGTGTCTGAATTGCAATTAATGGGAAGTGGGAAAAAAGAGATTGTCTTTTTCCGAACATAAAACGATCAATTTCTTCAAGCAGCTAACTAAGCAGATAAGAAGAAAATTTTTCGTCGTCTAAAGACACAGAATTAGACGGTAACTGAGGAGCGGAGGCTAGATGCGCGTTAAAAACTTGTATTTTTAAAAGGTCATAGTAAAATTTAAAATCGGTAACTAAACTTATGTGCTTCATTCAGAAAGTCAATATTTGTCAAATAACAAAGATGCGGCAGGGAAGACTTTGCGAACCTACCTGAAGCGACTTCAGTTGCTCGAATGTGCGCTTGGAAACGGTGGCCCGGGTAGACTTTACTGATTTCAAGTCCAAGCTCAGGCGTTGATGTTCATCGGAAGCTTGAATGCGAGAAACAGCCAATTGGCCAGAGGCCAACAGGAAAGATTTCCATATTTCCCAAACCGAAAGTTCTCTAAATTCGTCGAGAATAGTAAAATAGGATATTGACAGTACTTTCTTTCTGAGGAATTTTGTACAGAGATATATTCTTTCTTCCCCAAAAACGAATTGCACAACTTCTGTAGGGCCTGTCCATATTCCCGATCGAGCACAGCACGCTGTTTGCAGTAAGATCTTGCGGGGTTATCAAGAAACGCCGAAAATACCGTAAATCTTCCAAGAGCTCCGTCTCACTTGCCTGTTTCGCCAGTAGTTTGGACAAATGTTCATTCTGAGTATACTTGATCTGTCCTTGAGGCTGAGAAGAATCATCAAGGAGGACAGTAATATACCTTTTTCGTGCCCGGCTGCATCTCGGACGGCCTGGCCTCTCATACGACTGAAAGTGTCGTAATAGATGGTATTTGGCGGCTTTGAAACGGTCAATTAAAAGTTTATGTCTCAGGATGTCTTAGTAGTCTTAGTAGCCATTATGATCGGTTTCAAGTTAAAGCTATCAATTAACATTTTGGCTGTAATGTTTACTGGTATAAGATTTTGGTGAAAGGTACTCGACTAACGATTAGTAACCCACTAGTCTTGTACTCAGCTGTTCATCCGCATAATAATTATTGTCATATTTACTTTATCGGGGAATGTTTATTATCAGTAATTTTAAACCGGGTAATAGGAAATTTGTCTAAAATAAAAATATGAGGATTGTGCCTTATAGCTACGCCGTCTGCTAAAACAACCAAAAGTAAAACTGAGCCTACCACCAGTTGAGTCAAACGTCCACATACTGCAGCAAATTTTAAACTGAATGTTTCTTTATGCAAACCCCCGGATAGATGAAGGAGAAATTTTTTAAGGGGAGACAATTTTCTTATGATAAGGGATGCATTGGGGATACTATATAAAAGTGAATTGCTTGTTACGATAAATGACCATTGGTGGACTTTCATTTAGTTACTTCCGTGGATATTTGTCCACAACTCTCCTCTCAGAAGAAAAACCCAAACCAACCGCACATTGTCGATAAAATTGGACGCTCAGGCCTTCTTTAAAAAGTTAATTTTTTGGTAATACTTTAGGCTAACTGACACCGAAGAATATACTCTGCTAGCACCCGCCACATCTTGCCTCACCTTGCCACCGTTGCGAGATCCGGTGATTACGTTGCTATGATGTAGCATTCAAAATGATTGCCTTGGTTAACCACGCCATCGAAAAAGTTTGCCAGCATACTTCTTTTGCCTCGTTCGTTTTCAGTTGTAATGGCCTCGATTTAAAACTGCGAATATAGTATTTGAAACTGTCGGCTATCGTAGTACCCTTACATGTATCACATTACGCGCACCCTTCGAATTCTTTGTAAAATGTTTGACCTCGAGTAATTTACTCCTTTCGAGATTTCAGTCTACTGGTCACTCTTGCGGACTTTATTTATTAAGCTTTGGATTCTATTTGGCATACTCTTCCTCCCAATAAGAATACTGCAGGACAACAGCGGAAATGGGCGATATCCTTTTCTTGTGCACTTCTCGCCAGCAACTCCACATGATCTTCAAGTCTACAGAGGGATGAGTCATTTAAATATTTTATTCCTAAGGTTGCTGCCACTAAAACCGTCGTCTCATATTTTTAACACACTTTTTCGTTTTGCGATCTATAAAGGAAGTTAAAAATAAACCCTTCGGGAATCGTGCGAAATACGTGGTAACGTCGAGGTTCGAACCAGGGCACCAGTGTGTAAGAAACGATGGTGATACCAATGAGCTATCGCTGCACGATGAATTTGCCCATTTAAATTTAAATGATGAAACAAACACTAATCATTATACGAATGACATCGTTTCCGGACATGTTTCCTTAAAGTCACCTCCCACAAAACGGGCTAAGAGTTTAATAAGTTTTTTGGATGTCAATCACGAGGACAAAGTGTGTGCGGCACGCTTTTAACATCTGAAAAATTTCGGAGATTAAAAAGGATATGCATGGGCTGAAGATGGCGATAGAGAAGTTGAAGAATCTTCCTCGCAATTTACCCGAGCAGAAGCAGAAGTAACGATGGAACATGAGGGAGACAAACTCACATACGCATGCAAAGCTTTCTTAGCCATCACATCCAATAAGGAAGATGACACTTAGTCTACAGAGCTCGGTGTAGCCGTTAAACAGTCACTAGTAAGAAAAGAGGGTAAGCTGCAGGGATCCCAGAAAATGAATAAACGAGTTTTGGAAGATAAAGGTAATATATCGAACAAAAATGTACACCCCAGAACCCCAGTGTCGGACAAAAATCACTCTCATGTTGAAGTGCAAGCATCCACGAGTAATGCCACCTCTGTGAACTCGTGCCCTAGCGTAGTCAGGCCAATTAGGACCTCACCGATACGGAATGTCCCAGAATCCACGTCCTGTATTCCGAAGGAACGAGTGACACACGATATAGATCGTCTTCCTGAATATGGCAGTGCAGTCCTTAAGAAAGGGGAAATTTTCACCGTGCGAAAATTTTTCCATTTAGGCAAAGCAGACCCAGCCACCACATGAAAACGTCACCAAGGCCTTTAAAAATTAAGTTAGAAAAAGAAAATCAGATAGCATTTCTGTAAGAAGGAAGAATGAACTTACTGGGATCGCACAAACAAGTGTTTTTAAAGCTGGACTACGAGCCGAGGGAACGGCTAAAAATGTGGTTACTAAGGAGAGAATTGAAAGATAGATGGCTGAAAATCAAACATGGTCAAATATTCTAGATCAATGTGTCTTTCCAGTGTAACAACACACAGTTTTGACAGATTTATTTAAAAAGACTGGGAACAATTTCATGCGGATCCCGGATGGAAATGGTGTAATGGATGGTTTGTGAAGATGGCCGGTGTTCCTTCCGTCCCTACCACTGACACCTACCTTCGTTACCGTTATCATACCGCTCGCAGACCCCTGACCATCAGCATCTCCCCGACCCTCACCCGCATTTTTCAACAGCGCTGAATTCCCCACCGGTACCTAACTGCTCATTTGTGACCACCTCCCAATCCAAAAAGATCGATTGTTCACGTCCTCAGTATTTGTTTGGATCTTTATACTCTTTCGTGCTGTCTACAAGTTGTTACTATTAACATAGATCCCTTGCGTAAGAAAAAATTCTATCCTTCTTTCTATACATGTGCGCCTGCTGAAGTGCTTAAAGATTCTGCCAACTTTATATGGCTTAAGCTGTTCCTAGTGACATACTCCATAGTTTGTGCTATCCTAGACCTCCTATGATGCTACACCTGTGGCCAAAAGCTGTAACAACGAAGGCTGGGTCTCCCCGACGACTCGATCATTTAAAGTCATCTCCGCAAATGTACAAAGCTTGCTCAACAAGCTGGACGACCATAGAAACGTTGTGGATGAAATTTAACCAGACATTATGGATTTCACTGAAACGTGGTTTACTGCAGACATTACTGATTCTGAAATATCACGTAGAGGATATCAGCACTTTAGGAGAGATAAACCAAGTCAAGGAGGAGGAGTCAAAGTTTATGTCACTCGCAAGCTCACCGCTATGGCTGACATAAATACTCAATTACGCGATGTGGAAATCTTAGGCATAACTGCTAATTATTCCAGAGCACTGACGATATCCGTTGTGTACCGTTTGCCTTATCAGACTTCCGATTAGGATCTCATTCTCATAACGTATCTCTTCAAAGCCAGTGAGAAGAAAGATTTCCTCATTTTTGGGGATTTTAACGCTCCTGGCATTCACTGGAAAACATGAACTGCGCAGGGAATGCCAGATAAATTCAACCACAAACTACTGGGGAACAGCCAAACATCTCTGTCAGTATTTCCCCTTTGGAACACGGACGAGAGAAGGACAACAGTCAAACTGTTTTGCCTGATTTTTACCCGAGATCAGGAGAATGTGCTAGACCTACAGGATCGACCGCTATTATGGTCAAGTGATCACATTACGCGGTGCTTCGAGTACGCACTGTTTTCCAAACTTGATTTACACGATAATTGGGAAAGAAACGGTTGGAAGGGGGACTAGTCACTTATGAGAAAACAAATGTCAGATATATCCTTAGAAACAGAACTGCATGGTAGAACCAATAATGACTGGACGACTTTGTGCTCGTTATCCAAAGGATTGTTTACCCTAACTGTCCTCTCAGGTTAAAGACAACCACAAACCCCCTAAAGGGGATAAACTAAAACTTGCAGGCCTCTTTCAAAAAAATCTTTTCTGGAGGCGTTACAGACAAAACAACTCCGATGCTCACTTACGGGAATATAAGCAGCAACACAACGTTTGTAAAAGCGAGGCTACTTAGCTGTGAAGGAATTTCAAACTAAACACACTGCAAAAATCGTTGGAACACCCCAAAATGCTATATGGCTATAAACGGAGTACAAAGGGAACTCAAGAAAGGATTCCTTCTCACAGGTCTTCAGACGGAAAACTAGAGATCAAAGACAAGGTTAAAGCATCCCTTCTTTCCAAATTCTTTCAGACCGTCTTCACCCGAGAGCCTGATACTTTTGCTGCTATTCCACCCATTTGTCAACCAATGTTAAGCCATCCTTCCCCTTCCTCCTCCATATCCTCCTCATCCACACGAGAGGACCTAGACGTAGACTTTCCACCAACCATATTTAGAAACGAATTACTTCATATAAAGCCTGCCAAGTCTCCTATGCCAGAGAAAATTCCTGTATAAGCACTTAGAGAACTTGCTGACGAACTGTGTGTTCCACTGTCCATCACATTCCAAAATTCCTCTGAAGAAAGCAAACAACAAGAAGAATGTAAGTGTGCATTCATCGCCTCGATCTATAAAAGAAGTTCAAGACTGGACCGTGACAATTACCAGCCTGTCAGTTTAACTTGCATAGCGTGTAAAATTATGGAGCGTTTTATGAATAGGCATTTGATGCACTGTCTGGAAAACAACCAAATCTTATGCGATGTCCAACATGGCTTCCGTCCAGGACGTTCCTGTCTCACGAGTGCCCTTGAGTCGCATGAGAAATGGACAAAGGCCACAGATAAGCGTTATACAGTAGATGTTTTTTGACTTCAAGAAAGCCTTTGATAGCGTACCACATGGGCTTCTTCTACAGAAGATTGGGAACGTAGAAATTCGAGAAAAACTTTTCAATTGGATCATGAGCTCCTTGTCTTTCAGAGTACCGAGAGTTGTTGTTGAAAACTCTAGCTCGGAATGGGCAAAAGTAGAAATTGGTGTTCCACAGGGTTCTGTCTTGGGCCCCTTACTCTTCCTAAGCTATTGAACGACTGTCTCAATGACCTAGATTTTGAAGCTGTCATGTTTGCAAGTGATATAAATTATGGAATGAAGTCAGCTGCGCTGATGACGCAGAAAGGTTTCAATCGAATATAGAAAAACTAAGTGCATAGTCGGACAGGTGGCTTCTTAAATTTTAATGTATCTAAGTGCGTGATTCTATACATAAGCGCCGGTCGTAAAATATATATGAAACACCAGTACTTTATTAATGGCACTGCATTAAAAGAGGTAGAAACACACAAAGATCTGGGCATGTGGACAACTGCGAATTTGATGCTCTCAGATCACTGTAAGGAAGCAGTCCAAAAGGCAACATAAACACTGCATTGGATCAGACGTGCGTTTAAAATATTCCCCCCGGATTTCCTTGGAAAAATCTATGGCGTCTTTGTGAGAGCAGATTTAGATTACGGAATACCAGCCTGGATACCGAGGATGTAGAAAGATGTTGACCTCCTTGAACAGGTGCAACGGAGAGCAGCGAAGATGGTCGACGGTCTTAAGACTTTACCATACCAAGAAAGATTAAAAAAGCTTGAATTATTTCCTCTCTCCTAAAGGCACTAACGGTGTAGCCTCCTCTGGACATTCCGGAATATCCGTGGCCATGCTTCCTCCTTGAGATCCGAGGATTTCTTTGAGTTTGCCTGCAAAACTAATCTGCGTGGTCATCCTTACAAGGTCAATAGCAAACGCACGCGATTGAACCTCAGAAAGGTTTTTTCAGCCAACGAGTGGTTTTACCTTGTAACTCGTTACCAAATGAGACAGTTACTGCTGACAGCATTTCTGATTTTAAAAGGCTTAGTGGCAAAATATTTGACAAAAGACAACTGTCACAATATAAATAAATATAAATAAATAAATTGTATATTTAAGGCCCAGAGAGCCCCGTCATTTCAAACTTAGTATCGCGGTTTACATAAATAAAAGTGGATAATTGCTGCACTATGTGAGCAGCCATATTAACAGCAAAAATGAACAATATGGTAGGCATGTCCGATTCAGAACGATTTGCCATTTTTAAAACAATAGTCAACAATCTTTAACGTAAACGGTGAACTAGAAAAGAAGCAGTAAAAAAACTCCTACGGTTAAACCGGAGGCGGAGTTCGGCGAGCCGCCAATTTAAAAACAAAATTAGGAGAAAAAAACTGCTTCACTAAAAAATTAATAGCTAGATGAAATAGGATAGTGCTGTGATGATGCTGACAACGTATGAGGGTTCGGAGCGCTCCTTGTCATGTGGGAGATAAGAAAGCAGTTAGAGCTACTGTTTGTAACCACCAGTGGAGGTGAGAGAGTACGAACTCATCGTGGACACCAGGGTCGAAACGAAGAGGGGACAGTAGAGGTCATGAGATCATAATCGAGATGCAACCTTGCCGACTGCATAGTCCACCAACCAAAGAGGCAAAACCATCAGAACCCGCCTTGATCATCAACTGAACCTGGAGACCATCGTCGGGGTTGCAAAATCGGAGGAAAGTATCAAGGTTGTCAAGAGTTGGCGATGCTTGTTTAAAAGTGGGGGTGAAAAGTGAATGCAAAGATTGACTCTGTAGAGGATGATGGGAATATAATAAGAGAACAATATAATATCAAGGGAGCTGCCTCAAATACCAGGAGGACCCTTTTCGAAATCCAAAAGTTGCGAGTTAGGGAAGGAAACAGACAATAAGGACTTTATATCTTCCGAAGTTAAATTTTTGCGTAACTTTGTTTTGAAAATAGCTAATGTGGATGACAACCTAATTTACAGTGGAAGATTATTCCTGATGAAAGCATATTTGGAGGCAAAAAACTGAGAACGATTAGTTGTGGTGCTAAGGGGTGGTGAAATGTTCATAGAGGAATTTCGAGTGGCATAGGGTCGATCTACCGGAGCGAGAGCGTTCATTCGTGGGAGATTTGGGCTAGAGTTAACGCGAAACAGGAAGCAGAGACCGGCTTCGAGTCTTCTAACCCACAGAAGTTTAATGTTTGCTAACTGGCATCTATTCGTATAAGAGATACTGGATCCAGGAAGAGAAAATAGTCTTCGAATAAAACCAGCCTTTTAAAATAAAGAAATAAATAAATAGGTTTATTGATTTGGCACTGATTGGGCGCCGTCAAATCCTTAGAACACAGGAAAAAGCCTAAAACAAACTTCTCTTTTCATTAACCACTTTTGCTTTTGTTTGTTTGTTTGGTTAAAAAGCAGTGTTTGTTTTAAGTAAAAAAACCTGTTTTCCAAGGTTTAGAAATAGCAAATTTGAAGTTAGAACAACTATACAGAATGAGGATGAATGTATCAGGGTAAGAATGGTTAGAATCAAGACTATTCTGTAATTGACGTTCGAGAGTATTCATTCGACGGAGGTAGAAACGTCTGCGGTTGATTCGAAGGGATATGTACTTCCAATCAGATGCGAGCGCAGTCGATTCCGGTGTGGGGTCTGCCAAATAATTAGACTTAGTTGACTGATTGCTAAAAAAAAGATGAAAAAAGATTAGGAGCAGGATGAGTTCAACGGTAAGAAACTTTCAATGCAGTCCTACAGTCTTCATATTTGTATTATATAAAATAGTGTTGGTAATGTTTTATCTAGCTGTAAGAAACAGCTAGTACCATTCGTTTCATAAAGCTATATCAAAACCTAGGCGTGCGGCTCGTTGCGCATTCGAATTACGTAGAGCATAAATGATGTTAAAAACGAAATAAATATACCACTAACAGACTGAGATAAAAAATAATAAGTTTTGCAAGTTAGTTTTAAAGCAAATTGTTTAAAAATCAGCAAATTGTCAACAAATAAGAAACGGGCAAATAGTGCAAGTGAAAAGAGCATTTCTTTGGCCGATGGCACTCACTCTTATAACCTAACTGTCCCTTTTCAGAAACCAAAAACTTTCCCGCTTAAATTATTTGTCTTAAATGCCAGCCCTCTGCTTAACAATATGCCTTTGCTCCAGACTCTGGTTTTCATCCACCGATCCGACATTGTAATAATTACAGAGACATGGGCAACACCCTGTGTATCCAACTCTGAACTCAAAATTCTAGGGTACGATTATATTCGTAACTATCGACACGAGGACCGTGGTGGAGGAAGCGGCAGCCACTTACTTTTCTGCCGTTGGATTATCGACAATTTACCGCAGTAGAAGAGAGCTGTTGGCTCCGAGTAGTTATAAAAGTTAACTACTCTTTACTCGTTGGTTGCGTCTTTCGCCCCCCAAACGCTAGGGAGGATTACGATCTTCGTCCCTCACAGGCATTTCATGCCACAGTTGATCTAAATCTGAAGTACTGCTTGATTTCAGGTGACTTCAATCTTCCTGAAGTTCATTGGTTTCCACCTTCCGGTCCTGCAAAGTTCGAAAACTTGCTTGAGGACATAGATACTGGCATGTGGGAACAAGTAGTTGATTTTCCCACCCGAGGATCAAACATACTTGATCTCATTTTCTTGGGTGTTCAGACCATGCTGAATTTATTTGTTCAGTAGAGATCGAGGCTGATGAAACGTTTTCTAAAAAATAAAGTTTTTCCATGATTTCTGATCAGCAAAGATGGGGGAACTACTAACACATCTTACTTCCCAAGATTGAACTAACTTCTTTCTATGTTTGGATGTGAATGTTTGTACTGATACATTCTTCCAAGTTCTTAGTCCAGTCATTTCTCTTTTTGTTCCCCGTAATAAAATAATTAATGTCAAGGATGAAGTCTACCTCCCTGTATCTTTCCGCCGTAGACTGCGTAGACTCTCGCGTCGTTTTCGTCTACTAAATAACACTTCCATCTTGCCCTTGATCCAACAAACCTTTGAACAGGCTAAGAGGCTCTCTAAAGAAAAACAACTAGCTGAAGAGGTTAAATTTGCCGAAAACCCTTCGTTAAATGTTTGTAAAACTCTTTTCGCGCACAGTAAAAGCGCAGAGAAAAACTCAGTACTCTGTACTTCGATACGCTTTTGTAAACCCTATAGCTGACACTAAGTTGACGGCTGATAGCCTCAGTGCATTCTTGTCCAGAACGTTTAGTTAACATTCGGTCGCCCGCTTCCCAAACATCTGGATTTGAACTGGTAACGTCCTCGAAAACATAACTTTTACCCTCTGGGACGTGACCATAGCCATTCGGTGTTTTCGTCAATCTTACATTCCTGGACCAGCTGGCGTCCCGGTCAGCGTTCTAAAGGCGGATGCAAATGATATAATTCCGTCACTTCTGCATAAGTTATTTAATCTTGCTCTTGAAAGTGAAACCTTCCCTATTTTATGGAAGAAAACGCAAATACTGTCTATACCCAAACACAGCCGAACTACGTCATACGATGAATTTAGACCAATAATTACATTGCCAGCAGCCTCGAAGATCTTAGATGCTGATTAAAGATAAGCTGATACGTCACCTAACAGAGAATAACCTTAATACGGCTCAGCATGGGTTTCTCACAAAAAGATCTTGTGACACCTGCCAGTTCTCGTACTTTGATCATTTACTACCTTCAAGAGACAGTGGTTTTGCAATCTACACCTTTTATTTCAACTTAACGAAGGCTTTTGATCGTGTTGACCATGATCTCCTCCTGTTGAATCTTACCTCCTTTGGTATAGGTAGCAAGCTTCTGAACTTAATATCCTCCTATCTGAATGCTCGCGCACAGCGAGTTAAAATTTCCGATGTTATCTCCAACCCCACGCACGTGAGGAGTGGAGTTATTCAGGGTAGCGTACATAGCCCGCTTCTATTTTGCCTTTTTGTGAACGATATTCCTGATTGCTTTCAGTATGGTTGGCCCTTTATGTACGCTGATGATTTAAAAATTGCCTAACGATATAAACCGGCCGATCGCCACATCGTGCTTGAGCTCTTACAAAAGGATCTTCAAGCCTTCGCTCAGTGGTGTCGCACATGGAGCCTTTCGCTATCTTGGCACAAGTGCTCCGTTATGGTTAGTGGTGACAACCATCAGCGTCATCTAAGTATAGACGGTCATGACCTAAATGTATCCGGGTTCATAAAGGATCTGGGCATATCATATTCTAGCAGTCTTGATCTGTCAGAGCACTGCGCCCTGTTTGTCTTAAAAGCACGCCAAACCACTGGGTTTATTCTCAGAAATTTTAAAACTGTCAATATCAGGACCAGCCTTTATAAAATGTATGTCAGACCTAGTCTGGAATACTGCTAGTTTCTATTTAGCCTTCTGCACGTGAGTGAACGGAGGAAGATAGAATCAGTCCAGCACTTCTTTACTAAAAGAGTTTTCCCTTCAGATCACAGAAACCTGTCCTACCAACAACGCTGTGAGTTGACAAGCCTCGACCCGTTGTGGCTTCGTAGATTACAGAAGGGACTATTTTTTACTGTTTAAACATTTAAACAGTTTTACCTTTAACCCACTGACATCCCTGAGGCAGCTCGACCACTCTCGGCGCACTAATCATAGGGATGCATTCTTATTTCTTCCGTCAGTTTTTTTCGGTAAACTCTATAGCAACCTGGAATAAACTACTCAGCAGTATTAAAATTCAGCAAAGCTATCCTTTGTTACCGAGAGTTGTCACTAGTTTACTACATTCAGGACACCTTCCACGAATTTCGGGTGCTGATTCTCTGGAAGCTCTCTTTCGTTCTGATGGCGTTCACAGACTCTGAATCCGGTGCCAGACTTCATGCTGAAGGCAATATTGCTTGCTCTGCAGTCCGCAATCGGGTTATTCCTCAGTCAACAGCGAGCAGCCATTCGCTGGCATACCTACTGCTAGTACAGAATACCAGATCCACAACACCGAAAATTTAAGTACAACACCGTGCACCTGTGTCAATAATTCCCTGTCCTGAACCTTAATCCGTTCAATAAGCTGCATTTTTTTCCATGAAAACACTTTTAAGAACGATAAGGAGTTTTTCACTGTCAGCTCGACCCCTATTCTATATCCCTTTTGATCTTGCCTGTTAACTGGCAATATATAAATAATAAATTAATTAACATGTACACTGCATTGGATTACCAATATTCCCCCCTGATCTCTTCAGAAAAGTCTATGCCATCTTCGTGAGACCGCAATTAGATTACGGAATACCAGCGTGGATACTGTGGATAAGAAATATGTTGACCTCCTGGAACAGGTGCAACGGAGAGCAACAAAGATGGTCGACGGTTTTAAGACTTTACCGTACCAAGACAGATTGAAAAAGTTTGAATTATTTCCTCTTTCCTACAGGCACTTACGGAGCTGCCTGCTCTGGACATTCCGGATTATCCGGGGCCATGATTCCTCCCTGAGATCGGAGGATTTCTTCGAGTTTGCTTGTGAAACTCATCTGCCTGGCCATCCTTACAAGGTCAATAGCGAACGCACGCGATTGAACCTCAGAAAGTTTTTTTCAGCCAACGAGTTGTACGAGCTTGGAACACGTTACCAAGTGAGACGTTTACCTCTGACAGCATTTCTGATTTTAAAAGAAGGCTTGATGACATAATATTTGACAAAAGACGACTCTTGCAACATGATTACTTAAAACCAGCCTTTTAAAATCTTTTGGTTTCTTCTTCTCTTCCACAATGTGTGGCTTGAAACTGGGTCCAGCTCGTCATTTTCTATTAACTGTATAGAATTAGCTGCAACTTTAGCCTTTTTAAGTAAGCTCTTGCAAATTATTAACCCAATTTTCTCTATAAAGTAAACGAATATTCGGTCTAGTAGTTTAAGATGTCCCGCAGAGACTTGCAAAAAGGCGCAAACTTGCAGCTCCCCCTCCATCCTTGGGTAATATAGTAATGGAAGGAGACATATATAGCGTATGCGAGACTTCGCAGCCCTCTGCAGATATTATTAACTCTAAAATAACTTTGGTACATCTTGAACCTCTTGATCCTTTGATTGCTCAAGCTTACACCTGGTCCTGCAATAATCGGTCGTCATCTGACGAAATACTAGATTTTTTGCTTCAGGGAACCATAACCAATACCTCCAACAGAGTTTTCCAGCAGGCTTTACAAGGCATTCAGATAATCAGCACAGAAAACGAAGAACGCATAAAACGCAAGCATAATTTTATGCTGCGTAATATTCCAAATTACATATCAGCTCTCGATGGTGCGCGTTTGTTTCTGCAAAGCTGTGGCTTAGGATTCAGATTTGCGCACGCTAAGAGACTGCATACGCTCAGTCTTGATGCCCCCATATTAGTCACTCTCTTTTCCTTGATAGAAGTCTACTTCATACTATCAGGGAATGAGAGTAGTAGAAAATTTTGTTGAAAATGGCATTCCTCGGTTCCCCCTGACCTTGTCGATTAGGAACAGAGAAATGACTACCATTGTTGCCACTATGAAAAAATCGCCTCCAATGTAATCTATGCCCTCGCTGTATGAATCCTCAGCTAACTCTACACGAAAATGGACCTTGATTGATCTGGTGGAATCCCAAGGCAACAGTACTTCTCTTATTCGTTCTCAAAACATCAGTGCTCTTCCTATTCCCCCAACCATACCAAGTTTACCAGTTACTTCTGGTAAACAAGTCCGATTAAAGTCTCGACCATTCAAAATTCAAAGAATCTAGCCTCTCCACGAAACACATTCCTTTATGATCACCCACATCCCAATTACCTCGAATTTACAGCTACCACATAGACATCATACTGCGGCTAATAAACGAAAAATGCAAGCCTTCTCGTCCAAGAATACGGCTTCTGTGTCACTCGAAGCCGTGCATCCCCCACTCCGCAGCCAATATTCTCCAGGGTCGTTTCCGTAGTTGTCTCTTAATACGAAGAGTCCTGCTGGACTACTAGACCCACCTAAACTTCTGTATCACTTTACTACGAATACTTTGCAGAATCCTGTCCAGGGGTTTCCAGCATAAGCCCCAATGGCTAGTGGTAGTGCTCCGTTCCCCTTTCTGTATTTTCCACCTATATATTATCCGCCCCTTTACCCACATCAGGTGCGTACTATCAAACAACCTTTTTTCCAGAACAAGTTGGGAGCACCCACCCCCTATGTTCAGTGGCCCGTCAACAACTAGACGAATAATCCGCCCTCCTTCACAAACAATCAGCTTGCCCACTAAAACGGTTATTTCTAAATGTAAGATCCTTGCTCGATAAAATGCTCCTGCTTCAGACTATAGTCTTTGTTGTAGTAACTAAAACAATGGGCAACAACATCTGTAGCCGACTCCGAACCCTCTCTTATAGGTTATAATTGTACTCGAAATGGTTGATGCGACAGCCGTGGTTGACAAAGCTGTATCAATTTTACGCAAGCGCTGGCATTCCGGGCCTAAGTTATCAACAATTTACCACGGTTGAAGAGAGCTGTTGCCTTTAAATTACCTTAAAAATAAGTACTCTGTACTCGTTGGCTGTGTCTATCGTCCACCAAATACCAGTGAAATGTACGATCTTTGTCATTCACAAACATTTCTCGCCGCAGCTGACATAAGTTGTTAGTATTGCTTAAATGCAGGTGATTTCAACCTTCCTGACATTAAATGGTTTCCGGTCACTTCCGGCCCCATTCGGCCGCATAAAAATCGAGGATTTACTCGAGGCCATAGATATCTGTATGTGAACTAAGATTGTTGACTTCCCTACCCGAGGATCAAGCATACTTGATCTTATCTTATGCAGAGGTTGCCTGCCTTTGACAGTGTCATAATAAGACCCACTTGGGAGCTAAGACCATGACATCGTTGTTTCTAAACTATAATTCGAAACCAATTAAACGTTTTGCAAAAAATAGCTTTTTTATTTCCAATTAGCGATTTCAACAGAATTATTTATACATCTTAAATCCCCAAGGCTGGTCTGATTTCTTCTATGAAAAGATATGAACATCTGTACCAGTATGTCAAACGAAGTGTTGGCTACACTTATTTATTGTTTTGTTCCCCGTAAGAAAATAATTTATTTCGTGGATGAGTTTCACCTCCCTTTAACTTTTCGCCGTAGGTTGCGTTAAATCTCTCTTCGATTCCATTCGCAAAACGACATTTCCTTTCTGCCTTGCTTCGACGTATTTTTGAGCAGGCTAAGATGCTATCCGAAGAAAAGTGGCTAGCCAATGAGGTCAAATATGACGAAGCCGTTCTTCCAATATCACGAAACGTTTTGCACGTGCAAAAAGAACCCATCGAAAAACACGGCAACCCGTCCTTCTTGACTCCGTCGGCAATCCTATAGTCAATGATAAAATGGCGGGTGATAGTTTTAACGTTTTCTTGTTCAAAACATTTATTGAAAATTCAGCCGCTTCCCATCGAACCATCCACGGTTGGACCGGTGCCGTCCTCAAAACCATAACTTATACCCACTAGGACTAACCGTAGTCAATCTCATATTCTGGACCAGCTGGGTTCCCGGTCAGTATTATTAAGGCGGATGCTAATGATATTTTCCCGTCCGTTCTGCATAAGATATTTACGCTAGCTCTAGAAAGTGCAACCTTTCCCAGTGTGTGGAAGGAATCGCACATTCTACCTATTCCCAAACACGACCAATCTACGTCATTTAACGACGTTCGATCAGTCAACACATTCTCCGCAGCTTCGAAAATCTTGGAGACCTTGATCAAAGATGATGTATCACTTAACCGAGAATAACCTACTGAGTGCAGCCCAGCATTGGTTCCTCAAAACAAGGTCTTGTGAAACCTGTCAGCTCTCTTTCTTCGATCCCGTTCTAAAAACGAGGGACATTAGTTTCGCACTTTACATTGTCTATTTCAATTACACTAAGGCCTTCGATCGTATTGACCATGCCATTCTTCTCCTGAAACTCTCCTCTTTCGGTATATGTGGTAAACGTCTGCGCTTGATATCTCCTTACCTGAGCTCTCGCACACAATATGTTAACATCTCTTATGTTGTCTCAAACCCCGCACGAGTGAGGAGTGGAGTTATTCAGGGAAGTGTGCTTGGCCAGCTCTTATTTTGTCTTTTTGTCAATGATGTACCAGATTTATTTACGGAATGGTAGGCCCTTTATGTATGCCAATGGTTTTAAAAGTTGCCTATCGATACAAGCTGGCAGATCGTGACACCATGCTTGATATATTAAAACTGATTTTGAGACCTTTGCCATTGGTGTTGTACATGGCAACTTGCCCCTTCTTGGTACAAATGTTCCGTTATGGTTGTTGGCGACAAGCATCAGCCTCAACTAAGCTGAGAGTACCATTACCTTAATGTGCCGGACGTTTTTAAGGATCTGGGCATATCATATACCAATGGTTTCAATCTTTCAGAGCACGGTGCCCTGATTGTCTCCAAAGCACACATAACTACCGGGCTTATCCTCCGAAACGTTAAAACTATTGATATTAGACTCCGCCTTTATAAAATGTACGTAAGGCTTGGCCTGGAATACTGCTCGTTTCTATTTAGCCTTCCACACGCTATTAAACGAAAGAAAATAGCATCAGTCCAGCATTTCTTTACGAAAAGAGTTTTGTCGTCGAAGCACCGTAATATGACATATCAGGAACGATGTTGGCTTATAAAAATGGATCCCTTATTGTTTCGCCAATTACAGAAGGGACTCTTTTTGCTGTTTAAACTTTCGAATAGTCATACATCTAATCCTCTTACCAATGTGAGGCCGCTTGATTCCCCTCGGCGCAGCAGTCATCGCAATGTCTTTTTATTTCTTCCATTAGCTCGCACAGTTAAATATCGTTAATTCTCCTCGGTCAACGCCATAGTCATATGGAATAAACTACCCCAGAATATAAATTCATGCGATGCTATTCTTCGTTTAAGGTAATTATTACTACGTTTTGCATTTAAAACAGCTTCAAAGAATTCTGGGTGCCGGCATGTTAGAAACTGTTTTCCGGTTCGATGGAATGCGCGGCATCTGAGCCCGATCGCAGATCTTACCTTGAGGGCTATGGCGCCATCACTGCAGCCCACACCCGTTGACTTCTTTGGCAGACAGCGAGCCACCGTCCACGGATGCACTCTTGCCTAGAGGAGAATCCCGGTTCCTAAAAAAGACAGAGAGACTGCGAACAAAGTGAACTTGTGTTAGCCCTTCCCCGATCTGAAATGCTTTCATCACACAGGCAGGAGTTTTTTCTCCTGCATAATATTAAGTTACAAATACACTAAAAATGATATAGATTCAGGAGGTATTTCACTGCCAGCCTGATCGCCACTGAATATTTCGTCTGATAATGCCTGTAAACCGGCATGAAATACAACTTTTTATTATTATTATTATTATTATTCAAATTTGACGAGCTTTCCAACGTCACAATTTTTTGTGTCAAGCAGCAACGATGCTGCAAACGTTTGTGTATTCAGAGCATAACTGCTTCTGTCTGAGATAGATGACAGTAGTAAGGTGCTGGTTTTATCTTCCTTTCGAAGGAAGAAAATGTCTACTGATTGACTGAGCCTTGTAGACGCAATATCATTAAGCTCTACACTAGGTATTCTTGAGGAAGCTATGTTTGCACAGATACTTTCTTTAGTTTGAATTCTCGTTGTAACGTGTGTTTTTGCCAGGTGAACAATAAACCTTCTCTTTAAGATCGGCCATTTCTTGTTTTTTTTAGAATTTATATTTGGTTAGCACCGGGAAGGTACTGTCTAAGCAAACATTAGTAACGAAATAAAGTTATGACAATGTATGCAGATAAAATGTACAAATTCATAACTTGTCCTGCTATGTCAACAGTTAGCAATGTTTTTAAATTAATGGTGAACTAGAAAAAATAGGCAGTGAAAAAAACTCCTACCATGAAAATGGAGGCAGAGTTCAATAGGCCTTCATTTTCGAATAGAAGGTAGGAGAAAAAAACTGCTTAGGAAAAAATAGTAAGGTGGTAGAATAGGGTAATACTGCAGTAGCATTTTAGAATGAGATAATGAAACGTCGAGGTGATTCGTTCTTGATCACTTAGGCGTATGAAACAGAATCTCACGAAAATTCGTCAATGAACTTAAGTCCTCAGCATCATAGGATCCAGAATTGAATTCTGATGATGGTTAGTATCCAAAGAAAACCGCAAGTTTCTTATCTCTTTCTCCATCAACATGAATTTCTGTAGTAGACTTACAAACCCAATGCAATTTTAGACCTCGTAGGTGACATTCATTAGTGTTTTCAAGCTTTTTTCCCGCTTGGCAGGAGGAGAAGTAGTAACGGAATATCTGTCTTTGCCATTTTTTCTGTTTTTAAACAATTTTGTTTGACAGTTTTCCATTTGAATTTGGCGGAGTTGTTAGGTGTGTCGTCACATGTCTTTTCGACGAGGATTCGAACCCCGACGGCAGCGTCATTTTTTCCCCGCGCAGATGAAGCTTGAGCGTCTGTGTTTTCCATACCTTTTAGGATTCTATGCGAATGCATATAACTTATAAATCTTCTTAAATAAATGAGCTAGGGTGCAATAATATTTAGCAGAAAGCTTCAAAGAAACATGTAATGACTCAGCCTTTGTTGTGACTTCTCCTACCCTGATTTAGAGCAAATTAAAGCAGAATTCCACTGGCATGCATTTTGGAAGCAGGTGAACGTTGAGGCATGTATATCTCTTAGGGATAACCTCCAGGTGAACGTTTAAGCTTGTATTTCCCGCAAGGATTACGTCCGGGACGTGGAATAATCCTCAGTAAAGGAATATTTGGATAGCCATATAATCGGCAAGTCCGAGTAAATAACTCCCAAATCCACTCAAGAGTTATTCCAAACTAACGTGTCTTCTACGCTAAGATGGAGACTAAGACTTCTCGAACTCCAAGTATCTGAAATTTAAAGGCAACTTCAAACGACGTGCCCGCGGTCTTTTCAATTCTGCTACCAGTGTCTTCATTTTCATCCTATCAGTGTTAGAGTAATCCGGCTGAATAAACATTCCACGATGATTCTTTCATAGTCGGGCATTTCGAGAGAGCAGTAGAGCTACCTGCTGATGGCTCCTCAAGACGACCTTCAATTGTCTTGGTCGCACCTCATGCGTTTCATTTCTAACGAAAGGCTCAAATCGAAAGATCTTTTGGATTTCGACTATTACACCGGGTTCTTGTGTATAATTCAATAGATTTTGGAATGATAGCAAATCCTGTTTTACACTTTATTTTGGCGTTTCACCAGTAGCCTCATGGACTCCCAGAACTACAAGACAAAATTATCTGTCAGGTTAAAAAACCATTTCTGAATCCTGCTTTATTTAAGTGATAGAGGGTTGAATTATGCACTTTGTTACTGTCTTTAATACTGTGTTCAAATTGGTCCTCATCAGTGAGTCTGCTGATTGATTTTCTGACATCGCTCTGGGTATTTCAAACAGCGTAATTTCGTCTGACACTGCGCTCGCTCGAATAGCGTCCGGAAAGCCTGAATTTGGATTTGTGGCATCCAGGTCTGTAAATAAGTTGCAGGCCTCTTTTCTGACATTATTTCGTTGGCTACCATGACCTTTTCAATTGAAGTTCGATAGACATGTATAGAACATGCTATAGCTCGTTCGTGGTGTAAGAGATACCTTACGATTACTGTTTGTCAATTTTTCAGGGACCGACGATCGCTGATTTACCTCTGTACAGACCGATTCTGTGTGCAACAGATTTTACGAACTTGAAGAAATGCAAGACATAATTTAATCCTCGCTTATCTTCTTTCCGGTCATCTGTATTTCAACTGAATCAGAGTTTTTTCTAATGAATTCGTTCTTTTCCTTTTTTGTTTCGCTTAATATTGTGTCTAGCAACCTTGACTGTTTCCTAGCGATGATTATCATCTAGCATGCTGATGTTCTTCAGCTCTTTTGAATTGGGTTCCAGTGATTTAAATTTGTTGTGTTTGATGAGTACTGCTATTATTTCCGAGAGGAGATTGAGGTCTCATTCTTATCACAAAACTCTGGTTATGAGTTCTCGGCATCCATTGCCTTGTGCCAGTCCTTCACTCTCTATCTTACTTTTGGTCGAGTTCAGTAGCGCACTGTTTTCTTAAATATTGCTGCTTGGTGGTTCTTTTTGGTCAGCTGAGAGTAACTTGACTATTTCTGGTACGTTTTTGTCACATTAAAAAGAAAATGGTTAACAAAGATGGGAGAGATCATTATTTTTGAAGAGTGTATCATTTTGTGTCTGCTGGCAGCCCGGGCGTGGCCGAGAGTTCAAGAGCATCGGTCGCTAATCGAGAGATTGGTGTTTCGAATCCCGGTCACGGCGGTGAATAATTTTCTCGCATGGTCGGGTCGAGAACATTTGCATTGCTCATGCCAGCAATATCCCTACGAGAATGTATAAACTTTTAACGAGCAGCTTAAATTATCAAGCGAATAGTTTACTGAGCACAATAGAAGCACTATTCAGAACCGAATTCATTATCCAATATTACTATGAAGCAAAGAACCATGAAGCCTTTGAAGCGAGTTTGCCAGTATTTCTCCACTCCTTTCTGACATCGACCCATTTCCTGCCGAGAGACTGTTTTCTGAAGCCCTTAGGAGGCGGTTTACTCAGGGATCCAAAGGAAGCTGACGATCAAAATGTCAGTCAAATTTTATAGGCTGATCCTGGTAAAAATAGACAATATGTGATCCAATTTCCATTATTTCGTTGAATCCTGACTTCGGCCACAGATTATTGGGTGAATATTAAAAGCTTACAGACGAGCAAATTTCAATCTGAGGGCAAATGATACCGCAATAGAAACAATATGAGCAATAAATGCGCCTATTCGTTTAAAACCGTTTTCAAAAACAATAAAAGATAGGAAGAATCTTCAGGAACGATTCAACCGTTTGTAAATGTAAAAGGTCCTGGATAATCCCAGATCTTCAAGATGTCTTACACTTTAGGTTCACTGAGCGGTTGCAGTTTGTATTGGTTTAGATGCTGTTTGGTCAATTCGACTAAAATGATAAACAAATTCCAATTTGATATGATTTTGTTAAGAGTTTCGGCACGAGAAAAATTCCAGTGGTGTAGAAATCAATGACGTACACGCAGCATTATTGTCTGGAACAGTACGAGCGAAATGGTAACGGTTTTACGAACTGTGCAAGCTGGCGAACAAATAATACACGCGGTTCGTATGCACACGATGACCTATGATATTGACGAAAACGGTGACCGGCTATTGTTACGTCCCAGACGGTTTCGAGAGTAGCACTGGTCCAACCCCGGATGGTCAGAAGAGAAGCGGCCGAATTTTCAATACATTTTCTGTCGACAGTGCAGCG
Source organism: Schistocephalus solidus (assembly GCA_017591395.1). Taxonomy (NCBI): domain Eukaryota; kingdom Metazoa; phylum Platyhelminthes; class Cestoda; order Diphyllobothriidea; family Diphyllobothriidae; genus Schistocephalus; species Schistocephalus solidus. The sequence goes on along the minus strand of WEDG01004798.1, from coordinate 300,939 downwards.
GTATGATCGCAGCATGCCACAGATCGGTGCCTTGGTTCGAATCTCGGTGGCATTACGAATATCACACAATTCTCGAAGATTTTGGAGTGGTTGTTGAATCTAATAGAATGCCACTGTCCGTCGTCCAAACTTAGGATATCCAGCAGACCACAGTGACTAAAAAGAGATATAATAAGAGAGATTAACAGGAAAGGAAGGCTTTGGAAGAAATTTTGCCGATCTAATTTAGCCTGGAAAGCATACAAAATTCGAAGGAACAAGGTTAAAAGCTTGATCGTCAAAAGACGACGGGATAATGAGAGGGTTTTCTTCAGTGATCACTTCACAAACCCAAATCGCTCTACAGCTATTTAAGAAAAGATACGTAGCAGGAACCCGATTCCTGTTATGAGAAACGATGACGGTTTCGAGATATTAGAAATTAAAAACAAATCTGCACACTTTTCTGAGTTCTTTTACTTGGTTTTCAACAGAGAAGCTGTTTTTTTCATCCAGTTACGAGACTATGGGAGTGCCTATTATTCAGCATAGGCTTTTTCGAAAATAGGCAGTCTTTGAAGAACTAAAAATTCCGGAGGCATCTAAATTCCCCTGCTCAACGAGATTCCAGCAAGGCTGTTCCTCAAACTTGCTCGAGAGCTGGCCAAACCGCTTTCATTTCTGTGCCAGAAATCGTTCAATGCGGGAATTTTTCGTACAGACTGGAAAACAGATCAAAATACACCGCTTCACAAAAGCGGTAGTTGTACACTTGCTACAAACTACAGGCCTGTCAGACTGACCTCAATCGATTGCAAAGTTATGGAGTTTGTTGTCAAAATGAATTAATTATTTATTTAGAAACTCATAACCTCTTATTCAATGCACAATATGGATTTCGTAGGGGAAGATCGTGTGCAACGAACTTGCTTTTTAGGATGAACCAAAGCACTCGATGCATAAGCCACTGTGCATGTGGGTTAAATTGATTTTCAGAAGGCCTTAGATAGTGTTTCGCACCAGCTTCTCCTTTAAAAGTCGAGAATGTTGGGCATTGGAGGCAAAAGTCTTACGTGGATCGAGCATTTTATCGTTGGTTGTTTTCGAGTGGTCTGTTTAGACGGAGAGCTTACAAGGTGCGCAGTCATCGAGAGTGGAGTCCTACACGGTTCAGTGCTCGGGACGATCCAAATTCTCTTTTTGATTAATGATTGTGTACAGGAATTGGACTGTGACTTTGCTATGTTTGTGGCTTATATAAACATCTGGAAAGTTATCCACAACGCTGCCGATGGAGAAAATTTCCAAGACAATCATCGTCAATTGCACGATTGGTCCCACAGATGACTCTCGTCCTTCAACTCAAACAAGTGCGCCCTGCTACAGCTGGGAAGTCGAAATCAGGTCACTGATATGTGATCCTACTAGTTTGAGCGGTATGCCACTCCTAGAAGCAGAAACACAAAAGGACCTCGGCGTTTGGATGACACATCAACATGAAGCCTTCCATGCAATGTTACAAGGTGGCTAAATCCGCCAATCCAATGCTGTACGCTATCAAGCGGGCATTTAAAGTTTTCCGATGAAGACTGCTTTTTTAAATTCTTCGGTACGATTGTAAGGCCAAAAATTGAATATGCGATCCAAGCCTGGCGACCATGGACCCAGAAGGATACCAACCTGCTCGAAAGTGTGCAGCGGCGAGCCACAAAATTAATAGGAGGTCACTATTATTCTCAAAACATCGCTAACTGTTGACATAGTAGGACAAGTTATATATTTGTACATTTGATCTGCACACCTTGTCATAACTTTATTTCGTTACTAATGTTTGCTTAGACAGTGCCTTGCCGGTGCTAACCAAATATAAATTCTAAAAACATATGTGAATACTTTAACCCTAAAAATACCGGGGAACTACGTAAATCTGCCTACATTCACTTGGCTGTAACTTCCTTACATTGCTTCATATTCTTGCAATTTTCATCTAACAAATAGGGAGCTAAAACGCGTAAGCCTATTTCCCTCAAATACACTGAACTGAACTGAACTGAACTGAACAAGTATAGATTGAAAAATATCAGCCGTCAATTTTTTATCAACTATAGGATTGCCAATGGCGTCTAGAAGGACGGGTTGCCGTGCTTTTTGATGAGTTCCTATTGCACGTGCAAAACGTTTCGCAACATTAAATGAACGGTTTTGGACATATTTGACCTCATTGGCTAACCGCTTTTCTTCGGATAGCATCTTAGCCTGCTCAAAAATACGTGGAAGCCAGGGCAAAACGGAATGCCGTTTTGCGAATGAAATCGACGAGAGAGTTAACGCAACCTACGGTAAAATGATAAATGGAGGTGAAACTCATCCACGAAATTAATTATTTTCTTACGGGGAACAAAACGATAAATAAGTGTAGCCAACACTTCGTATGACATACTGGTACAGGTGTTCACATCCTGACATAGAAGAAATCAGACCAGCCTTGGGATTTAAGATGTATAAATAATTCTGTTGAAAGTGCTAATTGGAAATAAAAAAGCTATTTTTTGCAAAACGTTTAATTGGTTTCGAATTATAGTGTAGAAACAACGATGTCATGGTCTTAGCTCCCAAGTGGGCCTCATTATGCGACTGTCAAAGGCAGGCAACCTCTGCATAAGATAAGATCAAGTATGCTTGCTCCTCGGGTAGGGAAGTCAACAATCTTAGTTCACATACAGATATCTATGGCCTCGAGTAAATCCTCGATTTTTATGCGGCCGAAGAGGGTTGGAGGGGACCGGAAACCATTTAATTTCAGGAAGGTTGAAATCACCTGCAATTAAGCAATACTAACAACTTATGTCAGCTGCGGCGGGAAATGTTTGTGAATGACAAAGATTGTACTTTTCACTGGTATTTGGTGGACGATAGACACAGCCAACGAGTAAAGATTACTTATTTTTTAAGGTAATTTGAAGGCAACAGCTCTCTTCAACCGTGGTAAATTGTTGATAATCTTAGGCCCGGAATGCCAGCGCTTGCGTAACATTGATACAGCTTTGTCAACCACGGCTGTCGCGGCAACCATTTCGAGTACAATTATAACATATAAGAGAGAGAGTTCGGAGTCTGCTACGGAAGCTGCTGCCAATGTTTAAGGTACTATGAAAATGTATGGACAGTGTACAAGGACTATAGTCTGAAGCAGGGGCATTTTATTGAGCAAGGATCTTACATTTAGAAATAACCGTTTTAGTGGGCAAGCTGATTGTTTGTGAGGGAGGGCGGCTTATTCGTCCAGTTTTTAACGGGCCACTGAACATAGGGTGCTGGTGCTCCCACCCTCTTCTGGAAAAAAGGTTGTTGGATAGTACGCGCCTGATTTGGGTAAAGGGGAGGACAATATATAGGTGGAAAATACAGATAGGGGAACGGAGCAGTACAACTTGCCATTGAGGCTTGTGCTGGAAACCCCTGGACAGGATACTGCAAAGTATTCCTATTAAAGTTACACAGAAGGTCAGGTGGGTCTAGTAGTTCAGCAGGACCTTCGTATTGATAGACAACGTGGAAATGACCTGGAGAATATTGGCTGTTGAGTAAGGGATTCACTGCTGCGAATGGAACAGAAGTGCCATTCTTGGACGAGAATGCTTGCATGTTTCGTTTATTAGCCTCAGTATGATGTCTGGGTTGTAGCTGTAAATTCGAGGTATTTCGGATATAAATGTTTTGGGGAGAAGAAGCGATCGAAAAGGAATATTTTTCGTGGAGAGGCTAGATTTTTTCGAATTTCGAATGGTCGAGAGTTTAACCGGACTCGTCTTTTAGCTAACAATCTGCGATGGTTTACCAGGAATTCCTGGTGAACGTAGTATGGGTGTGGGAATAGGATAAGTACTTATATCTTGAGAAAGAATAAGAGAAGTACTTTGTCTTGGGATCCCACCAGATCAATCAATGACCGTTTTCATGCAAGGTTAGCTAGGGATTCAGACGGCGAGGCCATAGATGACATTAGAGGTGATTTGTTCAACATGGCAACAGAAGTAGTCATTTGTCTGTTGTTTGTCGACAGTTTAAAACTTTTCAGTTTTCTCTGCATTTGCGTGAGGTCAGGGAACTGAGGAATGCCGTTTTCGAGCAAAATTCTCTACTACTCTCCTTTCTAGACAGTATGAAGGTGACTTCTATCAAGGAAAAGAAAGTGACGAATATGGGAGCATTAAGACTGAGCGTATGCAGTCGCTTAGCGTGCGCGACTCTGAATTTGTAAGTCACAGCTTTGCAGAAACAAACGCGCACAGTAAATAGAAAACGACAAGCCCAGCAAATATTCAAAACCGCACTTGCGCAAAGTGCAACTAATTTATCCAATTGATTATTTGGGTCGGCACAAATAACTTGGGGCCGTAAAACGAACTTTATTAAACTCACAATTGATAAAAAGTTCACTGTTACCGCCAAGACACATGGTAAAAAACAATGCTTCAGTTATCTTTAAAAATCACTCCACGCAACCTTGACCTTGATTCTTGACCCAAGTTCTCGACGGAGGCACATTCAGTCATAGGGTAACCTTTAAATATAACAGGTTGCGGCAGGTTTACATTCCCAAAACACATGTAACGACACTTATAATTTTAGGGCTCCATTAGCCCTGTGGAGATCCCTGCTGAAGGAGCTTCTAAGTCCGAATGAATTTGTTCTAGGCATCGTTCGGTCGCAGAGATAGAGATGGAATACACGCACAAATACACCTGCACAAATATAATATTGAGAATGTTTGACTATCCATTACATATCATTAATGTAAAGTGAGAACAACAAAGGACAAAACACGGTGCCTTGAAAGACACCACTCACAATCGGGGTAGCACTTGAGTATGAGGACCCTACTACAACTTTTGTTTTCGATCAGATAGGTACGATCTAATAAAGTCAGTAAGGGGACTAGAAAATCCTATAGCCTCTAGTTAAGCTAAAAGTCGTTTTTGAAACACTTTATCGAATGCCTTACGAAGCTCAAAACAGATTACTACTACGGATTGATGATCATTACGAAGATAGGTCAGTAGATATAGAAAAGTCATATGGTAGCTTTCAAAAGAGTGGCCCGGTAAAAAGCCATGTTGGGAGGAGTTTAGAATTTGATTGCAAAGGGAAAAATCCGTAATTTGTTTGCAATTAGTTTTTCAAAGTGTTTAGCAAGGGAGGGCATTTTATGAACAACGTGATAGTTATGAATGCCAGAGCGGGAAACAGATTTAAAAACTAAAATTATAATATAATTTTTTCAATAATCGGGTAAGAAACCGTTTTCGAGAAATACCGAGGATAATTCGCTCAGTAACGGTGAAAAATCTCGTAACTATTTAATAAGTGAGATTGAAATGTTATCAGTTCCAACCGAAGGTGAAATTTTTAGGTGAACTATTTCTTTTTGAAGGCCAAAAATTAATGGTCGTTAGATGTAATTTGAAAGCAGAGGAATTGAGGGAGTGAGGCTATGTTCAATAGTACAGGGGTTAGCAAGAAATAAATTTGACAATTCTGCTTTGCCAAAATCCTCTGTAACGAAATTTTTGTTAAGCCAAGTAAAGGTTAAGTGACCTTCAGACGCTTATCGGATGACTGTACCGTGGTTGCCACGACCCAGGAGGGGAGAAAGACCTGGATATGTACAGTTTACTAATAACCTAGGGATAAGAGAAAAACCTAGGTACAAAAATAATCTAAATCCAGAGGACGGCTGTCCAGCTGAAATCCAGATGAAGCGAGGGATGGGCTGCAACGAGGATTCATGGTCGTCAGGCTCGGCCGAAAACAGGGGTCCTGGATTTCATTCCTCGCCCGTATTTATAACATCTCCATTGACAAGGTCGGATCCCATTGGTAATGATTGGTTGAAATGCATTGGGGTAGTGAAATTAAACAAACTTAAGTTAGATATATTTTCCTTCCATTAACATTTAAACTATATCGTTATGTTAAAAATCTTTATAAGAAACCTAAATCATGCTTTAGTCCTAGACGTATAAATAGGATGAAGAATCGCGCACGCACCCCTAAAGGGGTGCGTTTTCTAGAAGTTTATACGGACGCGCGTGGAACACGTGGTTAGAACTTTCTACATTGCTTCCTCATATAAAAGGACTCTGTTGTCCTCAGCAGCATTGACTAGTTCGTTAGCCGATCCGCCTTCAGGAGGTACCTCTACAAGTTTTTCAACTTGTTGTTCATTATCGAATACCTCGGGCAGTGCGTAGCCACCTTCCGGAGGAACCTCTAGGTAGTGCTCAATTAGTTGAGTAGCGTTCTGGTGAGCGAGGGCTAGCATGCATCTCCAAATGATCGGCGTTCTCGCCTACATGATAGCCTTGCTTAAGGCGGTTGAAATGAACGGAGAACTCCTCAGAATACGGCATATCTTGGTAGCGGATGAGGCAAGTCGTGTCTGACAGGACACGAGTAACAACATAAGGACCAACCGATGCTGGATTGAATTTCGGTGTTATCCCAGCAGGCGCTGCAAAACTTCACATCCATACAATATCCCTTACCTGGTATGGGGTCCCATGAGCTAGGTGGTCGTAGTAAACTTTCTGTTGTCGCTGCCCTTCTTGGAGATGAAGGCGAGCTTCCTAAAATGCTAATCGTAGAGTTCTCCTTAAGCGTGAAGCATATGTGTCTACGTTTTTGATTCAATGCGCATGCGGAAGATGAAGGTCTTCAGGGAGTTGCATCTCCCGACAGCACGTGAGAAAAAATGGGGTATGGCGTGTGATAGCATTTACCATGGATCGGTAGGCCAACATGCAGGCTGGTATAGCGTCGTCCCAGGTTGGTATGGCATTTCTATCATTAAAGGCCCGCAGGAGATTAAAGAGGGTCCAGTTGATCCTTTAAACTTGATCATTACCCTGAGGGTGGTATGCCGTCGTACGTGTTTTCTTTATTTTTAGGAGTTTGCAAAGCTCCAGTACGACAGCATTTTCAAATGACGACCCTCGGTCTGAGTGAATTCGGTCCGGAGCTCCCAAACGACAGACCCAACTATTGAATATAGCTTAAGCCCCAGTGACCGCAGACGCAACAGGCAGGGGCACGGCTTCCGCCATTTCGGTAAAGAAATCCACCAGGACTAGGATGAACTTATTCTCTTTAGCAGATGGTGCGATTGGCCCCGCAAGGTCGACCCCTACCCTCTCATTATGATAGCCTGTTTTAATAGGCTGAAGGGGAGCTCTTAATGATTGGTTGGGTGACTTGGAAGCCAAAAAACTCACACGACTGAATGACATCCTGAATATCACGTTTTTGGTATGGCAAAAATAGTGTCGTCGAAGGGCCCACTCGGTTTTTTGAATTCCGGAGTGGCCCAGTTCTGCACGCATCCTTTCAACTACGTCGTCCACCATTGAAAGGGGAAGCACAACACGCTTCGGATACTGTTTGCTGTCACGGTAGAAAAGGACACCGTTCTCAATGAACAGTTTGTCCCAGAGGCTATGGAAACACCGCGTTTCGTTACTATAGCCCGCTAGGTCTGACTTTCTGAGGGGCCTGGCGTTGCTTACCTTCCTTTTATAAATGGGAGACATATGTGGATCGTCGCTCTGAGCTGCAGCCCAGAATAGGCACTGGTCGCTTTGTAAGGCAACGGTGGATTTAGTGACATCAGGGCATGACGGGCATTCACCGCGAGGTTGATGCGGTTTCCTTGAGAGGCATCGGCATTTCCGTGCTGGCGACCCGGTCGGAAAACGCATTCGAACTCATATTCCACCAATTTTGCCTGCGACCGAGCAACTTGCCCTTCAGGATTCTTAAAGTTCCGCAACCACGTCAAAGAACTATGATCCGTGCGGACGATGAATAGCCGATACTGAAGGTACGGCTGACATTCTTCAACAAAATATGTTGATGCTAGCATCTCTTTGCGATTCACGCAGTAACGACGTTCTGCCTTAGTCAATGAACGACTGAGGTACTGGATGACACATTCGGTACCGTCGGGTTGCTACTTGAAGAGGACAGCGCCTATTGCGTTATCGCTAGCGTCAGTATCTAACACACATTTTCCAGCATCAGAGCTGATGTTAGGGAAAAATAAAATCGGAGATGAGCAAAGCATATCCTTCGGTGTCTGGAAGCTGGTAGCACAGTCAGCAGTCTACTTAAATTTGACATCTTTCTGCGTCAGCTTATGAAGGGGGCTTGCAATATGAGCATAGTACTTGATAAAACGCCAATAGTACGAGGCAAGTAATAAAAAACTTTGAACCTCGGATACATCTGTGGGAGTAGGCCAGTCGCGAATTCGCCTTACCTTCTCATCATCGGTCTCTATGCCGGTGGCAGAGACGACATGGCCTAGAAATTTGACGCGCGGCTTGATAAAGGCACACTTGCTCGGCTCTAAAGTGAGACCAGCCTGTCTGACGCTGTCAAACACAGACCAAAGATTTTCGAGGGGGTTATTAAAATTCTTACCGAGGACGATAATATCGTCCATGTATACAAGACACGAGTTTGGAATCAACTGGGAAAGGACCTGATTCATTAACCGCTGGAAAGTGCTAGGGGCATTTGCTAACCTGAAAGGCATTGTCTCAAATTCGTAGAGACTTGAGGGGACAGCAAAAGCCGTCTTTTCTCGCTCATCGAGACTCACTTCGACCTGCCAGTAGCCAGAAGGTAAATCAAGTGTCGAAAACACGGTATTACCGGCGAGGGGGTCCAACTTCGCGTCAGTTCGCGGAAGTGGAAAGGAATCTTTCTTGGTCACGCTGTTTTCTAAAGTCAATGCATAATCGCACTGAGCCATCTTTTTTCTTACAAGCACTATCAGTGACGACCAGGGAGAATGAGAAAAGCCTGATAATATTACAGCTGAGCATATCGCTTATAAGTGCGTCCAATTCATTCTGGTAAAAGATTGGAAGCCGCCTAGGTGGGACCCGGATGGGTCGTGCGTCCCCCGTGTCAATGCAATGCCCCGTCACATTCATCCTACCCGTAGACTTCGCACCCCAGTCAAAAATGTCTTTAAATTTTTCAGCAAAATCACCACCTATTTTACAATCCCAAGTTATATCTGGGGACACAAGAAATTGGTGGGTAAAACTAACTCCAGCAAATCCAGGGAAAATTCTACCAGACCAGTATGCTTGAGGTTAGCCCCGTTAGCCGTCTGCAGGGTAACGTTGGGCCTATCACAGAACCGCATCTTTGTCTGAAATTCAAGGAAAGGCTGCTGAAGTACTAATGAACATCCAGCACCGGAATCTACTAAACAGGAAAGAGAAGTGCTACCTGCGGAACCTCGGACTAAGGGGCAATTAGTGGAGCCTAAACGTGATATAACTGTACCAGAAACGAGGTAATACTCACCGTCACAGGATCCTGGGGCTGCTTCAATGGCCTCAATGGTGCGGCGGGCTTGGGGCTTGTTTTGTCGTCGGGCCTGGGGCCGATGCCAGTTTTTTCGCCGGGCAGAGGAGCCACAGAAGCAGGGCTGCCAAGATGTTTGAGTGGAAGCGTCGGTGAAAGAGTGGGGCTGTACGGCTGTGACACCGAACAGTGACCGCGATGGTTTTTCACAGGTGGCCGGGAGGAATTCCTCTTCCCGAGCCAGGGCAAGGGCTTTCTCGAGGGTTGGCGGCCGATCTCGCAAAAGGGCCTTCCTGGTCTAGGGATCGCGGACACCAGCGACGAGCTGCTCCAGCACCCGAGTATTCAGGGCCTTCGCATCCAGTGTGGGGAAAACCCTCCGCCCGAGGAGTTGAAGGGCCTGTTGGAAGTCATTGATCGACTTCCCGGTTGTTGATAATGTCGATGGAAGTCTGCCTGCAAGACCAAAGGGTGTTCGGAACTCCGAAGGATTTTACGGAGGCCGTCGAGGACAACCGAGGGAAATGCGGCCGCCAAGATGTCCGCTGAACGTGCAAGATCGTAGACCTCGTTATCCAGAAGGGCCAGGATGTCCCCAATCTGCGCCTTTGCATCAAGACCTTGGAGATAGCCCTTGCACCGTGCCTCCCAGCGAGCGAAATATGTCTCGTGAGTCAGTTTTTCTGGTGGGGGCGCAGAGTGCACAGCGAACCTCTGCAGCTCCTTGATCAATTTCCCCAGTGAATTGTCACCCATATTGGAAAGAATACCGCTGCCACCAATTTGTAACGTGTTTGCCACGACCCAGGAGGGAAGAAAGACCTTGATATGCTTAGTTTCCTAATAACCTAGGGATAAGGGAAAATCCTAGGAACAAAAATAATCTAAATCCAGAGAGCTGGAGAAGAAGGCGGGGATTACCATAGAAAGATGCATTTCAAGGCACTACAGGTAAGGGCAACTAAATTCCTTTACGCCCTCGTGACAGTCATAAGGCCTTGTTTCTTAAATGTATGAAAATTCTGATTAACAGGTATACTTTTCCTGCAATCCACTTTTGTCCTGCCAATACACTGGCTGTTGAGTGAAGAAAAAGCATGCAAAAACTTCAAGAGTTTGGGTTGGGGTCACCTTTACATGCAAAGTGTGAGGACTATTTGGGGGGGGGATAATTTGAGTCATTTAGCGTCGACAATTAAGTGTAGGATGAGACATGTGGGCGGGGGAGGGCCGAGCACTGTCGTGGGGGGTGGGAGGGGGCGGGGACGAGGAAAATTGCAAGCAGTTAGTAGAAGTGTTGGCTCTCAGTCAGGCCAAATGCTGGGCCTGCACGAAGTTCTTATATGCACACAGGATCAGCTTGCGTAACTTGATTGCGGGCTATTCGGATGTTGTAAGTAGGTGATATTCCAATAGTTTCGAGCAGTTGGATAAGAGTTGCGAAAATTCCCATTTAAAAATTCAAAAGGCAGTTTGGTGAGCATACGGTAGCTTTCGATAAATTCTCATCAGACCTTTACGTTTATATCACTGTGTAACGAAGTCAAATATGCGGGCAAGTAGAGCAAATTGTACGGTTGTCAGGGTGGGGGGAGGGAGGGGGAAAGAAACAAAATTGCGGTCCATTTTCTGATCATGGTCAGAACCGTACAATTTTTTCAATTTACCCGCATATTTGACTTAGTTACACAGTGATATAAATGTTAAGGCCTGATGAGAGATTATTGAAAGCTAACGTATGCTCGCCAAATTGTCTTTTGAGAGTTGTATTCGTTGGCATGACTTAGTGACCGAGACTCCCTATGCCTTTTTCGCGCGAGCAAAATTTTCAAGGCTAATTCAAATATTTGTGATATCCTTAAGTGAGCTTCTAGACGGATCGTTAAGCTTCTTTCGTAATATTTTAAGTATGTTTTGTATAAAATGTGTAACAGTAGAAGAGGCTGTATTTGAATTACAAATCTTAAACGAGTTAAAAGCCTGAAGTTTTTCTGTAAGGCTCTGCAATATCTCATGGAAAAAGTTTGGATCATTAATTTAAAATATGCTACGCCAATCTAGAGTGCTTACGAATTTTTTTATTTATTCATGGTTTGTGTTAGCAAATTTGAGGTTATTGCATTTAACCTCAGGTTTTTTTAGAAAGGAAGACTGGAATACAAGAGTGAATAAGTGTGTGATTACTTGCGAATAGATCACGATGAAAATTCATAAAGAGATGGTGGACATCATTTGTAAAAATTAAATCTAAAATTTTGTCATTTCTAGTCACTGAACTGACCAGTTGGAACATGTTTGAAAAGTTAATAGTATCAACAAATTTCTGAAGTTTTGGCGGAGAGGAATTCGCCTGCCACTCAATGTCTGGCAGATTAAAATCACCGACGATTATTTTGACATCAAAGTGAGTCTCTGCAACTTTTTCAAATACTTCACAGAGCTCGCTTCCATTGCCAGAATAACACGGAGGATTATAGACACAGCCAATTACCGCTTTTTATTGTGCGGGCGGATAAATGAAACAAAGCATACATTTGCAGAAAAGGACGAAATGCTCAGCTGAAAAAGGAAATGTATAAAGGATGACTTAATATAAAGAAGGTCATAACCGCTACGTTTTTCTGCGTGGTCTTGTCGGTACAAATTGAAATTATCTAAAGCGAGCGTCGAGTCGAAAATAAGAGAGTGAGCCCAGGACTCAGTGATGCACAGCACATCTGGATCAAGCGCAAAAGCTTCTGTTCTAAGCTCTGTCATATTATATATAACTGTTCATAGGGTTGCTCAAACTGACTAGCAATTATCCAATTTGTATTTTTTTACCGCGGTACTAAGCTTGTAATTATGGAGCCCTCTTGGCCTTAAATATACAATTTATTTATTAAGGACTTTTGGGAGTTAACTTGTCGCATATAAGTGCGCGCAGGGTTGTCACAGACAGTATTGACCAAGTCTACCGTAGCGATGTTATCCGTATGCGGATCACGCAGGCCACGGTCAAGAACTTCTTTCAGTTCAAAACACAATTGCTCAAGAAGTCGTCCAACGTAGCTGCCTTCCCAAAAACGCAGAACACATCAACGACTAAGGGCTGCCCAGCAACCGGATGGCTAACGCAAGCAAGGATTAGCCATAGGTAATGAGAAGACCCTTTGAAAATTTTCAACTCATTAATATGCAGTTGAACGCCAATTTAGGAAATGCTCGTTGGTAGGAAACCGATGATGAACTCCAAAAAAGGTTGGAAACCCAGACGAATAAAGCCATGATACCGGCGAACGAAAAACCTTCTCCATATTTACTTTTACACACACATCTTGATTGCGAACATTCGCCTATCCTGAAAAGTTTATCGAGCAGACCGCGTTCAAGACCAAAATTAGCTATAGTAACCTCTGTTCAGGGCTTCCGTAGTATAAGTTCTTGGCGGTTGTGATAGCGTCAGTGGGTCCTTGGTAGCTCTAGATAGCAGACAGGCAGCAGCCGAAAAAATATACTGGCTACAAAATTCAAGCAGAACTCTCAAAAATCTTTCAGGAAGCACTTGCCTCTCATAGTGTCCGCTCTCTGACCAACTGCTGGAGTTTTATATCTTCTAGTAAATAACACGCATAAGATTCCTTCCCACAGAAACTTCCGGGCTTCGTTTGCGTATTTAAACTTGTAATTGCTTGATCACCGTAGATGTTGAGAAGATGAAACGTTCTTCCATCGCATCATAGTACGCCTTCCTCTCAGGTAAAATCCGCTTAGATAGTGCTCCAATTGAAGTCGTAAGACGTATGTTTAATAATTACCACTCACCAGCTTTCAAAAAGGTACATGAAAGGTTTAACTGCACTTTAAATACCCTTTGCGAATAGAGCAATGATAATCGACCGAAAGACCTGTCGTAACCTTACTAAGCGTAAACGTCTTAATAGGACAACTTTGGGCATGAGGATATAACATATGAAATGAAAGCTGGATGGCATACCATTATATCACAAGTTTTAACTAGATGAGAAAATTTCAACTGACCTTACACTTCAGATGGCTTTAGAAGAGACGTGAACGAAAGGGATAATTGACAACCTCTCTAGCTCCAAGCCGCGCGAATTGGGCCGGGGTAGGAGGACCAGGCATTTAACTTATATGATATATTATATAAATTGTCCTTTGCAGATATGTTTCCAGTCTAATTTTCGAAAACGATGATGACCTTCTGATTAGACCAACACAGTCATACGGTTGGCCATAATCATCCTTAATGTTACAGTAAGCCTTATTATCACAGGCATTTTGTAGGCGTAGAACAGACGAAAAAATGCCGCAAATATTCTTATTCTCGTTGATAGACCGAGGAAACCTACACCATCAGTTTCACTTCGGTAATCGCCTGTTTATATTTATTACCCAAGACTGTCTATGGAACTACTGGTGCCTGTTTCTACGTCAGTCGTGCAAACTCCTTGTTGCCAGCCAGTGCCCAAAGTCGGGGCCAACGTGAAATGTCAGTTCGTGGAAATGAATTTTCGATTAGTGAGCGAGACTGTTTGGTTAGCGTCCCTCAAGTAATTCCGTTAACAAGTTCCGGGGCAATCTGTTAAGAAAGGAGACAACTTCCTGGATAAGCAACAATATGCAAAAGGTGCCGGCAAGAGAGAGAAAGAGGAATACGCTTTATTTTGACGTATCATTCAAAATTTTCTGCAAAAATATAAATGGCTCCATTCACTAAGATAAGTAAACATAATATGCAAGAATCAAAGAGTCAAGAATGGACATCTAGCGGGGAGACAGTTCTAGTCTGAGCTTTTTTATTTCAGTCTCTTCACACGTAAGGTAGCGTGCTAGAAATGGCAAAACGGAGCGCTGGTATGCCGTTGTACGGCAGGCTATATGGCGAAAGCCTCGGCGCATCGGACGGGAAGACTTCACAGCAATCAGCTCAGAGTGGAGGGGATGGGTTTCATCATCAAGGATTCGCCCAGCGAATTGTTTGACCGTCGTAAAGTGCCGTTTTGCTATCAAATCCACTAAAACAGAATAAGAAACACCAGCAGCAGAAGAGAGCATTCGTAGAATACGTTTCAAAATCAAAAAATCCTTTTTAAAGCAAGGCTGGAAAAATCACGGGAGAGCAATAAAGGATGAGGGGAAGAACACATGCCTCTATAAATCGCCAGATAAGGGCGTGAGGTGTGTGATAGGAACGTAAACGGCGAATATAATATAGAAGTTTACGAATTTTTGTAAAAAGAGCATCGATATGTTAAAGGAATGAAAGATTCGATGTCAGAGTAACGCCAAGGTACCAAAAAAGAGGATACCTCGTTGGGAAGGATGGCTGAGAATTGAGAACTATGGGATGGTCGCAGGTGAAAAACACATTGGACAGACTTCCCATGGTTCAGTTGAAGGCAATTATCTGACGACCAGGCTGCAACATGGTCAAGTCCATCCTTCAGACACTAGAGATGTGTCTGATTTTTAAGAGGATGACCAACAACCATGTCGTCGGCATATTTGATGTACAGACAGTCATTTGGTGACCTCAAATCATCAGTGTGAAGGAAGAAAAGGTGAGGGGATAAGATGGCAGCTTGAAGAACACCGCAGTTATTTGGAAGGACAGTAGACTTCCGCTTGCCGGATTGTACGAATTGAGTACGGGAAGTAAAATAATCTTCAAGCCAAGAGACAACCCAGCCGGGAGAGCCAGACGCGGATGTTTTATTAAGAATGAGATGGCGCGGGATGGTGTTGAAGGCAGAGGAGATGTCAAGAAATGCGCATGCGTACGCACGGCAGCCCTTATCTAAATCTCGTAGAGCCGAATGTACTACAAGGGCAACAGCATCTAGGGTACTACGCTGGGCCTTATAGGCAAATTGTAATGGGTCAGAAAAATTGGAGGAAAAAGGCTTAATTGTATCGAAAGCGACTTGTTCAGCAATCTTCAGTAAAGCGGAAGAGCAGGCTATTGGACGGAAAGATTTAGGACCAAAATTAGCGGACTTTTTAGGGATGGGAGTGATTCTTACTGAACGCCAAATGTCAGGAATCTTTGACTCCATGAAGGACATGTTTAAAAGGTGTGTCAAAATAGGGAAAATGTGAAAGCAGCAGTATTTTAAAACAAATGGTGAGACTTAATCCGCCCCAGCAGCAGTTGAACCACGAACATTTTTCAGATGTTTCTCCACTGTTGCCACTGACACGGGAGAAAAAACGCTTGGTAGTAACGAAAGGCTGTTAGTGGGGGATTGGAGTCGGTAGAAGTATGGATAAAATGTTTGTTTAGATCGTCTAAATCAGCATCAACATGTGCCAGTTTACCACATTGGCCAGTGAGACGCTTAATATTCCTCCAGAGTTCAGCAGAGGAAAGCCGAAAAGAAGGTTTGGACGGAGAGGCAAAATCTGACTAACAAACAAATCATTTAGTCGGCAAATCTCCCTTTTGATTAAGATGTTAACCTCCTTTAGACAGCCTCGGAGGCCTATCTTGTAAAGAAGATTCTTTTTTACGTCTTTAACATTTAAGATAAGGGGAAGAAATTCTGTCAGGTCGGACCAAAACTGTATCAAGAGGACAACAAATATTAAAAATTTCTTTTAAAAATTTTGTAAGGAAGCTGGAACACGACTCAACATTGGATTGACTGAGGAAGACGGGGATAGTGTACGATATGCAAGTCTGGAGAAGTAAAATGTTTTCCGGGTTTGAGTAGCAGCGCACGTGTAGAAGCGGAGTAAATTTTTGGAAGGCCTAATAATACAGAGTGATCGGAACCAGATAATGGAGCTCTGTTCTTAACAAGGAAGAACTTGGATTGGTTTTTCAAAACGTGATCAAGAGGGGCATCAGCGCGAGTATTAAAGGAAACAAGGTCATCAAAGCCTAATAATGTAAACGGACGTAAATTCACACGATTAAAATCACCACATAAGACAATAAGATGCTCGCAGGACAATAAAGCAAGTTTTTTTCGAAAGAACGTCAAAGAAACGGTTAAGCGCACTTTCACAGGTAGAGGGGGAACATAGATACTATCAAATATGATGCCCTTAAATGTATATAAAAATTGGGGCTTAGAGATGACAGCAATAACGTTTATCAAATCCTCAGCGTAGGAAAATAAGGACTTACAGTTAAAACACCAATCCTTATTGACCAAAATAGCCACTCCACCACCTCTACTGGAGGATGAAGATTTTCGATCTGCTCGAAAGCAACAGAAAGACGGGGGGCTAATTAACAGTACTGTGCGTCAATGTTACTGTTTAACCATGACTTTTGAAGAAAAATGACTTGGGTCTTACTATTATCTTTTTTTCAACAAAAGTAACTCCATATCATGAGTTTTGTTGAAGATCGAATGAGAATTTGTTGAAAGAAAGCCTGGAATTGACAGTTTGTCGTTCGGTTGACGCTTCAAGGCGAATTGCCAACCGCAGCGGTGTTTTTTCCGCTGCGCAGGTTTTTGTTGATTAAAGCGTGAAGACATGAGCACGGGGGAATCACACGTCCGACATATTGGCCGAAAAGTGCAACAGCTGTCTTCATGGAAATTATTGGTAAATTTTTCAGTTTACGTGCATTCAAAAAGGTGCTAGCGTAGTGTAGAGATGACCTTATAATTATAGTTCAGACAAACAAATAAACGTAAAAAAACAGAATATCAAATAAAAATAGGTAGAGGAGTGTACAGTTACAGAAAATTTCCTTGTGAATGGTGATGGACGATGTAAATATATTGGAGAGGATCAACACCAATGTCAATGTCAGGCCTTCTTCCGTGAATTTGAAATCGCTCACGCTTGAAACCCATGAAGGCTTCATTCGTCGGCTACGTACCGAGGAGGTGTTCGCAGACGAATCGGTTTGTTTATATTTATTTAAGGACACAAGATTCCTATCAGCAAGAAATTTCTTTGCCAACCTCTGCTTTTTATTTACTGGTTTACACAACGTCTGAGTCAGTTAAATGGCATCTGTTGTTCAACTTCTTCCATGAAACTGGGCAGCAGTTTCTGAATAGAATATGCCACAATTCATCAAAACGTTTTCCCTTTTTTGGCTGCTTTGCCAAAAAACACTGATTTTAGCCTTCATCTGATGGAAGTAACTATGCCAAATTTTTTTAAAAACCTGGTGGGCTGCTTGGACACGGAAAAAATGAATAGTCCCAGTGCAGTTCGATGTGCTCGCTTCGAACTGTGGAAGGTACACATTGTACCTCTTCAACGCTGCCCAGCGAATTCCCAAGCACCAGATCGAAGCTTTTTGACTGCTGCCCCTCATGCACCGTTGTGGAAAATAAGACGTGCTAAGTGAGAAAATGCCCTGCATGCCAAGCCGAATATGTGTTTTTCGAAAGCTAGTTGTGAACCGCATGCCAATATTGACTTCCGGTCACTATGCGGTGCATTAAAGTCACCCACGATCAGGCACGTAAAACTGAGCAGCAAAATCCTTCTAGAATTTAGAATTTATATTTGGATAGCACCGGCAGGGCACTGTCTAAACAAACATTAGTAACGAAATAAAGTTATGACAATGTGTGCAGATAAAATATACAAATACTTAATAATGTAGAGAGATCTTGTCCTGCTAGGTCAAAAGTTAGCGATGTTTTGAGATTAATAGTGAACTAGAAAGATAGGCAGTGAAAAAATTCCTACCTTAAAAATGGAGGCAGAGTTCAATAGGCCTTCATTTTGGAATAGAAGGTAGGAGAAAAAACTGCCTAGGAAAATAAGGTCAGGTGGTAGAGTAGGGTTATACTGCAGTTGTATTTAAGAATGATATAATGAAACGTCGAGATGGTTTGTTCTTGATCACTTAGGCGCATGAAATAAAATCTGACGAAAATGTGCCAATAAACTTGAGGCCTCAGCATCTTAAAAACCACAATTGAATTCTCATGATGGTAAGTATCCAACGAAACGTCAGCATTTTAGACTGTGGATCACCGAACGTGTACGTTCGAATGACTTCCTCGTTTGGATGACTGGGGATATAAGGGAGACATCATGGTACATGGGGAACTCGAGGTAGCGAAAATATAGTTTAAAGAGGGTCACTTAAATTCCCGATGGTCCTTTCTCTGAGTCATGGGGAAAGCTTCTAGGAAAAGATGAGGAAAATAAAAGGTAAATAGAAGCAGTGTTAAGATAAATGTACAGTTTTCGCTTTGAATGCAGATAGACTAGTTAACGACCTTATTTCAATTGGCAAGTTATTCCAAAGAAAGCTATACCTAGAAGCAAAGAATAGAGAGCGTGTACATGCGTAGGATGCAGGCAGAGGTATAATAAGTGCAGAATTTCTTAGGTTATAAAGAAGACTAACGGGAGTAATGACAGAAAGCTTGGGGATAGTTGAGCTATTTTTATGTCGGAAAAGGAGACAAAAGTCCTGCTTCAAGTCTCCTGACCCAAAAGAAATTTTAGCTTCGTTAGCTGGCATCTTATTGAGCGCGCGGCATCTGAAACCAATCCCAGGTATTACCTTTGAGGGATATGGCACCGTCTCTGCAGCCTGCACCCGTTGACTTCTTCGGCAGACAGTGAGCAACCGTACACGGATGCACTCTTGCCTGGGGCAGAATCCCGGTTCCTAGCAAAGAAAGAGAGACTGCATACAGACTGCAATTGTGTTAGCCCTTCCCTGATCTGAGCTGCTATCATCCTTACAGACAGCAGTTTTTTCTCCTGAATAACATAAAGATAGGAAAAACACTTATAATGATATGTATTCAGGAGTTTTTTTCACTGCCAGCCCCAACCCACTGAATATTTCATCTGACAATGCCTGTAAACCGGCATTAACTACAAATATTATTATAATTATTATTATTATTATTATTATTATTATTATTATTATTATTAGTAGTAGTATTAGTTATTATTATTATAGTATTATTATTATGTATTATTAGTAGTAGTAGTAGTAGTAGTAGTAGTAGTAGTAGTAGTAGTATTATTATTAGTAGTAGTAGTAGTAGTAGTAGTAGTAGTAGTAGTAGTAGTAGTATTAGTAGTAGTAGTAGTTGTAGTAGTAGTAGGAAGTAGTTGAAAGAGTCGGAAACAGAAGTTTTTTTTGTGAAATGTCTTTGGAAATTTTCAAGGTTTGAACGGCTAGATTGCTTCATTAAACCAAAGAAAGGAAAGCAAAATTCAAGAATGGGAAGCTAAAATATACGATAAAGTCTGAATTTAATTTCAGGAAGGTAGAAATTAGAAGAAATAAAGCCGCAAGTCTGAGCAGCTTTGGCTGTAATTCCATCGGCATGAGGCGAAATATCTAATTTATTGGTGGAGGAAAATTCAGTCATAGGGTTACCTTTAAAAATAACAGGTTGTGGCAGCCTAACAGGCCCAAAACTCAGGTAGCGACACTTAGAAGGCGAGAACGCCATTAGCCATGTGGAGCTCCAGTCCGAAAGAGCGTCTATGTCCGAAATGAATTTGTTCTAGGCATCGTTCTGTCGTAGAGATAGAGATGGGATACACGCATTTGAGGTCACCTGCAAAAATATAATATTGAGAATGTCTGACTATCCATTAAACATCATTAATGTAAAGTGAGAACAACAAAGGACAAAACACGGTGCCTTGAAAGACACCACTCACAATCGGGGTAGCACTTGATTATGAAGACCCCACTAAAACTTTTGTTTTTCGATCAGAAAGGTATGATCTAATAAAGTCAGTAAGGGGACTAGAAAATCCTATAGCCTCTAGTTTAGCTAGAAGTCGTTTTTGAGACACTTTATCGAATGCCTTACGAAGCTAAAAATAGATTACTACTACGGATTGATGATCATTACGAAGATAGGTCAGTAGATATAGAAAAGTCATATGGTAGCTTTCAAAAGAGTGGCCCGGTAAAAAGCCATGTCGGGAGGAGTTGAGAATTTGATTGCAAAGGGAAAAATCCGTAATTTGTTTGCAATTAGTTTTTCAAAGTGTTTAGCAAGAGAGGGCGTTTTATAAACACCGCGATAGTTATGAATGTCAGAGCGGGAACCAGATTTAAAAACTGGTATTATAATAGTTTTCCAAAAATCGGCGAAGAAACCGTTTTCGAGAAATACTGAGAATAATTTTCTTAGTAGAGGTGGAAAATCTCTTAACCGTTTAATAAGTGAGTTTGGGAATGTTATCAGTTCCAACTGAATGTGAATTTTGTAGGTCATCTATTTCTTTTTGAATACGAGATGGCGAGAAATTAATGGTTGTTATTAATGAATTTGAATTTGAAAGCAGAGGAACTGAGGGAGTGAGGCGAGTTTCAGTGGTAAAGTGGTTGGCAAAAAAACGAATTTAATAATTCTGCTTTGCCCAAATCCTCTGTAACGAGATATTAGTTGCAGTCAAGTAAAGGCGGAGTTACACTGAGACGCTTAGCTGATGACCAAACATGGAAGATTTAGGCAACAGATTTGGATGAACTGGCATCACTTAGTGCCCGAGAATCCCTATGCTTATTTCGCGTGAGCCTAATTTTCGATGCTAATTCAAATATTTGTGCAATCCTTAAGTGAACTGACAAAGAGCTTTTAGATGGATCTTTAAGTTGATTTCGTAATTTTTCAAGTCTCTTTAGGAGATAATGTGGAACAGTAGAAGAAGCTGCATTTAAATTAAAAATCTTAAACGGGATAAAAGCCTGGATTTTTTTCTGTGAGCATCTGCAAAAGCTCATGGAAAACGTTTGGATAATTGATTAAAAATATGCTATGCCAATCTAGAGTACTTATGAAATTATTTATTAATTCATGGTTTGTGTTAGCAAATTTGAGGTTATTGCATTTAACCTCAGATTTTTAGAAAGGGAGACTGGAATACAAGAGTGAATAAGTGTGTGATCACTTGTGAATAGATCACGATGGAAATTCATAAAGAGATGGTGGACATCATTTGTAAAAATTAAATCTAAAATGTTGTCATTTCTAGTCACTGAACTGAACAGTTGGAACATGTTTGAAAAGTTAATAGTATCGACAAATTTCTGAAGTTTTGGCGGAGAGGAATTTGCCTGCCACTCAATGTCTGGCAGATTAAAATAACCTTCGATTATTTTGACATCAAATTGAGTGTCTGCAACTTTTTCAAATAGTTCACAGAGCTCGCTTCCATTGCCAGAATAACACGGGGGATTATAGACACAGCCAATAACCGTTTTTTATTGTGCGGGAGGATAAATGAAGCAAAGCATACATTTGCAGAAGAGGACGAATTGCTCAGCTGCAAAGGGAAATGTATAAGGGATGACTTATTATAAAGAAGGTCAAAACCGCTATGTTTTTCTGCGCGATCTTGTCGGTACAAATTGAAAATGAGAGACTGAGCACAGGATTCAGTGATGCACAGCACATCTGGATAAAGTTCCATAGCTACTTTTCTAAGCTCAGCCATCTTATTTACAACTGATCTCGCATTGAATGAAACTAAGCTGACCGTATTCCTGAGCTGCAGGTGACGCTCATCAGTATTTATAAAAAAATAAGATTTGGTGGTTGGGAGGAAAACTGGAGAGAAGAAACATAAGGTGGGAAACAAAATTGCTCTGGTCTAAAATTTGTCGAAACGTTACTCATAAAACAAAATAGGGTCATCCTCGAGGCCAATCGTCTCGTGTCTATAGACGGTCAGAATTTCAAGGATGTGACTCCGGTACCTTTACAGTGAGCCAGATAGCTTCAGTGCTGGAGGAAAAATTTTGAGTTTTTTCTGACACGAGGAGACCGTGTTTTACGTAGGTGGCAGCTACTTCACCCTGGCTACGTCTCCATTCAGTTAAATTCAATTTATTGAGAG
Organism: Schistocephalus solidus; assembly: GCA_017591395.1. Lineage (NCBI taxonomy): Eukaryota > Metazoa > Platyhelminthes > Cestoda > Diphyllobothriidea > Diphyllobothriidae > Schistocephalus > Schistocephalus solidus. Next base: position 278,766 of record WEDG01004798.1, on the reverse strand, counting down.
AAATAGGCATGAGCCTTTGAGTATCTTATTTGCAACGTGAAATTAAGTGTGGTATACAAAGAAACAAGAAAGGTTGTAATAGTTTAAATATGATAGTAAATTAGAACGATTGGGGACATGCATCTCGAAGGTGAAGGTAAACCCTTCATAGCTCCTGCAAATTTTGGAACATGAATCTGTGCAGGTTCGTTTACAAGCTTCCAACCGATGCTGACTTTACAAAGTCTGCAGGCAGGGCATAAAATTAAGTTGATTACTCTAACCGAGAAGGAGAACTTGCGCACAACCGGCCTGGCCTGCTAAATGCGTAGTTTTAATGGGAAACCTCTGAGATTGGTCGTGGTAGTTAATTCAAAGAAGTCCGCAAATACCAGGTGGCAATCCAATGCCTACACAAAGGGGAACTTCTGTGGAAGAGACATGCTCATTTGGCTATAACTCAACGAGAACCAATTTAGATTTGTTAGGCAGGTTGCGTGTGGCAAGGAGCTTTGATTCTTAACCATTTTTATAGCTCCCATTTGAACTCTTTGGAGACAGTTATGATCGTGAACTGTCCAGGTCTCCAGGCTTGTATAGCATATTCCAAATGTGGCCTCAGGAACGTTCTGAATATCTGAGCGAACAGATCTTCATCAAAAACCAAAACACTCTTCTGATGGCTTCTAACGCACAGATTGCGCTGTTGGCCACTTTAGAACAGTGAAAAGACGGTTTTTAAGTGGTGGTCGTCAGAACTAGAAGGTCCTTTTTCGTCTCCATTTCTTGTAAGACTGACCCGTTGAGATAATAGCTTCTACTGTCGGCGGATCCGGATAGGTTGCCTGAACGTAGTATTGTAAACTTATCGACGTGTAACCACAAAGGCCTACGGATCGACCACTCCTCCAACCGAATTAGTTGATCTGCAGTTTATCTTTGTCTACAGTGCCCCGGATTACACTCCAGATGTTGATATCATCGGCAGACCTTGCTGCTTCACAGGCCAGATCGCTCACATACTACCCACGTATATTGGGAACAGCATTGGGCCTAGTACTGAACCCTGGAGAACACCCCTCTTGACAGCAGCAAGACTTAACCCCTCTTGGCCGACGCACACAACCTGGTGCCGATCTACAAGGAAGTTCTCAATATAGTTGAGGATATTGAATCTGTTTCCTATTATTATTAGCTTATACAGCAGGCTCTGGTGTAACACAATGTCGAAAGCCTTTTTAAAGTCCACGAAGACAAGGTGAACCGCGGGCTTATCTCCAAGAGCTTGGCTCAAGCTTGAGAAAGATAGCAGTGAATTCGTCATGCAGAATATTTCTTTTCAGAATCCGTGTTGACAGTTTTATAACGAGTTATGTGTATCTAGGACTTGCACCAAGACGCTCTTAATGATCCTTTCCAAAACCTTACTAAGGATGCATGTCAAGCTTATGGACCTGCAATTTTTCACCAACGCCTGACAACCACTTTTGTATAGGGGAGTTTCATGCACCAGCTTCCAATCAATAGGAAGTGTTCCACAGTCAAATAAACTTTGAAAGAGCACAGACAGAGGCGTAGAAAGTTCACATGTGAGTTCTTTGAGAAACTTGGGTGGAATTTCAGCCCGTTCTGGATCTTTTCAACAAGTGTAGTGCCTTTAATTCACTTTTGATCAGAACTACTGAAAACAGAATGTGGCTCATGCTTTGAGTCGTCAGGTCCTCTGCGGAGGGATGAAGGAATTTTGCGTCGTTGGTACAGACCGAGCGGAAGAACTAGGAAAAGAACTCCGCTTTGTCCCTGTTTTCAGCAATTTTGGTGTCCGCGGTAGTCTTAATCATTTGGATTTGATATATATGCCTTGCACATCTGCGGAGGTGGCAGTAGACTAACTTTGGATTCTGTGTTGCCTTCTACAGCAAAGTCGCCTCAAATTCTCTGTGCATTTTAAGGATAAGGCTTCTCAGTTTGTTTCTCAGTGTTTTAATAATAATAATAATAGTTGTATTTAACGCCAGTTTACAGGCATTGTCAGATGAAATTTTCAGTGGTGGTCAGGCTGGCAGTAAAAAAACTCCTGAATCTATATCAGCATAAGTGGTTATCCTTTCTTTATGTTATTCAGGAAAAAAACTGCCACCTGTAAGGATGATAGCAGTGCAGATCAGGGAAGGGCTAACACAAGTGCAGTCTGTTCGCAGTCTCTCTGTCTTTGTTAGCAACCGTGTTTCAGTCAATTAATGGTGCGTTAAAGTCATCCATAATCATTACATTAGATCGAATGGAGAATTTCTTCAATTTCCAATAAACGGGCGTCTGCGACTTGATCTGTCCTAGCTGGTTGACAGACGGTGAGGATATCAAGACAATGAGAGCCAAGAGCCTTGATGGTCAACCAAATAGCTTCTCTGTTGCACGCAACCTTGGTCGTCTTGTCGGACACTATAAGAACTTCTTTCACATACTCACTTATTCCACCACCCTTTGGTATCCAGACAATGTTATTCGGCTGTATCGAATACTGTGGACGGTCAGGTTTCGCTTAACGCTATCAAATCCCGAGATACTTCGGAAAGGCAAATTTGTGTCACATCAAATGTAGATAAAAGGCTTTGGGCCTTTGAATAAATACACTTCAATTTTACGCCAGCCGAAATTCTGGTTATGGATCTTACTGCATCCCAGTAGATGTCAATCCCGCAGGCCTGTTCCGTTGCTTGATGAGATTCGATAACTGGTTTCTAGAGTCAGAACGCTGGGCGTTTCTGACTTAGTTCTGTTATCTCTTTGAGTAATTGGTTCCCTAATGCTGTCGGCGTTAGCGGAGTGGCTGCCGTAGTCCTTAATACAATTGTTGATTCAACGGAAACATAATATTCTTTTTAACTAGCTTACCCTTAAAGATGGTTAGATTATGTTGTCTACCCTTTAGTCTTTACTGTAATTCAAAAACAAGTTCCAGGCGTTTCAGTCTTTCTACTGGGGAGTAGTCTGGTTTGGGTATGTGCGCATTGACTTTGTCTTTGCTCTCTAACACAATTTTGAGAGATCGCGGTCGCTGTGTTCCTAGGTTATCTTCACCCTTTTTTGTCGAACCAGAATGATTTCAGAATTTTTGGTTCCGTGCATGGTTGGAGCAGCTGGTTTGGGAGGCCATGCAAAGAAGCGAGGACCTCTGTGAAATGGTATTCAGGTCGGTTTGCAGTTGACTCGTGCAAACCCTGAACAGCTTAACACTGTTGCCATTCCTGATACTTCGGATTTCTGGCTTTCTCCTTAAGAGCACGAGGGCAATTTTTGGAGCTGTCCCTGGGATTTAATCCAATGCTGACCATAAGGTCGCCTGAAGGCTCCGAGGAACCCATCGGATTTTTTTGCCTTCTTATTGCCGTTTTGGTGTTTCCCCATTCCACCTTGCGACGCGTTTTGTTTCTTCGGATTCAACTTAGGTTTCGTTAGAACACCCAATATAGCTGAATGTAGTTTGTGGTTTGCTTCGACCGTCTTCCATATAATTATGAGCCTGCGTTGCTCCTATCCGGTCATTTTGTGTATCCTATCTCTTTGAAGTGCTGAGTGATGGTACAGGTTAGCTCGATAGTTCAACCGTTGATTTTGACGATGTCCACCGTATGCTCCACGGAAGGGTGGTGCAGGGACGATGACTTGCGCGTGAATTATTTTTAAATGATAGTAGCTTTGCTAGGCAGCTACCGCACTCTCTTCTCCTCCCCCACCTGAGCCCGGTGTCTTGACAGGGTCAAGAAAACAGGAGATGGGAGAGGACGCAGGTGGATGGCGCGGCCGGAGCCACCCCTAAGTGTACCACCACACCTGGCTCGCATCCAACGGAGTGGGAGTGCCATAAAGGCCACATTAAGAAGGAGCCATTGCAGCCTGACTCTCAGTCCGCCAGTTAGCCACTCCACGCACAACACACATTGGGCTGACCACGCGGTCCGAGTTATCACGTTAGTTGGCAACCTTCCAAGCCACGGATTTAGCGCGACGTGATAGGTTCAAGCGCATCAGATTGTTTATAGTGAGGAAAATGCACTGAGCTGTTGACATCACTCTCTCCCCAACCCCCACATTCAGACCACCATCCGAGCCAGTCATTTGGTGTTTGATGTGGGAGTGGGCGCATTGGCTGATGGGTCAGCGTATGCGTCTTCGCGCGCCACCATAATGCCGCCATAATGCACACACAAGGATTCACTTACTCAGGGGATATGGAGGAGCCATCGCCGTCTGACTCCGCCAATCGACACACACAACACATACACTGGGCCGACGGCGTGGTCTGGTGTAAGCGTCAGATTGGCAGACTTTCTCAGCCACGGTTTCTAGGAAATCGTGATTTGATTAGGTACATAATGATGATTGTGATCGTGTTGTCTACGCATTAGTGTAGATGGTGTGCGCTGATGTAGCTTAGCCTCCGGTGGTTAACCGCATGTTTTCGTGGAGGCGCATGTGTCCTAATAGACCTATGCAGTGTGCTAATGTGCGGGAGCAGTGAGGTCAGTGGAGGTGGGCGCGTCCACTGTATGTCGGAGCCGCAGGCACTGGTTCACCAGCCTCCGTGCGATGGATTCGCAGGTGACCGACCAGACCGATGCATGAGTTGAAGTTGCGGGCGCAGTGTGGGCAGGAGAAATCGGGAGAGGCTGGGGTGATGCCATTCATGGTAGTGCTGGTAGCAGTGGCGGGGGGAGGTGAATGTGCGGTCACGTTGAGGACAGTTTATGAGAGAGTCCCCATCGCTGATGGTGGTGGTGGCGGTAGTGAAGGCGAAGGCGGTGGTGGGGGTAACAGGCGATGAGTAGAGGGATGTAGTCTCTATGATGGTGGGAGTAATGGAATTGATGCCAGGAGTGAGGGTGGGGGAGTCTGAAGGAGGGTTGACAGAATTTGACGTAGAAGTTGGAAATGTCGGATTGTTGGTGCATTGCGTCCGCAGATGACCAACAAGGCCGATTCGCGCGCGGAAAATGCGTCGACAGCGCGGGCATGTTGGTAGGGCCTGGGCATCGACGGTGTTGGTCCGGGGTGCTGGTGATTTTAGTGCCGCTTTTTTTGGCCTTGGCGGCGGTGATCAGGTCGGCCTCATAGATTGCTGAACCAGTCTTCATGGATCTTCTCCATGCCGGTCTATCCTGAGCGAGGTCTTTCCAGGTCACCGGGTTGATTTGAAGTTGCTTCAGCGATTTCTTCAAAGTGTCCCGTCGGTGAGCACCCGTAGCGACACCATAGAAAAGTCGTTTGGAGAGTCGCTCGTCGTCCATTCTTACCAGGTGGCCACTCCATCGCAGTTGCACTTACCTCAGCATGACATGGATGCTGAGGATTCCGGTCCACTCCAGGACTTCCGTGTCCGGGATCCTGTCTTGCCATCTCAGCTTCAGTATTCTGCGGAGGCAGCTGAGATGGAAGTGATTCAGCTTCCTGGCTTGGTTCGAGTAGACGGTCCAGGTCTCCGCTCCATAAAGGAGTGACGTCAAGACGACGGCCTTGTACATATTCAGTTTGGTGTTCAGGCGAATACCGTGGCGATTCCACACGAAGAACTGCAGCTGGCCCAAGGCCTGACTAGCTTTGGAGATCCATTGGGCAACCTCGTCATCGATTCTCGTGTTGCATGACAGCGTGCTTCCTAGATTAGCGAAGGTTTTACACATTTTGGAGATGAGCACTGTTGACATTGATTCGTGGAGCATTGTATTCCACGCTGGGTGGCGGCTGGTGCATGACAACCATTTTGTCTTTACTGATTGCTAATCCAAAATTGGCGCAGCCTCCGGCGAAGAGGTCCATACTCCTTTGCATGTCCTCCTCCATCACGGTGTTAACGGCGCAGTTGTCTGTGAAGAGCAAGTCATGGACTATAGTCGTAGACACGCGCGTTGAAGTCTGCATACGCCGACTGTTGAGAAGGTGTCCGTCAGTTCTATAGGTGATGCGGATCCCAAGCTGTTCATCACGATAGCCGTCCATCAGCATAGCAGAGCACATGAGACTGAACAGGGTGGGAGCCAATTCATAGCCCTGCTTCACTCCATTGGTCACTGCGAATGCTTCGGATACCGTCCCACTGTCAGTGACGCGCGCCGTCATCCCGTCATGAAGCTGAGGCACCATGTGCGTGAGCCGCTCAGGACAGCCGAATTTCTGCATGACTTTCCACAGTCCATCGCGATTCACCGTGTCAAAGGCTTTCGTCGGATCCACGAAGGTATTGTATAGGTGAGTTTGCATCTCCTGGCACTTTTATTTTAGCTGGCGGGCGGCAAAGATCATATCGGTTGTCCCGCGGTGTCGGCGGAAGCCAAATTGGCTTTCCAGGAGCAGGCCCTGCTCTAGGTGACCGTTCAGACGATTGAGAAGGATACGGGCAAATATCTTCCCGGCGATGTTGAGCAACGCGATGCCTTTGTGATTATCACAGATTTGCCGGTTCCACTTCCGTTTGTAGAGATGGACGATGGTCACGTCTTTGAAATCCTGAGGAAATTGTCCTTGGCGCCACATCTCCTGGAAGAGTGTTGTCAGTTCTGTTATCAGCCGGAGCCCACCGTGATTGTAGACTTCCAATGGGATTGCGTCGGATCCCGGTGCTTTACCACCGGAACTCTGCTGCACGGCCCGGATGGTTTCTGTTAGGTAAGGCAGCAGATCCAGGTCTTTGTTCGTGTCTACTTGAGGGAGCCGGTCAATGGCAGCATCGGAGATGGCTGATGAGCAATTAAGGACACTTCTGAAGTGCTTGGCCCAGTGCTTCAGAATTTGCGATTTCTCTGTCAGCAGTGTTGTGCCGTATGAGCTGAGCAGCGGTGCGGTCCCCTTGATACACGGGCCGTAGATCGCCTTGATGGCTTTGAAAAAGTTTTTCATTTAATTGCGGTCCGCATACCCCTGGATTTCCTCAGCCTTTTGGATCATCCAGGCATCCTGCATCTCCCGCAGCCGGTGCCGTACAAGGTGCCGGCATCTGAAGAAGGCTGCTTTGTTAAAGTCAGTCCAAATGTTCTTGCAGGCTTTGTGTAGTCCATTCTTCTTCGCAAGTAAGTTGCTGATGTTGGCGTCATTGTCGTCAAACCAGTCCTGGTGTTGACGGCGTGTGCGTCAGAGTACTTCCAGGGTGGTTTACTGGATGACATTTCGCAGTTGGCACGATCGTGTTTCCATGGTGCCATTATTAACTGGAGCATGCAAGTTCACCAGTATCTCGGTTATTGGGTTGCTGAACTCCAAACAGTGAGCAGGCAAATTTAAAAAAAGAGTATTTAACTTACCTGGCGGCCGCTTACCTTGGGGCCTTCGTCGGGGTTGCAGTCCGAGCCTCATCTGGAAGCTGACGAGGCGGTGATCTGTCCAAACATTGGCATCGCGGATCGCCTTGGTTACCAGCACGTCCTGTCGATCTCGTCTCCGGACGAGAACATAGTTCAGCAGATGCCAGCGCCGCGACCGAGGGTGCATCCACGTGGCCTTCTCCCGCGTCGGAAGGCGGAAGAAGGTGTTGCTCAGCAGGCGACAGTGTTGCGCACACGTTCACAGAAGAAGGAGACCGTTATCGTTAAAACTAACGAGGCCGGGGGGACCCAGCACTCCCTGCCAGGCAGCGTGGTCCGTCCCGACGCGGGCGTTAAAGTCACCAAGGACAATTAACTTGTCCACCTTCGGCACAGTCAACAGCAGGGCGTGCAGGTCCTCGTAGAATTTCTACTTTGCCGCATCAGAGTTCGTCATTGGGGGAGCGTAGGCGCTGATGATGGTGGTGAACTTGTCTCCCCAAAGAGGCAGTCGGAGGCTCATCAGGCGATCATTGATACCCTGCAGCAGACAGGGCAGACGTCCAACGATGTCGTTCTGGATGGAAAAGGCGACACCAGGGTCGCGTCGCTCTGCCTTTGGCCTGGCGCTCCAGAAGAAGGTGTAACCGGCACCCACCGCCTCCAGCTGACCCTGCTCAGAGAATCTGGTCTCGCTGAGAGCAGAAATTTCCACCTTGTAGCGCGCCAGTTCTCGAGCGACTAGCATCGTCCTCCGTTCCAGCCGGTTACTCCTAGGATTGTCTAAAAGGGAACAAACATTCCCGGCTGCAAGCCGTGGCCGGCTGCAGAAGACGTGATAACCAGCATTTGTTTAGGGCATATTTTCTAGCCCCTTCCTCCGCAAGGAGGCAAGCAGTGCTGTCCCTTAATAGGGCTGCTCGGACATCCCAGACGGCTGCCGAACTCCACTATGGGTCACGGTTTTGTTTTAGTGGGAAGAAAGACACGAGTTAGCCTGGGCCGCCTACGGGGTTGCTGTCGCCCCCACCGTAGGACTTTTTGAGAGGGGGAGGTGGGAAGTTCGGGAGTCAGACTTACCGGGCGTGGAGGCACACACAACACCGGAGACCCTCACCTGGTTTAGCCCGCTGGTTGTGATGGTTGCCCGGGGTCTGGCCGCAGGGAAGAACCCAACTTAAAGGAGCCACAGGTGAGAGTTGGGTACCAGGTAGAGGCAGCCACAGGAGCATTCACCACCTATACGAGACAAATGGAACGACCAAATGCTATCTGTGTGGTGCTACCCCTACACCCCGGACAGCGCACCTTAAGTCTACAGCACCACCAGAGACATCTCTATAATGCAAGAAAGTCTAGAATTGGTTCATGCGGGATATTTAGAGTATCCGGTTTCATAAGTTGTATCGGAGATTGGGATAAGAGTGCCTGTACTATATCTTTAACGGATGTCATATCAAAGGAAGTGGCTACAAAAGGAAATAACTGCGTCTTTTGAAGGTGGAGAGCAGAAGTTTAAATGAGGACGTCTACAGCAATACAGGCATTCTGCTAGGACGCGAAAGGTTAGGATATTAGTATCAGATAAATGTGTGCGAGAGGGATGAAGTCGACTGCAGTACTGACCTTAAACTGAGCCCTAACCCTCACCGCAGTCCCCTGGAATTGGACACAGGGCCGAATGCGTTGTGGGCGGTTCCTATTCCATCTCCTGATTAGGCGGTCATAAAGTCATCCTTACCTAAAATCTACCTCGTGTAGAAGCCGCATCTGGATATAAGACGATATATCAACGTTGAAGGTTAATTAAAGTGGACCATACTCTGATTTTGCATAAGAGAGAAGTCAAGGTTTTATAACACGCAAACTATAACATGTGTCGGTCCAGAGATTTTAGTGAGCTTGTCAGGATAATATTAAACGGAATATTCTTATAAATTTGAATGATTGAGCTGACGTTAAAGAGATAAGAACTTCGTTGTGTTCCAAATCACAGCCTGAAATGGAGCCAATCTGAGGACCGTCTGTGAGGTTTTCAGTTCAATTCTACGACACTCTTCTAAAGGGTCATTAGCCTGGAATTACTTCACTCAGTCGTTTTTTAAAGATTCTGATAAGTCATGACAATCGATTCGTTGTTGAAATTATAGTAAGTTCCCCTTTATAGAGGAAAGTGATGAAATGACGTTCATGGCCACAATTTTTGCCGTCTTTGTTAAATAACCATAGTATGGTATATTTGCCAACTGTAAACCACAGACTTAGACGTTCAAACGTGTGCCAAATTGATTTAAGTTGATCTGATGGCTGCGTTCGGTTGTAAATGCACGAGGGTTTGGCCCTTAAAAATTTGGTAGTCCTCATTTGAACTCTTTTCGGGTCTGTTTTGATATTGGTCTTCTCCGGCTCTACAGATATCTATCGCGTTCTCCAAATGCGAACTCAGGCATTTTGGAGAAGAGGTCTTCAACGAAATCCATAAAGGCATGCTTGATGGCGTGCGACATGCACATTGCGCTTTCTCGTCACTTGCGAAGAAAGAGCGGACGATTTTAGGGTGTTCGCCATCAGCACAAGAAGGTCATTTTGGGGTTTCACGTCTTTTAAAGCTGTACCGTCGATAAAGTGGTTAATTGCGTCGGCCGAAATGGCTCGGTTACCTATGCCGGTTCTGTTATACTTACCGATATTGAACCACAAAAGCCAAAGAGTTGGCTATTCATTCAGCCATTTTAGTTGGAATCACCCTCCGTCATAGTCGGAAGCGTGCCATATTACGCTCCAACTTTTCAGATAATTGAAAAACACTCCTGGTCATCCGACCAAATGTCTTGTGCGATACTCCACGCATATCAGAAAAAAAGAGTTCCAATACTGAATCCTTATTAGCCGCATTTTCGACCACAGCAAGATTTATCTTACCTTGACTGATCAAAAAATTATGGTGCTGACCCAGATAGGTATTTGAAGTACACTACACGAAATATCTCCTGAAAGGTGCCAAAATTTACGTAAGATTGCTTATCAATCGCAAACAGGGACCAACGTATGTAACAAAGCCTTGAAATAAGAATGAACGACATAAGGAAACTGAAAAGACAATATAAACTGAAGTAATATTACGTTTTATAGAAATACCAGCTTTTTATAGAAACGGAAAATTCAGAAAACGTCAAAAATCCTTGTAAGTAAACCTAAATTTTATGCGTAAAGGAAACCTCTTCCTGTGAATAACAGTCTCTAATGCCTGCCGAAGGTCGATGTCAACTGCATGCCTATCCTCGAGAACTCGGTTACAGCTCTGGAGAGGTTATAGCCAATATTTTTTGCAGGAACGTCCTTCCCGGAACCCGCGTAGGCAGTTCGATAGCAGATTGTGAACCTCTAGGAATTGCACCAATTCGCTCTCTACGACCCCCGCTATGACTTCGTAGTGGCCCGAATCCGCGCGCATGTTGATATGCTGAACCCCTCGCGACTACATGCCCGTGCGCACCAGTGGCTCTCTGATTCTCGCCGATTCCGGATGTCCAATCGGGGCAAGCACCTTCAAGACTGATTCACACATGACTTTGCTGGACGCCCTTTGACGATGGTGCAGGGTCCTGCATTCGGGAAACCGCTATATCCTCCCAACTGGCGCCTCCCTTATTCTCTCCTTCTGTGGAACAGGGTCTGAAAGTCACCGTGGCTAGGGTCTCCCCCAAGAACTTAAGCAGCTGTGATAACGTTGCCAAGGGTGCATGTGAAGCTCATGGGCCTGTAACATGTTAAAGACATCCGACTACCGCTTCTGTATAAGACAGTTATATGCACCAGGCCCCAATCAACAGGAAGTGTTCTAGTATTCAATGAACTTTAAAAGAGCATTGACAGAGGTAAAGAAGGCCAATTGGCAAGTTAAATGAGAAGCTTGGGTGAAATATCGTCTGTTCCTGGAGCATTTGATTCTCGCAATGTCGCCAATTCTCTTCGAATAAGATCCTCAGAAGAGAGAGTCGGCACGTCCGCTGTCTCGAGGCTCGAACCCGCGACCTGTTGATCAGAAGTTCAACACTAACCACTGAGACACGAGCTCGTTGTCTTGCCAGGTTTGATCGAGTAAGGCTGGTTGACGACGACTAATAAGCCAGAAACGGGAATTCCAGTATCCATGTTATTTGTCAGTGATGTTATTCTGCCTATAATACTAGCCTCTGTGTGGCTGCTAGCGGGGCTCGAGAGTGAGCCCAAGGCAGAGTGGGACGAGAGAGTCCCGTAACCGATCGGTGAGCGCCCATCCACCAGATCTAATCTCATCTGCTTGGACTCATCTCGCTAAATGATACGTCATTTTTGGTCTTTTCTGAGTAAGGATCAGTACTCACCATCTTATGCAACACTGTTTCCCGTAAACAGATCTATGTTTCCTCACAAAGCTGCACTGAACATAACCTAATCCATATTTCTTCAGATATTAATTAAATGTTACAAAGGAGTGTTTGCACGCAGTAAATAGTTGATTTGGAAATGTTATGGGGCAACCTGAGCAAATCGTGCAAACTCGCAGGCCTCACATACACTAATCGAACGGTTTTCTTCATGTCGCCAGAGCAGCAGGGAAAACCACAAAGCCTATTATTTTAAATTTGAAGTTTCGAATTCTACCAAGACATTAAGCCTCCCCATAATATTCCCCAGCAAAGTCCCCGGATCGTGTCAAAAAGCGCCAAACATCCCAACCACACATATTCTCTCTCTTTTATTAATTTCTGTATGATAAGTAGAGGAACTTTAATTGGCAATCAGACTTCGGATGCGTGCAGGGGATGAAAGAACTAGAATTTCTGACCAAAACACCATTCTTGTTTGAAAGAAAGGAATATACAGTAGCGTCAACCAAGATTCGCCAACGTGTTTTCAGTTTGAAAAAATAGGATTGTAATATTAATTATCGGACAAATTAATCACAGAATGACGGCTTTTTGAAGATCATACTTTCAGCCGCCCGCAAAAGTTACACTAGAAAAAAATTAATACTTAGACAGTATGTATTTTAGATGCCCTTATAAATTCAAATATATTAGTAGAGGAAATTGGCGAATTTGAAAAATTCGCTGGACCCACTCGTGAAAAACTAGGCAGCCTCGGTGGGATTCGAACCCACGCCAGCAAGGGGGAGGCTTTAGTACAGCCAACGCTCTAGACAACTGAGCTACGAGGCCCCACAGGGAGCCATGAGTTTAATTACACTTGGACCAAGTTACACGCTCAGCCTACTGCAACGCATGGAATCCACCAATTCTAATGTACTAAGCTGACTGTTAAACGAATTGAAATATATGTTATAGAAAACATGCACGAAAAATATTCCCTCTTGTACTCATTTCGTAGCAAAGGACGTCTTTCTCGAAGTTTATAATTGAAGAGGGGGATCTTTCGGTTGTAAAAAGTTTATAATTGCGAGATTGTTTAAAAGCACTAAAATTAAATTCATAAAGCGCCGTATATGTCCATTTTTTAATGCTGCTTAAAAAGTATACAGAAATATAAACATCCACCGCAAAATTTTATGAGCACTAAGTGAAGTTTGCTTTAGAGCGTAGAGAAACGCGATTTATCTTCGGCGGAATGCATATAGCATGTTGTTTCTTCAATTGTACAGTTTGAAAGCGTAATTAGCTACCGAATGAGCACAAGGAAGAATACTTTTGTGCATGTTTTCTATAAAATATACATGAAAGTATCAGGGCATCGAGAATCAATGAGACAATATATACTAGATATGTAGATAGCTTTGACAGTGCTTATTTTGCAGGCGGTCAGAAGAAAGTTCGTTTAAAAGCCGACACCATGACGTGACTGAAAAACGTAAAGATTATGCTGCACCAAAATTACTATTAGTAAGCTACTTAAGTAATCTTTTCGAAATGACTACAGGATTTCGATCAAACATTTAATAAGATAGCACTTGTACTGCGTTTAAGCTGATTTTGGGTGTATGTAGTAACTAATTCCCAAGATTAGAAATGCCACCTGGAGATATTTCAGCAGGAAGGTGTCGATTTCGAAAACCCTGCTATAAAATCTCTTCTTTGGATTAAGATGAGCTTACGCAAACCTCGAACAGTTCAACAATTCCAGCCTAGCTGAAAGCAGAGATGGATAAAATGGAGCGTTATTTATTATTAAAAAGGAGGCTAGATGGGGGAGTAAACAGGGATCCGAGGGGTACGCGGTCGGCAAAATTCGTGTTGCGGCAAGAATGGCTTCGAGTAACCACGACAGACCGGCAGAGATGCATCCTGACCTAGCAGCTGGTCGCATCGACAACACGGCGCCGTGTAGAGGTTGCGGTAGCTATGTAGCCAAGTCAACAGAGAGATGGAGCAACGAGGGAGGGCAAGACAGTCAGCAAAGTGTTGAATGGCGCATCGAGCCAGGTGGGTGATGCGTTGGAAGGTAGCGTACCGGCTGGGGGTACTGAGGTCAAGAGAGGTAAGAGAGACCTCGGGGCATCGGGTGGCACTCTTCTGCTGCTGTTGCTGATGTGCGGGATCCTTGGAGAAGTCGGGCAGGAGGTAAGCCACTGACTGAGCGTCGCTGGGAGAGGAGAAGACTGCTCATGGCAGAGGAGGGACCCTGTCGGGAATCAGCTGGTGATGATTGGCTGGGCGGTGTCAGCCGGCAGTTTGACTCATTCAGACCTCGTACAATTATCTGCTCGGGATAGAGGTTGCCAAAGGAGATGAGACACTGGAAAACATCTCCCACCTGCAGGGTATGGGATGACGGAATAAAAAGCAAAACCAATTAAAAGTTGAATGGTGAGAGAAGCATGGCAGCGGCAACTGTTATAAGAAAGTAATTTAACAATTTTTGGTCAAAAAACTGCACGTGAGGCTACCAGCAAAATTAACTAGCTTATACCAATTTTAGAGCTATCTTATAGTCAAGTGATTCCTACGTTCGAATTCCTTGGGGTATGTGAATATTTGTGATGTCAAACAGGACGGAGCGGCTGCACTGATAGTTTGAGCATAACTGCGCCCGATTATACTTCACTTGGATCCCTTCTACGGAACTATCATAACCACAGGGCTCACAAGGATGCATCCAAAACATTTGAAGTGGGGCTGGTTTTCGAACATATGGTTTTGACCCCGCGTTCTTCAACCTCTTTTGAGGTTTTCGCTTGTGAATAAGAGCACGGTCAACAATTTCAAAACCTAATGAAGCCAACTTTGCATGCGTTAATTTCATATTTCGTCATTTGTAGAGATGCGATGGATGCTGTGTATTACTTTAACTAGAGTAGAAGCTGCCCAAACATTTGGTGACGACAGCCCCCGAAAAGATTGAAATGAATTTTACTCGAGGTGTCCGGACGCCCTAAAGTTAGCACTATGCTTCAGGTACGCTTACATTAAATTTCAAACCGAATATTGCAACCTGCCACAGGCCCAGCTGTCAAACTCATTGATTCAGTGCCTCTCAGGCACACGAAACGGCCCACAGCTGCAAGATGACTGTTGTAGATTCAACGTATTCAAGAGTTAGCACCGCTTTCTGACAGCTCGTTTAAGACAGGTGATTATTAGCTTCTCGTTGGCTCAAGAGCTGATCCATGTAACTGGTCGGGTCTGTTGGTGGGCACTGCAGAGAACAGGATGCTGAAAGAGGGTAGACATGCACATCCCTATTTCACACCATTTGCCATCAAAGGGTTTCCAAGGTTGGTGGGTTGTCCGTGACACGCGTCATCATGTAGTTGTCCGAGTATTTGCCTTTCCAAAGGCTCTGCTGGGTGCCGGTGTCAAAAGTCAAAATCCTGCAGAAACTGGGCCTCAATTCTTTAGTTCTCTTGCAACCCCTGCGCAGCGAAGATTACGTCCAATGTCGCACAGTGCCTCGGCATTGTCTCTGAGCGTAGCGATATCAAGCCACGACGAGTGCTGCGGCAGCCTATGAAGCATCACACACTGTCTGGCATGGTCTTGAAATGTTAATTGAGTGTACCCGAGGAACGAATTACAAGGTTAGCCATTGAACTCAGAAGCTCTTGAGGACCAGTCCTCAACCGAGCTGTCTGATGATACCAAAGCCGGATTTTAGAATATCGAAGGACTATGGTGCGCGTTTTCCGGTTGCACCTGACAAGGGCTAATAAGGCAGTCCTTCAGGAATAGCAACGACTATTCATACGAAGGTCACGCACAGGAATAATTTGCCGTGAAAAACAACACCAGATAATTTAAATGTACATCGGTAGAAGTCCTTTGTTGTGAAGATATAAAAAAGCTAAACTGCCATCAAGATACAATATTTTTATTAGAAATCAGGCCAATGGGAGTTAATATTGTGAGATGCGAGTTTTTTTGGAAAATTCGAGCCTTAATGTTCTCAAAGGATGCGAATGCCTTTAATTATCAGAAGTAGGTGACACAACACCACGGGTAGGGCACGACTAGAAATATCAGCCCGAATTACAAATGACCGCAGGATAAATTCCAGAGCTAGGGGGATTAGCAATCAAGTTAGGACACGGTAATAGGCACCTCTCTGGAATTTAGCGCAAGGCCACCTATACTAAAGAGGGAGGAGGGGGCGGGGGGTACTCATGGTCGTGTCTAACGGTACCATCATGTAAGTCGAGCAGCTATAGAGATAAAGCTAGCGATCACTAGCACAGCGATATAAACCTCTCCCTCTCCTCGTTTTACCTATACATACCCATCCTGTTCCAGTGCTAAGACACAGTCAAGGTCGCAGATGGGCGTGGAGTTACAGGCCTCAGACCACGCGTCACACAAAACAGTTCAGCCGTCCTATTAGAAGATGTCCGACGTATGCTCCACAGCATGGTGGTGCAGGGACGATGACTTGCGCGTGAAGTAGTTTTGACTGATAGTAGGCTTATACTGCATCTACTGTACTCTCCCTTCCTTTACCCGCCTGTGCCGTCAAGACATAGTTAAGAAGACCGGAGGCGGGGTCAGGCGCGGCCGGCGACTACCCTTACAATGCCAGCATGTTTGAATCAAATTTCACGGAGTAG
This sequence comes from Schistocephalus solidus, assembly GCA_017591395.1. Classification (NCBI taxonomy): domain Eukaryota; kingdom Metazoa; phylum Platyhelminthes; class Cestoda; order Diphyllobothriidea; family Diphyllobothriidae; genus Schistocephalus; species Schistocephalus solidus. The sequence continues at coordinate 262,455 of WEDG01004798.1, read as the reverse complement.
GAGTGCCATAAATAGTAAGAGTGGCTGGTGCAGCGTGAGCCTGCACCTACGTGTGCCACCATGCCCCAGCCCCCCCCCCCAGGTTCGGCATTTGTTATGACAGTGCAGCCCGGGTAACGCCTGCCGTGCCCTGATCTGGCCTCGGTGTGGGTCCAGCGCATCTATCACGCGGCCCGCTTAGGGGGCTCGACACGCCCATGATAATTCATCGGGAAGAGGGAGAAGTCGACACCGGCGAATCGAACCCTACAGAACATCAGTGCATCCCCCACAACAATTAACCTTGAAGCGCTTGTGACACGCTATGGGCTGTGGCTGGAATGGGGGGCAACTGACTGGACAATTCCATTCGTGTTGTCAAAAAGAACCTTCATTTCGTCAAAAGCATTTATGGCTATTTTTGGTATTGGAGAAAAATGAACGTCCACAAAAAAAAACAGGGTAAGGAGGCCTAGTATGACCGGCTAAACAGGACACGGGAATAGGAACCACCCACAATACAAGTGGCATTGCGCCCAGTTCTGGGCAAATTAGGTTTATGATCAAGGTGAGGGTTAGGGCTAAGTTAAGGTTAGGGTCTGAGATTAGGATTACGGTCAGAGTTGACATAAGGGTTAGGATTATGTTAAGGGTGAAGGTTTGGGTTCGTGTTAAATGTAGGGTTTTGGTTTATAGTCAGGCTAGGGTTAAGATTAAGGTTGTGGTTCAGTTTTATTTAAGGGTTGGTGTTAGGGTAATGACGGAGTATCTACCTATCCTGAAATTCATCGCAAGGCCACATATATTACGTGGGCGGGGTGGTTCCTATTCCCATGTCCTGTTTAGGCGGCCGCCATACAAGGCCTCCTTACCGAAGTCGGTAATTAATCTGCCAATGACAAATTTTAAAACTTTTATAATAATTTATCTCTGTAAAAGTCATTTGATTAGATATTTCGTTGATAAATGTCTGCTTACTTTAATTTCTTCAAGATAAAAATGAGGTTTGAAAATCAGTGATAACTTTTCAGCGGCAAATATTTTTTATCCTCCTATTAGAGTGTTTTCTCTATATTTTATTACTTTTGGGCCCCTTCTAATATTGAAATTGCTCAACAGAGCGGCCGAATATACAGTACGATTTTACAAAAATTGGTAAGTTTCAGCCTGTTACGCTTCTGGAAACTAGATTAGCCAAAACAGCATCTTGCCACATGCTTCAAATTTCAACATAGGTTTTTGTGGGCATTTATCTCCACATTAACACATTCGTATTTTGTTTGCGGTTTTAATTCTCGGTGTGGAAAAGCGAAATACTGTCAAACAAGTTTATTACTGCATTTTATGGCAACAAAAGTTTGAAATTCGCCAAATAATTTTTTTAAAGCTGAAGTTGCTCCTTCATTCGGGAAAACAATGCGATTCCTCACACTTGCCTTCACCTGTTTTCATTGATTTAAGATCAGATTTACCGATTCCAGAAAGGATTTATAGGACAACGTCCAAAAATACTAGATTTTGTTCTGTGATATTAAACAGTATAGACAACTTAGCAGATATCAGAAAACCTCCGATTTCGCCCAAATCCTGCCTGTTTCTTCAACAAACCAGGTTGTAAGTGCAGTGTTCATTATACAAAGGTTTTCTGAGCCTCGGGTCAACTAAATAAACCAAAATAAAAAGATCATATGTACGCTAAGGTACTCATTCAAATTGCGACGACACATTGCATGAGTTTGGTCATCTACTGTATGTGGGTTAACTGGCTGGAGAAATGGGCATAAGGCTCAACGGTTCCTTCTTAATTTGGCCTATATGGCACCTCACGCACGTGATATTCAAGCCCCCTCAAAAGTCTGGTAGATGTAGCAAGGACCAGGTCATGCGAAGCGCGCGTAGATGGACTGCACAGTTTTATCATTAACTGCGCCCAAACCCACCTCCGATCGTTTTGACATTGTCTTGTCATAGTAATAAGGTGGGTGAGGGATAAGAGAGTGTGGTAGGTGCAGCGAAAGTCTATCTAAATATAAACTACTTAGAGCAAAGTTACCGGTGTTTCTTTTACTCCGCGGGACAAGCGGTGGACGTCTTCGCCTGCGACGGGCTCAGACTGTGGGTTACTGACTTCAGCTGAACCATGTCGAGCTTTCTCCCCAAATAGCAACCTTCTTAGCTACTATTTTTTAATGTGTCGGACCTTCGGACCGAGTTTGAGAAGGTTTGATCCGAAGGATTTAATCCAAAGTTTGCGCATTGATTTCCTCAGAAATTAGACATCACAGCTTGAGAATATTTCCGCGAGAAGTGCACAGGAGTTGAGTTGTCTATGCTTTATACAACTCAGCAGTTTGACCACATGCAGTAGAACGGGCCGGTAACGTTGACCTGTGCTTTTTAAGGTCAACACAGGACAGAAAACACGCGATCATTCAAGGGTGACAGATGAAGACGGCTGGCGTCCATAAGCTTGGTAACTCAGTGGGTTAATTTCGCCCACACGGCGTCACTTGCACCTGACCGTAGTGGACTGCGGTCGGGAGAACTGAGAGTCTGGCCTCAAAAAGGAGCAATTTACTCAGGACAATGAAGAGTACTATAGTCGATTAGGAATGAAAGAACCGATTCCCGAGCTTAAAAAGTGGAAACAATTAAATGGTGCATGCAGGACTGCCAAGTCGATCAGCCGACTACCGAAGGAGTACTGTTTGGTTACTTCTAGCAGAAAAATTTTAAAAAGTGATGTCTTTTCAAAGTGTTCCTGCTCCCAGTTATGGCCTAAACTACACAAATTCGACGAAAACTGACCCGGACTGTCTCGGGCAGTCCGAAGCATTAAAAACATAGTAGGTAGGTCAAGAATAGACAAACGTAGAATTGCTACAAATTGTACGGACTTTTATCAAGACATTACTTATAACGAAAGATATTTAGCGGTGTGAGGGGGAAAAGCCAAAGTTCCGCGTGAGTTGGCAAAATGCAAGCGCATTCATAGTCTGACCTGGACATGAAGGACAGGATTACGGGAGGTGGGCTCAAGAAAAACGAAGGCCAGATCGCGATAGAAGTGCCGAACCTTGATCAGCTCTTCTTCTAGGACATCGATGGTGTCAAACACGGCAAAATTAGTTTTCCTGTACGAAAAAAAAGAGAAAATGCAAAGGAGCACAAAGCAAAAAATAATCGTCTGGACAGTGCAAATGCGGAACTCTTTTAAGTTAGTAGAGACGAGGTAAAGTAGAGCAAAATGGGAAACTGTGTGTAGGAAAGGAACACATTTTGATAAGTGGGGTGAGAGAAGATTCTAGCCAGTGTAGTAAATATGCGACTTTGATTTAAAAGCTCCTCTCCCGGAATCATATGCATAGGATACTTATTAATCATCTACTGGACAGCAGTTGTAACTTGATTGCGTGAAGCTGCGTCAGCTCACTTTATCTGCGGAGAAATTTGCGAAGAAGGCTAACACGGTGAACCCGACAGAACGTATCGACACCTTGGAGTTTCGTTACCCCTCATTCAGCAATCGCTGCTTATTAAGGTTAAGGTGGGGGCCCCATGTGAGAGATCAGCACAGAGCAGCCAGACGTGATGTGTGATGAATAGCGTGAGATGCGTGCGCGTCGGCCTGGTGTGTGAGTGCGTTAATCAGCATGACCTTAAGCCCAAGGCGGTCGGAGTGGTTACATAATTCAGGCGCTTGTGCCACCCTGATTGCCTCCTCCGTGGTCTGGGCGACAAAACGTCCTTTCGCGAAAAGAACCTTAAACACCACCGGTGGATCCAAAATGAAGTAAGTGTCACGCAAGAGTTTTGTGACTGAGTTTCCCGGTACCTTGTTTTCTGCAGTCATCTGCCGGCAGCATCATTGTGTGCCTAATATAATTTTATACGCAGCTACGTTTGCACGGCCGAGAAGATGGAGGAGATCGCTTTTCTAAGAAGAACGATAACGGGTAACGTGTTTAAAATGTTTGGACAGTGTCTACATGTTCAAAACATGCAGTCGCATTTTGGCGAACAGAGAATGTGCGTCAGCCAGTAGCATAACTTACCGACGGAATAGTGAGCAGCTAGCGAGGTGAGTGGAGACTGCGTGGGTGCGATAGTTTGTGCGGCGCAACCACCGCGATGCTTCAGTCTGTCGGATTAGCCAATCAACGCATCTGGCGCCCGTAGCGCCGCCTTCCCTTACTTCCTCTCCGCCAAATAAACTGAGGCCGTGGACTGGGGAGAAGTCCATCTGGTCCACCGCATTGGCTACATTGAAGGAGTTGAGGGCACCCTGTTGTCGTAGCTGCATCATCTGATTGGCCAATTGGTCCAGCGTTCTGATAATGGACCTGTGTAACAGAAAAGGGGATAGAGCAGAGTGGGACGAGGACATTTGAGCAGACGACAGGGTGCCAACGGTGGCGCGCTCTAAAACTCACTTGGCTTCTTCGATAGTCTTGAGAACTTGAAGGAGAGCAGGTTGTTGACTGCCGGTGGTCTGTTTGCCGCCTCCCGAGGCGGCGGAGGAGACATCAGTGGAGGTAGTACTCGCCTCCAGAGGACTGCTTGAGGAAATAAGACCGGCTGGAAAGCCGGTAGAGGAGGCAGTGGCGGCAGCGGCTGCTGCTGCAGCAGTCCTCTTCATCACCACCAGCCGTTTTCTGGTCTCCGAGTCCACAGAACCGGTGAAGTCGATGGCATCAGTGTTGCGCTTGTTCATCAGACCGGTAAGGAGGATACGCAAGTTGCGCACCTCCCGTAGGCTTTGCTGCGTCAACATCACCGGTTCCAGTTGCTTCGCTGGTGGCGCCTGCCCACCACGAAGGCCACCTCCGAGGGCAACGGTGTGTGCAAAGACTGGGTTATTCTAAAACAGGTAAAAGAGGGCATAAACAACGCGGGTCACAAAAACACCCACCTATCGTATAGGTGGGGCAGACAACTGGAAAAGTATAAGTAGGATGGCTCTGTGCCCCTTGAATGCAACTCCGTCAGGGGGACCTCAGTGGAGGTTGGTTCACGGAAAGAAATAAAATTCTATCAGTGTGTGTTTCAATATCATCCACTGACCACTTATATCTTACAGAGGTAGTTTAGAAAAATTACAGGCAAAGATGAGTTATACGGCCTTCTTAACAGGACATGAGAACAGGAATCACCGCAATACAGGTGTCTTTGTGCCAAAATCCAGGGAAAATATGGTTAGTTTTATGATCAGGGTTACATTTAGGGTTAGGGTCAGCCTAGAGTTGAAATAAGGACCACGGTTAAGGTAATTGTTAGGAAACGGGAAAATTATCTTTTTCTAAATTCATGCGCAGGGTTGGGTGTTCCCGTTCCTGTGTCTTCTTAAGGGGCCCATAGAACTAATTCTTACCAAGTTGCATCATGCAGCGTGAGACCGCTTTAACTGCAGACTGAAGCGTTTTAAGGTAGCTAGTGAGCCTACTCTCGTGGATATTAGGAACCCGAATGTGAAAACGGTTTTGGTGGAAAAAGCGGATCACCAAAACACTCGTACGCACAGACTTGAGAAGAAATTCTGTCGGCCGTTGTGCCTAATCTCATCTCAGGTCGTCTCGACTCGGTCTTGCCACTACAAACCAAGGCGAGGCAGAGGGTCACGCTAAACGAATACCACCAACAATTTTAACAACGCTTCGGGGACCCCAAGCCTCATCGTCGACGACCCCAGCAACCCTCAGCAGCGCCCTCGCATTGGTCATCGGCACCACGCTCGCCGTCATCAAAACCGCCAACCCGTCCGCCCTTATCGCTTTCCAGCTGTCAATATCTTCAATAGTGTGTTGCATTTAGGTAAGCAGCGGTGTGGTTCTAGCGAACCGCCATTTCATGATCTTCGAGTGCCGGTGGTGCACCTGTGCGTCTGGCACATTGGCATTTTTATAGCAACGTGGCATTAAAGAACCAAGAAGAGTGAGCAGTGTTCTAGTTTCCCTTGACACATGAAGCCCCCAGAAGATTACTGAACCGAAGTCAGTGCTGAGTCGCGGGCGGCGACTAAATTGGTTCCACCTCGGACTAAGGTTTAAACTGATTGGATAAGATGCGAATGAGTGAGTGGATTACTGCACCGAACCTCCAGGATGAATGGTTTTGTTGCTGCCAGCATAAAAAGGAACCAATGTTCTGCTGTCAGACAAGCACCCAAGTGAAGATTGGGTCGCATCTTTCGAGGGTCCAGCACGCGCTTGACGTGAAACACGGTGGTTAAATAACTGGTCAGAAATTACACCTACGATCGTCCTCAGTGCTGTCATTACCTAATATTGCTATAGGAACATGACGTGATGTGTGAAGAGAACGTGCGGTTTACAAATTAACGTTCCTTCTAACTGCCTGTATGATAGTCAAACAGAACGAGTTACCGCGCGTCGATTAGTGCTTAGGATTACTCTTTGGGTCAGACAACTCTATGATGGCATGGCAGGACGCATAACGGAAAAAGATCAGAATCGGACGCCTTAGAGGTGACAAAAGGAGGACAGCAATGCTGAGCCGTCGTCCAAACCCACTCCAGCTTCATGTGCTCCGCAATAATGATGGCCGCTAACTGGGAGGGGATCAGTCAGGCATCGACATAAAACTGTCGAGCCGATAGCGAACGAGTGAACAGCCACCGTATGTAAGTCACCACTATGCGTGACCACCGTTCGATCGATAGTCATGCACTGAGCACCAAAATGATGCGGGAAATGCAGTACGGTCTAGACCTACCTCTTCCAGAATGCGTCAATTTCAGCCTGACAATCAACAAGCAGAAAAACATGGTTATCACGCAGAAACGGACACTAACTGTTGAACATGGAGAACCTACGACGGTCACCGCACAAAGGCAGGTTACTTCCATTACGAGGAGAGCACCACCTCACAGACCCACAGCAGAAAACGACGGGATCGAAGCTCGGATCACTAGAGACAGCTGGAGCTTTGGCAGGCGACAACGCTTAGTCTTGACAAGACCTAGAACGCACAGCATTAACAAACTGCGGACACAACGTTTTGGTGCAGAAGCCGGACGGTCTACCTATGCCAAGCGAGAAATCACAACGGTTTCCATCTAGGCTGTCATTGAAGGAGATCAAATGTAAAGCGCTAGAAATGGACCCCTGAAAACAGGGTGCTGGAGTTGACTGACATAGTGAAGCCAATCCAAATAAGCTACGTAGGCCAGATCGTGTGGGAGTCGGACACTTTCCGGATAAACTGTGGTAAGACCACTCACAGACAAGGTGGAAAAAAAGCGACACTAGGAGGAAATATGGGGAACCGCCGTTACGTGCCTGACATTTAGCAAAACGACCTAAGCGCCCTCCGCGCAGGACCGGAGGGTGGTCAACAGCAGCCAAAATTAAGCAGAGGTCTTTGTTGCGAACCGGGCAAAAGAGGCCATAGTGAAACGACACGCGCAAAAGAATGGAATACCGCTAGGGCAAGGCCCAATCCCGGGCTCTAAGGTCAGGATTGGAATTACCGTACTGCCAAAGAGTATCAACACAGCCCCACCCATAACCAAACATCACTACCACCACCAGCATCAGCGAGGATAATCCTACTTGATTCGCCTGACGTTTCAGATTCCAGCTCAGACCCATATTCAGAGACAGCATAAAATAGATATTGCACGACCCCACATTCCAATCGCATGCCCGCCTGAATTGTCCCAACCCGCAACTCCACTGAAGAAACAGTGACCGAAGATCCGGCGTCCAGCCCGCACGGATGACCTTGCCTGTCCACACTGTCCTAGGGCATTCAAACACGCCATGGGCCTACTTGGCCATATGCACGTACGGAAAAGCGTTAAGTTACGTGGCACTGCCTAAGTTGCCCTTACGTCTTTCTGCCTGCAGTCGAACACGCTCAAGCTCAACTTGGGTCTATTCGGTCGCAAGCCCATACACATAAACCAAGTGAGAAGGATCCTACAGGAACTAGCGTTACTGCTTGCCAAACAGTCAGCTCCGCGGACCGAAAGCGAAATAATAACACCCCAATGATAACGTGTTCAACCTGTGGCGCGAGGTAGCTCAGTATCGTTTAGGTGAACTTGATATCCCACCCCAGTAATAAAGCATGAGCAGACAGGCACTACCACGGTGACACGTGGACCTCAGTAAACATGAACGGTGAAATAAGGTACAGTCGATGAAATATGAACAAGTTATACAATGAGATTACTTAACTAGGGATGTCATAATAATCATCATGTAGCACAATCCAAAGGTATTTCCTTCAAATTAGGATGCCGGCTTCCGAACAAGCTGCATTTTGACCACCTGAAAAAAACTAGGCTTTGTAAAAATTGACTATTTAATTTTTATGCGTTTTTCTCTTTGGTTTTCGATAACCTTATTAATTCAAATATATTTTATATAAAAAAGCACAAAAATATTATTTCTTGGACTCATTTGGTAGAAAATCTAGCCTTCTTCATATTGCATAAAAGAGGGAAGGGGATCTTTCAGTTCTAAAAAAATTCCAATTATGACATTTTGAAGGCGGTGAAATGCCGTTGCATAAATCACCGTATCTGTACATTAAATAATGCAAAATGGTCCACGTTCATTGCAAACTTTGATGAGCACAATGTGATTCCTTTCTTAGAGTGTAGGGAAATGCGTGATTTTCCTTAAACGTAATGTATATAATATACAGTTTGGAAACCATGTGCCCCTAAACGGGCCACATGGTAGATGTGCTAGACCAACATGGGGGCTAGAAAAGCATTATTCGGCTTGCGCTCCCATAAAAAAATGCCGAACATGGTGGCCCGCGTAGGCGCAGGCTCACGCCGCACCAACCAACGGTGGCCTTTATGACGCGCACACCTGCGTCCGATCCCGCTTTCGGTGTTCCTGACTTTGTCTTGACACCTGACACAGGTGGGTAAGGGAAAGAGAGAGAGAGAGCGATAGCTACAGCGGAAGCCACTTATCCTCGCACAAGTCACCATTCTAGCACCACCATGCTGCGGAGCCCACGCTGGACCTCGTCGGACTACGATGGCCGACCTTCGGAAACTCTGATTACAAGTTTAACGGCGGGTGGGGTTTGAAATCAAAAAGAAACTTTTCTTCAGGTATCAAATCTGAAGGAGACGTAATTTGCAACAAAATGAGTACAAGAATATTTTCGTGCATTTTTTTTCTAGTAAACATGTTTGAATTTATAAGAGCATCAAAATTCACTGACAAACATTCATACGGCTTAAGATGTCATCACAGTGCCGTTTTTGCCGGCGGATGGAAAGAAGCTCATTGAAAAGCCGATCTCCTGATAGGAAGGATACATTTCAGGATTATGCTGCATGATAGTGAATATCACAACCCTACTTAAGTAATATTTAATAATTGAAAACACATTTCAGAATTTCGGCTACCAATTCATGAGATAGCAAAGTTACTGTACACACGTGGAAGGACCACCTAACGGTCCTGCAGAAGAACGCACAGTGAGAGGTGCGTGGCCAGTCGGTGCGCTTCCAATTAGATGAGAGAGAGAGAGAGCGAGAGAGAGAGAGAGAGAGAGAGATAAGGCAGGATGCAGTGGTCAAAGTTCAGGTGATAGAATAAAGCGCGTGATGAAAAACGGTGCTGGCATGCAGTCACAGTGCGACAAAAGTGAACGCTTCGAAAAAGCAAGTTTACTGTGCAGTATAAATTACTACAGAGAAAGTAAGCCGGGGTCAAGACGATTGAAAACCAAATTCGACGGAGAAAGAAACCAAAGCAAAAGTACACAGGACAGTTCTCCCGACAAAAAAATATTGAAAACAAAAAAAGATAATGACGAGGGCGGTAAATGGAAGCACAGAAGAAAGGTGAAGAAGCATGCGACAAGGAGAGAGTAGGATACTTTGAGGCGGGCCTAGCTGTCGATTTTGATTGTTGTATTTGCCAGAGCCTCAGCCAGACTGAAACTAAAGGAGTCCTCTCGATTGTCCTTGATCACCGCGGCTGTCTGAGAAAGCCGCAGACTATCTACTAGGAGATGCATGTGCGCTGGGTAGACAGTTCGGATCTTTGCAAAAACAGACGCATCCATGAGCTGAAGGTAAAGAAAACAACAGTTGACTAGGGTGAGGGGAAGGAGCCAATTTACTTGAATATGACGTCTTAATTGAAACCCTCCAGTTTGCACTCGATGGGCGAGTCCAACGACGACAAAAAAGCCAGAAATTAGCATTACTGTCGCACCAATCCTTTTCTGTAATACTTCGGGATTGTTTACTGCTCGCTCTCATGTGGCTATCCGTGAGGCAATGTACTGGCTCACAATGTGTCGGACATGTCGGCTAACGTGAACTATGGTCGCGGCCTACCTGATGAGCTTCCAGGAGCTGGGCAGTCGCACCGCAGTGAGCGTGTTGCAGAGCTTGCTACATGCAGCCCAGCCTGCACATAATCTGCAGAACCAATAAGATCGTTTCGGAGTGGGGCTAGTGGTGCAGTTTACATCACTGTCGTCGCCGCAAGCAACTGCGGCCGCCGAGCACATAGTCCGCTCGAAAAATACGGCCACTGGCCCGGAATAGAGGCTATTTCATCTTCATTCTCCGTCTCTCTCTCTCTCTCTCTCTCTCTGCCTTCTTGCTAGTTCTCCTGCGTGAGCCTCCTTTCCGAGTAAAGTTAAATGCCTGCCCACGTCATAGATGCACTGGACTAACAAAAAGGCTAGATCAGGACACGGTTGGCGCTGGTAAGGGATGAGCACCTGGGGGTGTCGGAAGGAGGGTATTGGCGAGTCCAGGCGTAGGCTCACGCCGCGGCAGCCCCCTGTGCCGCATCCCACCTCCCGGAATTCTTAACTTGTTCATGACACTGAACCAGGTTGGAGAGGGGTAGATGCAGCGCAAGTCTACTATCACTATAACTAGTTCAGGCGCAAGTCGACATCGCTGCATAAACCTGCTGTGGAGCACATAGTGGACATCGTCGGAGTACGATGGTCGAACTGTCGACCTGCCGAGGTAAAAGGCAACATCCACATTTCAGCTTACTATCGATAATATGCAAATGACAAGCGCGTTCGATGAGATGCAAATGAATAATCAAGTACAAGAAACATTAACTTCTTCCACAGAGGGCAAACATAAGTATTTGTCTTATTCCTAGCGAGAAATTTTTCCCCGTTTTTTGTGTAATACGGTAAGTCGAACTTTGCCTTTTGGGCTTATGATTTTTATACCGACGAGATGACTTAAACGACTGCCACTATAAGGTAAATCGTCGCAAAAGTCTTCTGGAGCTGTGCACACAGCATAGGATACAAATAGCTTAAAAACCACTAGGAGACACAAAATGCCAATTTTTTTCGTGAGTCAGTTGAAAAAAATCTTCGATGATAGTCAGGATGAAAACAACGCGATTCTGCATATTTCATCTAGGGTGGGGGAGGGGCAGGGAAGTATTAACTGCGAATCTTCCTGACTATAAAAACCATGGGATGGAATCGCAACAAGCAGCTAGTTCGGTCTCTTAAAATACTCGTTATCATCGAAGAAAAAAGGCGAACGCAGTATAGTGAAGTCGGATTTTCGACGAATTTCCAAAACTAGGTCGGGGAGGGGGAGGGAGTAGGAAATTTAGTAAAATACTTGAACGCAAGATGGACCTAGTTACAAACATATAATGTAGAGGACAGTAGGTAATTTTGAACAGTATCGAGTACGGGCGATTAAATATTTTACTTAAATATACTAAATATTAAATTATAAATATATTAAAATGCAACAGATTCTAATAGTTTCATCCGATATCTTTATAGTGTAAAAGGGGCATAAGTCGAGGTGTCTTTTCAAGGTGGCTGGATGCATACGGGTTCCACTTTAAAACTTTGGGACTTTTATTAAGGTATCATTGTTCCTAATCACACCAATATGGTTAGCTTCGACAATGTTATAGCTGAATGGACACAAGGTACAACTCCCACTCCCCCAGCAAAAATCTGAGCGAAGGTGACATAGAGGATCAAAAGAGGTTCGGAGGGAAGAACTTCAAAGAAGACCTAAGACGCCTTTAGTCCCATAGCAGACTTTTATATCATAATAAAGTAAAAATTGACTTCTTTCAGAGACGGGACGGAAGAAGACAGAATCAGCACGTAGCACACCCAAATTCTAGTCCTAAATAGTCAAAGAGGCTTAATACGGTCAGCAAATTTATAAACTGTGGCACATGAACATTGCTGGCAAATACACGGGAGACCAGAATGATCATTTCTGGTTTACTAGCCATTATCAGCGAGCCATACCCAACCCCAGGTGGTGCAACACCTGAGGTTCAAACCCGCGATGAGTTGATCAGAAGTCGAACGCCCTACATCTGAGCCACGGGCTCGCTATCATGCCAGTTTAGATCGAGAATACTGACACTGACAGGACTTTTAACCGTAACCAATCGGTGAGGCGTCCATCCGCCAATTGTAGCACTTTTCAACGCAAACTACAAGAAATTTGAAATGGAAACAGAGAGAAAAGGTTCGTAACGAGAGGTGGATCCCCCGACTAGTGTCGGGGGCTATATTTCTCAGTTACCGCAGCTATATGTTCCCCCTGAGTGAAGTAGGAAACGCTTAAACTGTTAGGGTTACGAGCTATGCCAAATTATTATACCAATTATAAACCTTCCCAAACAAGAGGTTTCTCCTACAATCCCAGCAATGTGCAACTAGCAAATGTAGATGCTACCGCACCCGGCAGAGTACCTGACATACGTTTGGGGGCTTCGACTGTGTGTACTGCTGATGATGTTTTTTCGATATAGTATGCCTTAAGGACTGCTGAGGTGTTAGAAATCGAAAAGTTATTTTCTACACACCAAAATATACTGCAGAGAATTTAAAGGTTGCCAATAAATAAGAAAACTGTGTAATCGTGACGCAAAACAGGAATACAAGGTCTATTGTCGTAAAGATAATGCAGGTTGGTTGGCAAAACCTTCAGTTATCTGTTTTTGTACGGAAATATGTTGAATGGTGGCCCTACAACCCTCAACCCAAGTGTCAAGTTGACCTGCAAAGGATAAAATGACAAATTCGGACTATATCAGAGGGGACAAATACCTCAATCATACGTCCAATGTTCGCGACATGGGATTCGGTGGCGTTGGAGGACAACAATGCTTCCTCTTGATTTTCTTGTTTATGGAAGAAACCTAACGATAAATGCTCACTATCGGCGCTCTGAGTTAAGTCATCTTTGTCAAAATGCACGAGGTAGGCCGCTGATTGTAAGTAGTCCGCTTGGCGCAGGACAAGTTTCTCCTGTGGTTGAGATAAAAAACAAAAGAAAGTAGCAAATTTTACACCACAGTCACAACACATTTTCTAAACATCTTTTCTTTTGATCAGCCGTCTTTAAGGGAGAATAAACTAAAGTGTACGGGAATTCACAAAAAGCCCAGCCGGAGCGTGAAAATGGATGACGCTCAGCCACCAGCACGGTGGAGGAACCTACTACCACACAGGGAAGGTCAGTTTTACATTATACACTAGTTTTTTGCAAACCCAGGCGCGGGAGACGGCCTTAAGACATTAGTAGAACAACCGACCCGGTGATTCATTCTTTTAAGTGACGAGCACTACCATCGTGTAAGGAGGCAATGGTAACTGGCGAACAATTTGGGGTATGGTGGAGGCGACTTCAGCAGCACTGACCTGACTCTTAAACAGACAGTAGCCCCATCTCTGCGGACTAGACGAGCGCTGGCCCATCAATCCAGATAAACCAAAACTCCCATCGTTGTGAGCGTCACAAGGTCAGAGTAAGGGGGGGCTTCCATCTGACCCTAAGTTCAGTGTCTCGTCTAAAGAAGCACTCATACAAGAATAGACATCTGGAAAGGGTTTAACAGTAATAAACTACTTACTGTAATAAATATGAGATGGGCTATCTCCACTGACGGCGATTTAATAAGCACAGACATCATGAAACCATGTTTCCTTGCCAGACAATAGACCGATAGCAAAGCAGAGGTGTAATATCTAGAAAGTTTTAAACGTAAGTCAGAATAGATCGAAGAGCCCACAATTTAACGTAGTGCGAAAGAGCAGCATTGGCAAGGACTTCTAGGTTTCGCAGGTTGTCACTGAGTAGGGGGACCTCGCCATCAAGAAACGGAAAGTACAAGTTTGACCAGGGTGATCTGGAGGACCCATTGAAGCGATTTAGCGCACAGGAAATATACGGCCGGTGCTGAAAAGGTAATGTTGAAATTTTATTTTACATCCGAGTCTGTCTCAACCTTAAGCGGGAAGAGATTTTCCGGGCTTTCAAATTGAATGTATTCTGGAAAGTGGACCTTTAGGATCGGCAGCAACTCGGCGGCCTTTTGTGGCGGGATGAGATCCAGCAGGCGAGCAGATGACTAAAACAGATTGGATGACAGACGGTAGCGAAAGGTACAGCAAGGTACTGAATGTACGTCTTCCTGATAGGTAAAAATCTAAAAGAGCGGGACCAATCGACTTACTACGGGTACTAACTGAAAGCTCCCTAAACGTGCTCCCCCTGTGGAAAAAGAAACTTAAATAAAACTGCAATACAGGAAAAGAGGTCACATTGATACACAAGCATAAAAACAGAATTTCTGCCGGCTTTTCATAAACAAAGAACAATTTAGTCTGAAAGAAAGTAGCTAATAGAGCAGTAGATGTATTCCGCAGGTACTTCGATGGCTCTATGAAGCAACTGGTTTCTGGAATAAATTACTAACAACAAATTCAGTATCTGGTAATGTCAAAACAACATTTTTCACAAAAAATCAGCAACGTATTTTAAGCTTCAACGCTCAATACGCGCACACGCATATGCAGCCACAACTTTTTTTATCAGAACATAGAGACTGTGGGGAGAGAAAGAGAGTGATAACGACACTGACAAAGCCCGCTTCATAAGAATTTTACTTCCATGCAAGGTAGCGTTGCCTCCTCAGGCGGTAATATTACTTCGCATCAGATATGATTGATCAGGCTCGACTGGGCATGCTCAATGACATCGCGGATGCAACTTATATACGTCCGACGGGTTCAGTTAATTTGAAAAAAAAGCTTGTAAGTATTCTCAAATCGGGCAACGATGAAGTTCTTACAGTTCGTTTGACGGATGCCACGTTTGAAAATGTCATCAGGCACGAAAATGGCAATCTCGTGGGTACAGCCTGTACTTCGCTCCCTCTTTTCTCATTTCCCCCACTCCGATTTCAAGATAACCAAAAGTTGCGCGGGCGCACTGGATAACAAAGCGAAGCAGTCCAGCTACGCACCTCACACACGACCTGGTTTTCACAGCATGTACCGGGCGGATCGGATTCCGCATGCACGAGAGTGCGATGAAAATCAAACTGAGAAGGAGCTATTGCATTCTGACTCTCAGTCCTAAAAGGACTTTTTATCCAGCAGTTGACACCCTACCATGTTATTATTTCTGATGCGTTATCGTGTATGAATTACAGAACGCGCTAATTTGCCATGAAAAAAAGATTCTCTAGTCGGTTTTAGGCTATCGATTTCCCCGAAAGCAGCGGTAGCTCGTCCAGGACTTTCAATAGACTAATGATGCGATTAGAAGTAGCTGAAACGGCATGAAGGCTTAAGTCTAATGCACATCAAAAGCGTATACAGCAGTAGTTAGGTCCTCGTGTGGCCTGCGCACAATCCGATAAACTAGTTTGACTCCTATTCTGGTTCCGCACCTCTCCAGCGAAGCCTGTTGTTATGGTTTAATGCAGTGATATTGTCAGCGTATAGAATTCAGCCGGTTGCATTCATACGCAGATTCCACATCGTCAAAACCACGAATAACCCATCAATGACTGCAGCCAGCGGCGTATTTTTAAAAAATGAACAACAGAATGATGCACGAGAAACGTGTCAAGTGATCATTATCTGCTGTTGCAGAGCAAACTCCGATCTCTATTTTTTCTCTCTCTCCCGAAAAGCCTATAATTTATCATATAATTCAATTAAATGATTATTAAAACTGAGGTAAAAATATGGTACGCAACGCCTAAATTATCCTGATTAAATGCCAACTATAAAAAAGCCGGCTTGGGTTGAAATGTGCGGCAGTGTGGAGTGGATGGGGAATTGGATTGCATTGACCCTGCAAGACAACAACGGGCTTTTTCACGTCCAGCTCATCGGAATCACGATTCGCCATACCGAAATAAACGCTTAGGAGCTACCTATGAATAAGGCCACTGAATACCCTTCGGTTCTGAGTTCAGATTCGTAGCAGATATTTGCTTTTGGTTGTGTCCTAGAACTTCCTAAAACCTGTCGCACTACAACCTATAACAGTCAACTGTCATGCCTATCGTGCAAAAAGGAAACTTCAAGGGACGTGATACTCTACTGCGGGTGTGCTAGGCGAGAGCAGTAGGTTTTGACGCCATAGAGGCCTGACAGGCAGCATCCGTGTGTATGCACACACTTCACACCACAATATGTGACTTCAATATCGATTAATGCAATCATAAAACTGTGTTTTTTGTACATAGTCTTCAAACAGTACGTTATTAGACATGAAGCGATCACACAGGTCAAAAAACAGCAATTGACATATTACCCAGCACGAGAAAAGAACATGGCTGTTACAGGAGTCCTTTCTAAACTGTCCGTGTCACCTGTGAGATATGCAGACCATGTAGATGAGCAATGACCACGTTTCATTAACCTCTAATGTCACGAGGTGAACGACCAAAACCGGGAGGAATTCCCCTCCGGCTGGCAGAATTAAATGGTCGAAAAAAAGTTGTTTGACTTACATATAAGCAAACCACGTATAAGTTTAATTTGCGGTGCTGGGTCATTAAAAAGAATGTTATGTTATCCCTTCGAACGGATTTAATGATATTCCATGGAATGTATACCAGATTATACGTTGGTTTTATGTTAAATATAAGATCATATACATAATTTTAAATATATTTCAATATAAAAATAAAAACCACCGCAGCGATTGAAAAGACCAGTAAACAAAAATTAAATTAGGACGTAAAATTACCTGTCTCTCGTTAAAGATAGCACGTAATGCCATCAAATCCATTAGGACGCGGGAAGAGTCAAACGCATGATAATTACACAGACTAGTGTTTAACCGAATACGCCCTACCTACAAAACAAGGCTCTGATATACAACCAAGAACATAAAGTACGCAAATGGCCGATACATTCAAACAAAAGCATCTAAATAATAAATAAGCCCAATACAAACCGAAAATCAAAAAAAGACAAAAAATAAAACGATTAACTGATATCTTTACTATACTGTAGAAGCCCCGTGGTTGCTGCTCTACGGTCCATTCGCCGACGACCAACATTTATGGATTGTGTAACATCTTCGCATCAATACTCAGCAACCTAGATCCCTTTTCCCTTACTATAAAAGGTAACTTTCGATCATTCTTCCCAATAATTTAAATTTGACTAAAAGGTGCTTGTAAGAACTGCTGTTATCGAAATAAATATTCCTGAGTTAGATAAAACCGTGTACACAATACAGAGATAACGATGTGCGCGACGATAATCTGCACCTGTTATGAAATTTTACATCCGTCAGGGATTTTTTCGCTTCTTACTTATATCTGCTAAAGTGTGAAAGACCAAATATTCGTATTGATTACTGGTATCCCTTCACACGCCAATAATTTTCTCCTATCTACACGAATAACTGCTGAGAAAGAGAGAGAGAAAGAGAGAGAGAGAGTAATACGCTTAATTTTGAAAAGTATAAGTCAAAATTTTCAGCAAAACTGTTTCATTCACTAAGGAACTAGGATAAGTTAACAAATTATACATTCCACATCTCGTTCCTACCTATCAGGATTTCTTACAACCTAGCAACCCCCAACAGAGTAATACTTATGTTGCCATTTGCCACCCATGCAAAAGGCCAATCTTTTCATCCGGTTACTATTCATTTTTATTTTTTTTATATTGCGGATTAATGATCGTCATGAATTCGAGAACGTTCCGCCAGAAATTTCAATATGAGTCACTTAATGAGGGTGCTCCAAAATATACCCAGCAAACTTTCATCTTTCTGTCCGCGTTTTGATTAGCCCGTTGTGATCCCTCATGGAAAACCATACTTTTACTCCAAGCATGATGCTTACCAGGAATACAATGGAATGCCGAACTCACCTCTTAATAAACAGTTCCAGTTTCGTGAACTACATGTTATATCACCGTAATTTTGCTTTCTGCCCACACTGATCAGGCAAACCGGCCTAACCCTGTGCAGATAGGATGAGGCTTCGAACTCGCTTTTAGATTGGCATTTAAAATAACACTCTTTTCTCAGCCTTGCAGCTCCATGTCCCTTCGTGTAGTAAATTTTTCTCCGTTATATATCAGTTTAAAGTGCATGTTCCTGAAAGTCTTCCGTACTTTTTATTTCGAACTTTTTGCGCTGCCTCCCTTAGAGATCGGCTTGCTAAATACGTCCAATTTGGTACGTAGGATTACTAAAAGCATAATTAATACATACAGAAAACAAATCTCCAGAGGAAGTCAAACAATTTTTCTGCAGGATGTTATTCATTTTTCGAATTTAATTGTACAGTTGGTTGCTCATGCAATAATATAGATAAACATTATTAAGTATGTTGGAAGTGCGTTCACCATTTTTTTAAGAGAGATGCTTTCCCTACGCTTCTGGGCCCAGTCTAGAGCTTCACGCACGGTCGTGCAGTGATTAGTAGCACAGGCAATAGTTTATCGACTAGAAGTGGGTAACTCCGATGGCAATTTTGACTTATTAGACGCCGCAATCTGGCCTGAAAATTATTGAGTTAACACAATTGTTGCCCATTTTGCTGGCATGTATCATTGATGCTGGTTTAGTTAACACATAGGCAAGCAACAAACTCTTGCTGACTGGAAAACATTTTTGCTTAACCAGACATGAACTTGTTAAGAATATTGTTACTTAGTTGGTAATATGAAAAAAACCCAGCGGGATTGAAATGAGAGGAGACAAATGTGAAGTTTTCCTAGCATTTCAAACTAAGCTACCATTATGCTCATTAGAAATAAATTCGGCCACGGCAGGTATCCGACGTAGCCAATATGAGCCCTGGCTTCGTCAATGGCCACTGCTGCCTGAAAGAGCTACTTAGGGTTCTGTGCACAATAAAACCCTAAATCTGGCGCCTTCTGTTTTACACTACAATTTGGGAATTGGCCTGTTGTTTGTAATGAGCTGAGTACAACAACGGCTTAGACCTGCACAAATACAACATCAAGATGCTGTCAGGTTTTATGACGGTCTTTCAGAATGATGTTAGATTTTTTGCCGGTCACAAGCCTGACTGATAAGGCTATAAATTGAAGGTTCGAAATTCATACTGAGACAAAAGAGGGACAGATTTCCCTTAAAAGGGAAGCAGGAGTGGAGAAGGGTGACCCATTGTGGGATAAAATACAGCTGAACTACATAGCTTTTTTCATACTAGTGGCATGCTTGGAGGAATAAATTCCAGCTGTAATTTTATTCAGACGTTGGAGAAATTACGCTTGGTGTTTCATATTGTAAAAAGTTAAATAAAACTCAAATGGTGCTGAAATATATCGAAACACTACTGTAAAGAATTTAAGGCATAATTTTCTAAAAACGTTAATTGAGTAATTATATGCGTACTGCTCAGAAGGAACGCGTTTTCGTTAATTTAACTTTTTAGAGAGTTTAGGGATGAAGTTACGTATGGTGAATATTTCACCAAGATAACAGCATCGATAGTTTAAACACAGAAATACTTAACAGACAATTTATGTTTAAACTAGGCCCTTTTTCGGAAACAAGGGATCAATAATTTGGAATAACAATAACATCTTAACGTGAGGCTGTATAAGTTGAATGAGTATGACCGGAATATGAATACCTTTCGAGAGATCTAAAATCACAATTGTCAATGCATACAATTTTTGGCTAAAAGGGGAATTCTCTGTTTCAAATAAACAACTTACATGTGTTTCCGATTGCGAACAAATTTTAACATTCAAAATCAACTTCATATGCGAGTACACCACGCATCTATCAGCATCTCGACTTCGGGATTTCACCTACGGCGAGTTTTCGAGGCTTCTTGCGGATTTCCAGGGATTTTCCTTTTGACAGGCTTGCCAATGGCACTTAAACGAAAAATGTCTTATAAATACTTGATTATTTCCAGCAATGTAGACAAGAACATACTGCATCGCCAGTTTAGTGAGTCCTTCAATCTTTCTTTAAACCTGAATGCCATCTGGTAGCTTGTGAATAGTATGCGGCTATCCCACTGAAGCAGATGCGGTTCATCCCAAATATAAATTCAAACGTTCTGGCTGGGCTTTAAAAAATTGTCTCCAACGATTAAATACAAGTTTTCCCGTTAATTTCAGAGGAGCTTTAAAAACTGGCAGCAGCCTTTTACCCACACCCATTCATAATTTCGATGAATATACGTAACTCTCCTCCCATAAATTGAATAGACTACTGAACATATCCTAATAGCGTCTCCATTTTCGGTTGCACAGTAATCCGTCCCATTTTCAATAGGTTTTTCAATCTCAAAGCTTGTTTCACAAAGATAGTAAGTGCCGTCGCAAAGGCATTGCATTTTGTGCTCCATAGTGGTTTATCAGCGAAGCTCGTTGCTTTATTCAGGCCGCCAAATTTGCAGTCAAAAACAACCCTAGGATCCACCCGTTAAAGCCTTTCTCTCAGCCAAATGAGTAAGATATGACAGACATCTGGTTCCCTAGCAGTGCAGTATAGCACTAGAAAGCCGTGTGCAGGTTTCCTTGAGTCAAGCCTGGTGGGGAGCTCTAAAACTCTCGACAGTTGCGGTTCGAAAATGAGCCTAAGCAACGAAATATTAAATGATGTTAACTCATACAAATATCTTGTCTGTTCCGTGGGAAACATCACGATTTTATAGAGACCAGAGAGTTCTCAAATGTTTGCCTTTTTGCTTTACAAGCTGACTGATTTCAAGAGATAGTCTTTGAGCATTCTGTTGTGGTAGTTGGTAGTTTCAAACTTTTATCGATTCTAAATGCAATCCTTACTTGGAATTCCTCAAGGGTCTCAACGCGTACTGCATTCAAAAATGAGCTGAAAGTTAAGCAGAAATATGACAAATGTAGAGTAGATGTAGAGTAGCGGATTAAAATGGGGTTGACGAGCTGAAAGGAAGTATCCGACAATATCAAATGAAATTAGGAGATAGAGATGCGAAAAGCGTCTCACACGGACTAAAATATTTAACAAATGCAAACTACAACCAAACCAACAAGGCAGCATGTATTGTGTGTGTATTGAGTCTTCATTCGTTTGTATGCATAACTCAAAACAAACACTTCCAAGAGACATGCATAGTTTGGCACTCAATCCATGCGCTAGAGCGTGCACAACAAAAACATATGAAAGATATCGTGGAAATACAAAAAAAAGGATAGGAAACACAAAGATATCACCAGTAATAATTACTTACCAGTTCGCTTGAAGACTGAGTCAGTGAACAGTATTTGAGATAATGTTGAATAAGTATTGCATAATTTAAAGGACTGTATTTTCTTAGGATTTTTGGAAAGTCTTCTAATAAGGGAAACCATAGCTTCACAAAATATTGCACAAGTATAGGTCCACAGGCATTAACAGCGTGACGTCTGCAGCAGACAAAGAACGTGGAGTGATCTCATAACATGTGGCTAGAGAGTTTGGTTTCCTTGCCAAATTTGAGAAGATGAAGTACGGAACATATTTCAAATGATGCTATTTTTGGACCCAGTGGCTATCACTAGCGTGATCATCCTCAATGAATAAGCAATCTGGCCAAGGTTAATAATTCCAGTAGAAACCTAGGGCGTACCCTCCTAAACACCTCTGTAAAAACATTTATAGTGATCGAAAGCTGCATTGAGTCTCTCCCTAAACTAACACTTCATGAGACGATAATCTTCTAGTCCAAACTCATTATGCAATGGCCTAGTCGACAAAGTCCTATTCAAACCTATGTCACCCTCGGGCGAACAACAACTTGCAGGGAAGAGCCAATTAATAGACGGTTTGCATGCCAACGTCCTTGTTTGTGTAGATAACTATGAATTACACCTGGTTCCCATTATGGAGTCTCCCGTTTGGGTCTTCCATTGTAATAGGGAAATATCTGAGGGCTTATCAGTCTTTGACAAATGTATGCTGGTTGAGTTTCAGGGGAGATTTCGTTTTATAGGGATGCACAAGCCATAATTTTGTGCAACGAGCAGTTGAGGCTTGTTAGACGGAGGGGAAGAAAATATGGTGCCGAATCCGTATAGTTGGCTGCACAAAAATGAAATGTCGGCAAAAAGGTTAAACAGGTTACTATGCTGAATAGACGAGGGCTAAAATCTGCAATATCGTCGCGGGTCTTTGATCCACAGTTTCCTAAAGCACGTTGATCTGTACTCAGGAAATGGCACGTGTGCCCTATCACTTACCTTAACTAATAAGAAAATCAATGAACCAGTGAAATGCCCATTTTCGCCTCCTTGCTTGTGTACGTGATGTCGGATTTTGGGTGTACTGCAGTTTAACTACTGTCCCTGTTGCTAATGCTGATATATTTACAGCACTTTCTCCATTATGCTGACATAGACCATACGGGCCTACTTTTGTAACGCGCCTGACTCCATAGTTGGTAAATATAGAATTTCTTCTTCCAACGGCAGGGTTGATTGGGATTTCCAGGTGTACTGTCAAATTTTGGTACCTTCAGAACTATAGAATCTCGTCCTGGGGAAAACCGTGCGAGTTACCCTCCCTTCGGGTGAATCATTCTCGTGAACACGCCCGAAACAACCATTTGAGTGATTCCTTGCTGGACTCTCCAGATTAACGCATGTCTGCGATGTTAACAGAATCTAACTTAAACCAGCGTATTTGGAAAGTCATGCTCACGGCTGTATAAGACTGTGTACTCATGTATTGAGGGCGGTTCAAGGAAGTGCCCTCTAAAGTGAATGGTATAACGAGTTGGTCATTTTCACTGATATGTGCAGTGGCTGCATTAGCGTGTCTCAGCTATTACCACAAAATCTAGGCCAGTTAAGACCTTATTCGACAAAATTCAATGAGAACTATTTCTAAGGAAATATCTAAGGGTTGGTGTCAAAGTCATCTCCATTAGCTTTGGAAAAAATCCTCCAATTGACAAAAGTGGCACTGAAATGGGCGAATATTATGGCCTCCTGCCTGTCAGCCGTATGGTAACCTAAGAGTACTTTGTTTTACTGCGTAGTGGAATTAGTTTATGGGGTAAGCTGGGGCAAAAGTCATTGGACCGTCTACGTGATCCGGAGGACCACCATAAATGTAGATTTCGGTAGAAGGGAAGTTTGGATTCACGTAGAAAACAAATAATCTCGTGCTAAGTGTGTAGTCTGGCAATCATAAAGGGCGCTGGGATACTTAACAAAATTTATAAGTGTATTATAGCGTGATTTACCCAAGTCTAGGTTACATTCGCCTTTATGGACAAATAAGAGTTAAAAACTACTCGAACTCCGGTTATGTTTAAAGACAACCATCGCCGCATTTTTCCCAAGTGGATCAAAGTAATTATTCAAATCTACCAAAATCCTCTAATAATAAATTGTGCCTGGTAGTAATCTGGAGGATTTTTGATTGATTGCTTAGGAAATCCTGCTTGATCAGTCAGCTTACAGTATCAGAATTGATGGATTTCATACGTTACAGTAGGCTAAGCGAATAACTTGACCCACGTGTGATTAAACTCACGGCTCCCGGTGGGGCCTGGTAGCTCAGTTGGCTAGAGCGTTGGCTGAACTAAAGCCTTCCTCTTGCTGGCGTGATTTCGAATCCCACCGAGGCCACCGCGGTTTTCACGTATGGGTCAAATGAATTATTCGAATTTGCCACGATCCTCTAGAGCCATATGATTTTACACGTCGGCGCCCTGGTACGTCAGGTCGCAAAAAACATGCGTGGGTATTTTAGATGAGGTTTCTGGTGGCTGAAGATTGAAAAGTTGGAGAGTTACTTGCGATGGTAGGTTGTGCGTGCTGGCTACGATGCCTGTAGGTCACTCATGCCAACTTACTATTACTTTTCAGCTGAAATAATTTCTGTCGATTTCAGACTATCTCAACAATACAGAGCTGTTTGTGAAAATGACAGTGAACGCAAGGACCTTTCGTTTTCCAGTTAGCAAATATCAGATAATGTTTAATTAAAGCATGCAGGGGCATGCGAATTACCAGTTTTTAATCATGCAGTGAAATAAGGAGCATTCTGAATGATTGAATATAGTTATTCATCTGCAGTTAATGTGCTATCTTATAAAACGTTAACCGAAATTCTAAAATGTGTAGTAAATTAGAAAAGATTGTTTGAGTAGGACTGTAAAATTAACCCTCCTGCTGTATTATACTCAGATATTTCAGTCACGTCAAGATGCCATCTTATAGCTGAACAATTTTAGGCTCACCTTCAAGAGATATACTCAGTACAACATGACTTATTAATTAGCAGGAAGTTTCTGCCATTAGTTTTAGATGCCATTTTCAATACAAATATAACCTATGGAAAATTTCCATAAAAAACTTTCTATTCGACGCATTTAGTAGTAACATACGTCATTTTTAACCAGCAAACCTAAAAGAACCTTGCGGTTTTAAAAGCATTTTTGATTCCTGAATAATTTTAAACCCAACTTGTGGTTACACTTGTTTTTTGTGGGGTGTTCAAGCTACAAACTGTATTTTTTCCTTGTAATGATATCATATTATAAACGGTACTGAAAGGAGGTCATAGATGGCCAGTAGTATTTTCCAGTGGGTTGGGACCATGTATCGTATTTTGCAAGCAGCATTAATAAATGCATGAACACCGTGCTTTGTGAATGGACATCTCACGATATTAACAAATTTCATGACCCCTATGTTTTTTTAACCCGAATACTACCTTTTTTATGTAAAAATTGAAGATGACGTTATTTGCTACCAAATGAGTGGAAAAATAATATTTTGCACATGGTTTATGTGAACTCTATTTAAATTTTTATGGTAATCGAAATCAATAAGCAAAATGTACACTGCCTAATTATTGATTTTAACCTTGTGTGCTTACTGCAGGTGGCCGCAGTGATATTAATTTTGAAGCTCGCATCGTAGAGTTAAATATCTGGGAATTATGGTTTGTGATAGGTAGTCTTAAAATCCTACTCAAGCAATTTTTTACTATCAAAATTACATTTTTCAATTAATTTTAAAAATTTAGTAACTATCACATCTAATTTAAGTTTCACTTTGCCATGCATCACTCAAAAAGCTAATATAAATTACGTAGGGTGTAACCTCGTGAAATGCTGTTTTGCCCGCCTCATACTGCTCAAACCTGACAATAATTTGCGACTGGCATAATTTAGGCTAAGAGCATCAACTAATACAAAGAATCAAGAACGTAATATTGCTTTTCTTTGTGTGGTCTTTGAATAAGTAGCGACTAGCTGAAACTTATGTACCTTAGACGCATTAAGTGACCCCCAGTAGACAGCTTAACACTGCATTCCCCTAGGGATATAAACAAGGTCTTGGTGAAGACTAAAGCTTAGCGTAAGGAGATGACTAAACTTTGCTAACTTGCACTTAGCAGTGAAATGTTCTTGTTGGAGTGTTTAGATGAGAATATGGTACGTGAATAAAGAATAAGTAAGTCAGTCAGATATGGCATGCTCTCAGGTCCGATGAGTGGGAGAAGCGAATGACACAAACTTATACTCCAGGGTTCCCTTGAGCACCAGAGGGGCGCACCACCGTCCTTACTCTAAGGCTGCAACAGTATGGGGGATAAAGTCAGCTTTGGGCAAAAATTGGGATTCCCTGTCTAATACCGGAAGCGTGGGCCGTGCTATTCAATCCTCCCTCACCACTCTTCAGCGCACCCACTCAATTAACAACGTTGAGGGACCAGTAAACATTCTGTAATAAAGTTTGTTTGACCCCTACTGCTTCTATACACTCTCCCTTTCTATAACTAGTTAAAAACCTCCGCGACCATAGGGTTGACCACACATGAAGACGTTTGGTTGGTTTATTCCTTGCGCAAGCATGTTAACTGACTAGTCATCCTTAAAAGTTGGAAAATTGGTTAAAGGGCCGTTTACTGCTGTTCCCCAGGACCAAGAGTGAGAAATGGTGGGCGTCTCATGATGAACTTAGTCTGCACTGCCTCTGTAATGGCCCATTTTTTGAGGGAACCAGCAGTTGCAGTGGCCACACTTTACAAAGGAACCCTCCTTACCTCTGTATGTGGAGAACACAGCTAGGGGACTGAAAAAGCCCTTCAATTTCGTCAAAAATATTGAATTTCAAATCAAAACATGGAAAGTTCATGCAAAAGGTTTGAGGGGTGGGGGTGCCTCAAGATGACAATTAACTGCGCGGCGAATAGCTTTGGATGTCAATCTGTTCGCCTCAACTGTGGAAGTTAAGTAAACAATTGTCAAAACACCTTACACAACCATTAATGCAAATCAGGACAAGAGTACAGCAGAGAGACAGAGAAATTGAAAAAAATACCATTGTATTATGTTTATAGCATAAACAGAAAGAGACGTCGATGATCATGTGCGAAGCTTTTACGGGCGTCCTTGGTAATAAATGTTTATGGATACTTTGATAACATCTGTCTTGTTTACTGTATTGCGTTTCTCGAAAAGAAATGCACGCTGACAGCTCTGCTCGATGGAGGGAAGGGTTAAAATTTCCAAATGGTTTTAACACACGGTGATTTCAAAGCTAACGAAACCAGTTTGGTTGTTTTACGTTAAAATGTTCCGTAGATTTAAGTTCATATTTCATATCCCCAGGCGTTTAAGTGTTCAGCTGAAATAAATCCTCCTGGGCAAATTCTTTCCTCCTCGATCTGAAAGTTGACCTGGATATTTGAAGCAAAAGCCATCGGCTCGCAACTGTGTCGTGCAGCAAACAGTGGTGGCATGTCATCCGTCTCGTATATAAGCGCGTGGGGTGTAGGGGTACTAGTTAGGGGTGACACCAAACAGATAGCATTTGGTCGCTTCATTTGTCTAGTACAGGTGGTGAATGCTCCTGTGGCCACCTCCAACTGGTACCCAACTCTCACCTGTGGCTCCTCGAAGTTGGGTTCTTCCCAGCGGCCACACACCGGGCAACCGTCACGACCGGCGGGCTTAACCAGCTGAGGGTCTCCGGTGTTGTGTGCGCCTCCACACCCGGTATGTCTGACTCCCGAACTTCCCACCTCCCCCCTCTCAAAAAGTCCTACGGTGGGGGCGACAGCAACCCCGTAGGCGGCCCAGAGTAACTCGGGTCGTTATCCCACTAAAAAAACCATGACCCATAGTGGAGTTCGGCAGCCGTCTTGGATGTCCGAGCAGCCCTATTTAGGGACAGCACTGCTTGCCTCCTCGTGGAGGAAGAGGCAAGAAAAGTTTCCCTAAAAAAATGCTGGTTATCACGTCTTCTGCAACCGGTCGCGACTCGCAGATCGCAAAATACACGGTCGTAAAACTCAAATAAACAACAATACCACCGTCCCCATCCCCCTCGCCATACCCTCAAGGCTGCTCGGATGAATCCACTCACTCTAGCAGCCTGGAAAGTTGGTTCCCTTTTAGACAATCCTAGGAGCAACCGACCGAAACGGAGGACGGCGCAAATCGCTCGGGAACTGGCGCGTTACAAGGTGCATATTGCTGCTATCAGCGACACCCGATTCTCTGAGCAGGGTCAACTGGAGGAGGTGGGTGCCGGCTACACCTTCTTCTGGAGCGGCCGGCCAAAGGCAGAAGACGCAACGCTGGTGTTGCCTTTGCTATCCGGAACGACATCGTAGGGACGTCTGCCCTGTCTGCCGCAGGGTATCAATGATCGCCTGATGAGCCTCCGCCAACCTCTTTGGGGAGACCAGTTCACCAGCATCATCAGCGCCTACCCGCCCCCAATGACGAGCTCTGCTGCGGTGAAGGACAATTTCTACGAGGACCTGCACACCCTGCTGGCGACTGTGTCAAAGGTGGACAAGTTAATTGTCCTTGGTGACTTTAACGCCCGCGTCGGGACGGACCACGCTGCCTGGCAGGGAGTGCTGGGTCCCCACTGTCTCGGTAGCTGTAACGATAACGGCCTCCTTCTTCTGCGAACGTGTGCGGAACACCGTCTCCTGCTGACCAACAACTTCTTCCACCTACCGTAGCGGAAGAAGGCCACGTGGATGTACCCTCGATCATGGCGCTGGCATCTGCTGGACTATGTTCTCGTCCGGAGGCGAGTTCGACAGGACTTGCTGGTAACCAAGACGATCCGCGATGCCGATGGTTGGACAGATCACCGCCTCGTCATCTCCCAGGTGAGACTCCGACTGCAACACCGACGAAGGCCCCAAGGTAAGAGGCTGCTAGGTAAGTTAAATATTATTTTGTTAAATTTGCCTGCTCACTGTTTTGAGTTCAGCAACCAAACATCCGAACAATTGGAGGACCTGCACGTTCCAGAGGATAATGCTACCGTCGAGACACGATGGTGTTAACTGTGAAATGTCATCCAGTCCACCACCCTCGAAGTCCTCGGACGCGCAGGCCACCGAGGGAAGGGGGGGCTGGTATTTACAACCATCCTCTAGAACCGCAAAAAAACTCGCATTTTCCTCAGTTTCCTTTGGAGCTGCAGGTTATTTCAAAGTAGTATTTTCAAGTTCTATGTGTTACCAAAATATTCTTTGCAAACATTACATGCATGGCCTTATTTTTGCCAACGTATGGAAATAATTAAGACAAATTAAAGCCACCGTGGCCTTCGATATACATCTGAGGAGTCTACAATGCGTAGACCGTTCTGTTGATTTGGCATTCCTATGACGCACGCACATTCTGCATCAAATTAGGAAGAGGTGGCTCACTGTTTTCTCAGCATGAGCCATGATTACTTCTAAGCAGATTTTTTTACCTCTTTGTCCTTATTTTATCTATGAATATGAGCAAAACAATTTTCAAGCTGAGGTCCAACAGCTGTGGTTATGGGGAATTGAGTTAACATATTCTGCGTAATGGAATATGGACTTGGTAAAAGGGAAGCAGATACTGGGGAATCCATTCTTATGGCGCATAATCTACGATATTAAATCAGATACACAGGGCACCAGAAACCAAGGCTCGGAATGGTGCAAACTGACGCCGAAACTTGGTTCTGCCCAGGAGAGTGCATTCAGGCTGCCATGGCATCTTTTTGTGTAACATTAATGGGCCACCAACTTATGTTAGATCCAAGACCCCCACGCCTTAAACGGTCCTTTTTCATATAAACTTATAAACTCTGACCTAGTGTGGCACGCGTAGAGGAGATGTTTGATTTTTTTCCCTTCTCTCTCGCCTGGGTCCTGTAGTCTGAGAATTATCTTGCAATCATAAGATAGATAGATAGAGAGAGAGAGAGAGAGACAGAGAGGCAGATGCTGCGCACGGCTGCTTAACTTTAAACAAATTCCCGAGCAAGCCACTGCTGGGCACATCTTGCGGGCAGCGATAAGTATCGTTATTCCTGACTCTCTACCTACCAGACCAGGTCATGATGTGAGTTCAGCCTAATGCAACGCAGGAAGGAAATTACTTTCAGAGCTATAGGCTGGTGGGCGTATTCCTATAAAGAAAGACAGATCACTGCGCTGGAAAAAAGTTCGATCAGCTGTTTGTAGCAACTAAAAATGAAATCCCTTATTTTAGTTGTGAAACTGCTTCCACGGTGCACGCGGAGTGCAAAATTAACAAAACTACGAAACGAACCGAGCAGATTTGGTCTTGTGATTATGCTGGGCAGAAACTTGGGGTTATTATGTGACATCAATACTACAAGTAATGAAATATGTCTTGGGATGAAAAGTATGGATGAAACTTACCGGATTAATTAATTGATCCTTACCTTACAAACATTTTCTTATAAGACTTCAAAGACTTAGCACGGCAAAAAACGTACAGAATCCAATGAAGATGATAGTGGTGAATTGGAAACCAAAACGGCTAAAATATGGTAAAATAAGCTGAAGGATTAACTTGACTGGATGAGCCCGTCACGTGTAATGTAGGTACAGGGGAAGGGCCTTTTCGTGAAACGTTAACCAAAATTCTAAAATACGTTTTCATTCGAAAAGTCTTCTAATGTAGCATTTTTTAATTACTTATTATACAGCATAATTCACAGACATTTTGGTCACGCCAGGGTATCGATTTTTCAACGAGCTTCTTTCTACTTGCCTTGAGAAACTACACTGTGTAAAAGGTTCTACTGAATTACCATACTCTAATAAATTCACTAGCTTTTATAGAAGACACATACCACATTTTATCTCTTGTAATTATTGCGTAGTAAATCGCGAATAATTCATGGAACTCTCCTCGTTGCTTCTATTAACAATCGCCTCTTTTTTAAAACTGTTTAATTATAGGAACCATTTGAGTTGTTTATAGCAACTTTTTTCCATTCTCCAATAGTTTTGAACCTGACTCGCTATCACAAATGCATTCAGGGTTCCAAAAGTGCAGGCTGTATATGTTTTGTCTAAAGAAAGCCATGTATTTTTAAATGCTGTTTAGGAGAAGTCGCATAGAACTTATATAATTTTGACAACTGACTTGGGCCATGTTATATACTTTACGAGAAGTATTACTAAATGTGTGGATTCCATGCTTAATAAATGTAACTTTCACGGTCTTAATATTTTAATAATTAGAACTTTTTTAAATTGAAAACTATACTTTCTTAAATAAAGATATTTAAGGAAGGCATAATTTACTTTCAAATAATTACGACCACGAATATATTTTGCATGTTTTCCGTAAACCATGATTGAAGTTATAAAACACATTTTTGGAATATCTGTTGGAATTTCAGGACATGGCACATCTATTGTATCTACCAGAAAAAGGATTTTCAGGTATGGCAGCCAGTATTTATGATCAGGGTGTATTTACGGGCAAGTGAAAAGACTGATAGAGCAGAAACCAATACGACAGTTGAAAGAGGTATGTTGCCCTGGTAATGGCGAACCTTAATTGAAGTAAGGGTAAGCCCACTGCCTCATGAATCAGCACTTGCGCTGCTCAGCATGCTGAAAACCTTTATTTGCTGCCTCTCGTCAGCAGCTGAATTAAAACTGACAGTGGAGCCTTTATGTAGGTGTTTTACTTTCTCTTTCTGGCAAAAAAAACCAATTACAATTTTTGCAGAACGTCAAAACGGCATTTGGCTGTCATTTCATAAAAGTGTAATCCCCTTGTTGAGTTGCAGGGATGTTTCGCGAAGATTTATTTAGTCAGCGTTTTCTCCAAGGTCATTTGTCCAAATTCAGTCTTAAGGAAACATGAATCCTTCAGGAATTCTCAGGAATGAGGTCATTCTTTTAGAGCTTTAATACTGCTTTTCTCGCCTCACCTAATTAAATCCTTTGACGCTGAGCTTTTAGATTCAGTAACGAGGAGGATGTCTTTCTTACGAAGACTATATGCTGAGCTTAGGCGTGTGTCTTTTTTCCCCGAAGTCGTTATTTTAGGACTGAAATGTCCACGAGTCAATTGATTGTCTTTTCGAAACTTTGATCTGCTGACCGATTGGTTTAACGATAATCCCCTTCCGAGAAGTTCCTCAGAAATATTGCAGCGCTTAATTATTTAAAAACCTAGCAACAGACCAGTGCGCTATTTATGTTCTTTGTTTCCTATTCAAAGAACTATTTAAGCGGTGAGTATAATGCTTCACACAACTCGGGTAAACGTTAAAATGGATGTGTCTGGTTGGCTTTTCCCATATAGAGTGCATGTTTGAAGGTTGAGAAACCATAAAACCCATCATATTAGCCAACAAGAGAAGCTATAAAGTCAATATTTTCTACAGAGGGAAGTGAATAAAGATAAAAGGACATACATTTTATGCAAAATTTTCTACTTTCTACCAGCACTAGGACCTGACTCCAGGAATTCTATTTTTTCAGTACAACCTATACCAAAAATACCGGAAGGAAAGGAGAAGAGTTGTACATGGTTTTTACCGAACCAAATAAATCTCTTCGACAAAGGGAAGTAACATTCAACGTTTTGAAGCATGAAATAAGTGCCTCGTATCCTTAAATTCCAACCGCGTAAAATTCATGAACGGTCCTCTTTATTACTTTTCCAGTAGAACGTATTTGCACCGTAAACTGAAAACACAATGCTAAATAAAAGTTTATTTGGAATTATCAGTTGCAAGTCGTAAATCAATTATGGTGAACCCAGCGCACGTTTTCATTTCGATGTCCACAAAATAAATCCTCTAGATAACGAAAATTGCATCGATCTGTTACTGAGGGGTTCTGAACTGAAAAATGCCTTTGAGGCTAAGTACAAAGGATGCTAGCAGAGAATGAATTTTGTAAAGTAGTTACTCGATCATGTTAAGGTTAATCTAGAAAAAAATGTTTTCGCGCAGCCACTGTTCAAGTTTCCGTTCATTTTACGAACATTTACTAGGAATTTTATTACTTTTCTCAATGAGGATGCCATTAAACTTACTGTGACTACGGAAAATATTACAGCGGGCTCACCACATCAGAACATAAACAAAAGAAAATCTTAAAAATTGTAAAAGGTGCTCTAAGTTGGCATGGGGTGAAAACTCTTTCACGGTACTTTTAGTGCATCCGTCCTCAGTTGCCTTCAAAAAGAATGCATTGTAATACAGTTGTTTTTCTACTTTAAAGTAAAAAGTCCATTTCCCAGAAATCCTTTCACCTCAAACGGCTTCCTGCTGGAGCCAGAGAAAGCGGATCAGCGTGCATCTTTCCGTCTACTTGAACCTCCGATCTATCTCTCTACCTACAGGTGAACAAGTCTAGGAAAGCTAAACACTCTAATCATAAAGATATATTTTATTTATTTATTTCTGAGGAACGCAGTCTGGTCCATTATAGTGGCCAGCACTGGACTTGACGTCACTCAACTGACATCAAATCCCTTGGAGGTTGATAAAAAATAGATGGCCATATAAGCCATTTCTAGATACCTATTTGTGTAAGTTGACAAACTCGCGAGCACTTGCCTGTCCTGTAGCTACAACCTCTATCATTAGAACAGTCACATTTGATGGTTGAAAACACGAGATGCTGTTATTCGTTTAACTGCAGCAAACTGATGACTAGTCAGCAGTCTTCCGGATTTAACCACCTCTCATCCTCATTGGAGTCTCTCTGCATTTCCTGTTATTAAGCATGCGAAACCGCGTGAGTTCGGATCTTACCTTTTCTGTCACTCTCTCTCTTTGATGATGAGTTCAAGAGGGAATCCGAAAGGTTAGGCCAATAAACACCATGATACGGTGATTGCCTCTACATCTTCTTAGCTGTATCCTCAAACACACCTGTTCGTTACTTTCAACAAAGACGTGTTCCTTAGCCTGCATTTCTCAGGATACGCAACAAGTGAACTAATAAGAGGATGTCTGAAGACAGCAAGCATGAACGCTTTCTCCCCAGTGAACCTACGCATATTCTTCAAAATCTATTCCCTTCTATGTTTGGGCAGGTAAAGACCGAATCCTGTTGAAGGCTAAATCAAGGTGGATTTACTTGTTCACTTGCTCCTTTGGAGTGGGATACATTGGCCGGACAAAGAAGCGTCTGGAATTGAGGGTTCGTAAAAATATACCTGCTGGCTAGCTACAGGTGAAACCAGATCGATTTCGAGTCTATGACAAGAAGGTCTTTCAGGTTGTCTACCAGATACCAGCCAATTCCTCTAAGG
The DNA here is from genome assembly GCA_017591395.1 of Schistocephalus solidus. Taxonomy (NCBI): domain Eukaryota; kingdom Metazoa; phylum Platyhelminthes; class Cestoda; order Diphyllobothriidea; family Diphyllobothriidae; genus Schistocephalus; species Schistocephalus solidus. Next base: position 228,667 of record WEDG01004798.1, on the reverse strand, counting down.
GCATACGCCAACGGGTGCTAGCAACACCCGAGGCAGTGACTATACGGCAAGCGAACCCAGTGCTGTGCTGTCAGATGACGCTCATAGAGGCGCCCTCTCTTCCGTTGCCAACTCTGACTCCAGGCGGTGATCGCACGTTGCCCCCGTCCCCTGATGACAATTGTTCAGTGCGTGTACTTTAAAGTAATACTCACTCACCGTGCTCGAGGTACGAACATCGCTTCCTTCGCTAATTCCCCGACCTCCTGCCTCAATGATGTCAATTTGCCGAATTCGCCATGTGGGTATCGTGAAAACGATGCCTAGTGACCAAAGGTGCCTTATACACCCGGTCAATCTCTCCTATTTTTATTCCATATGCATCTCTTTAGGCCCTATAAGGAAGTTATAAAAACTCGTGTTTGTCGAATCGACTTTTAAAATTTAACATGGGAATATTCGCCGAATTTTAAGATGCATACGCACATATCTGTAACAGCATTTGAGGAAACCTAGCTGATTTCGTAAAGTATAGTGAAATGCAATAAATTAATGACATTCGCTTCGTAGGGTGCTCTTCATCAGATTGCCTGAGTTGATTACACATACCTTTTCACGAAAGTGAACTCACGGACGTGAGTTCAGTGATTGCTGAGGAGATAAAATGTGAACTTTCAAAGTTTTATCGATTTTTTTATAGAAATGTTTCGTTGGCCTGATCAAGAACAACTGAAGTTTGGTGAGAACCTTCAGCTTACTTTTCATGTTAGTATTGACTAAACTGCTAATTCCATGTCCTTTTAAAAAACTAAACGTGGTGATAAGTTGAAAGACTAGCTTTTATTTGACTCATAATTATTAAATGTGTAATTGAAATTCTTCATACGTAGGAGTCAAAACCTGAAAATGTTTTTAAATATGAACACTCGACGGAGGTGCGAGGAACACTACCGCGTTAAATGGTTTATGAAGCCTTGCTGTGCCATATACTTATGGTCATCTAGCATAATTAAAGTTAGCAAACCAAAGCCGCGATGCAAATAATTCCGAGAAATAAAAAAACTCGTCAATAGACATTTTTACCTTCTTGTTTTAGGAAGGAAGATTTAACAAATGGGGGTTTGATAAAAATGTGGTTTGGTTTCTCTACTATTCAACGAATTGCGTAATAATACACGCGTACGCAATGTAAGCGATTCCCACAGTTCCTCATTCCACTTTTCCCTCGGTGGAAAAACTTTTTTTCCGAAGCAGTGCATAAACTTATGATGAATGACTTTAAAACATAGTACTTTGTATATGTGTAGGAAAAATGCTTTTTGATCATATAAAAGTAACGGGGATAGTTATTTTTGCTAAATATCATAAGTAAACGAAAGCAGTGCTCCGATTGGGCCTGTTTTACGGACAGAAAATAAATGTGGTGGAAATATTTTTCAAGTTTTGTTATGTATTTCGGTGGACAATGGGGTTATGTTTAGTATAATGTGGCTGCATTATGAGTTATAACTTAAAGTTCTCAAACAGTGACTGATGACGACGCTAAAGGTCAGTGCATGTGAATAGTGGACAAAGCAATGTCTAGAGAAGGCGTATTTCTCTACTGGTAGACCCACAAAGATCAAACTAGCGCTCAACATATTATCTTTCTTAGGAAAGATTTTCAGGTAAAATGAGCATGCAGCGTTGCTTCCAGCGCATCGGAAGTTAGTTTGAAAGGTTTGTTTTTTGTTATGAGCCAACCTCCTACTTCCGTTTCCATCAACGTCTGAGATAAAAACAAACGTATTGTTTCGGCAGTTGGATCCATTTTTGAAAAAATTACTATTTTTTCATGAAGTGTCCACTGTACGCATTTTTAGCAAATAAGATAACAAAACCAAAAGCCTTATAGAGGTAGATGTGGAAGGCATTCTAAATGTCAAAGGTAGAGCACGATACCAAAGGGGGATTTGGTTGCTGCCCTAAGGGGGATAACTGACCAGTTGACAGCCCGAATGGACTGAATTGAAGACCAAACTCTACGGAGATGATTGAAGGCCTAAAGTAACGAGAATATGTGTGTTTGGATTCCAACAGCAGAAAATTTGAACTGTCAACAGAATTGGCGTATGTTTTTCGAGTATTGTGAGTATTTATGTTAGATTCATGGTCTATGAGGTAATTTTTGGAGTCTAAAATTGTGTTCCTTCGGAATTTGACTGAAAGCGTTGTTGCATGACTTCGTGTTGGAATGGCCTCCTAGCCCAAAGCGACCCGGTGTAGCGGTTTCATGAAAACCAAAGACTGACTCAATCCCAATAACCAATCTGGAGCAATTTATTGCGTCCAATGCCTAAACTGCCCTTGATCTATATGGGACAGACTAATGACATGATAAAATCGCGTATATATTACCATAAGCTCGTTGTACGACGGGGGATGAATTATCGCAGTCACTTGCCCACACCTCCGAAACCGGCCATGAGCTCAACTTCGCAGCCGGCAATAAAATCGTCCTTGCTGGATGCAAGGCAAACCGAGGATAGATGGAGGTCTTGTTCTCGGATGGGTACACCATCGTTGGATCCACCTGGCATTGGCATGTAGAGCCCTGAAAATGTTTTATTCAGACTCGCATAATTGGTCGTTGATTGGCTTTTACCCCTGTAAGTGTAGCTTTTTTCTGTTGCCACTACCATCTCCTAGCCCTGAATGATAAACAAATTTTTCCGGTGCTCAACCATCCTGTTTCTTCGCTCATTTTGTCTCTTTGGCTTTCAATGCTGTGAGCGTGTCTTTCCATGAAGTGGAGTTTCGTTATTCAAAAATCCAAATTTAAAAAAGTTCACATGTAATATTTGAACTTGTATTCATTGAAGTAAAAACTAAGCTAGACAAAATATCGACGTTCTAAGAACGCGTTCTCGTGGATCAATTTGAATCATTGGAATAAAATTAAATCCAATAATGTTATCGGTAAAGAACTGAAAACGGTGCTTATAAACTAAGCCACTGTTCCTCAGAAGCATAGTTAATTTTCAAATGCCTAGTTCCATCAATTCAGAGTTCGGGTACGGTTCTCCCTTTTCCAAAGAATATATTGATGGAGAAACTAATAAGAATAATGTGTGCCCGGTTTAAATATGCTCTATTAACTACGGTTATGATATTTTGAGAAGCGGTAAAAATCAAGTTTACAAAAGGCAGAAAGAGTGGTTATAGCACTCTAAAGTTTTCTATGGGTGTTCATCTCGGAAATACTACCTAAGCAAATTGGCGGAACCGAATATCCCGGAGCTTAATCCCAAGTTAGTTACTACGCAGTAAAACGCAGCTTTTGACTGAGAATATTCCTGATCATCTGTTCATTTTATACCCACAAGTTATCTACTTAATTTTAAATACCTGTCTGAATCAAATATTTTGTATTTATAAAGGTAATGTATCAACCGTTGTTTTTTTTTACTTTGCCACAAATCCCTTACTCGTACGTTTTCCCTCTGAATAAATGGCATGAATTGGAATATTCTAGGTGTGCATTTGCGGGAAATACTTGGCGCATTTTCGTTGTCCTTATTTAGCCCTCTATTCTCAAGGATGGCTAACACAACGCATGGAGCTTGATTTAAATATGCTGCAGTAGCCGATGGGCACTTGTAGGCCTATTTAGGAGGATATGTGGTGTCATGCAAACGTATTTCAAGGCATTTAGCTATGAAAAACAAGGACAAGGAAAAAATGCACATTGGGTTTCAAAATATGCATAAATTACTGAAGCATTGTTATTGGAACCACTCTCCTCTCTTTCACATACATAACTCGAAGCAGCTCTATTTTCCTAGGAAATGTACAAAATATGTTACAATTTTGAGCATTTTGTCTATAACACATGGTTAATGTTGTGCATGCAGGCGAAGAAGTTCAAAGTTACTCAGTTTTTTCCTGTGTAATTTGTAAGAGTACCTGGGATAAACAGTAATGCAGAAGGCAATATGCTTTAATGTAGAAATTCACTTCCACAATAAAAATTTTTGCAAACCACAATAAGCATCTTTTCCATCCAATAGGCCATGGGAACCAGAAAGTCAGTGTTTAAAAGATATAGCCTTTTGATGCGATTTTCCGTGCTCAAATTACTTAATCAGAAGCAAAAACACTATAACCAGATATTTTGAAGCAGAGCTGCTTTTGAAAATAGAAATTAGGTAGGAAACACAATCAACAATCTATGTTGCGTTTTACAAGGGGGTGATTACCACAAGATCTATCTCTAACTATACAAAACTCTAACCTGCATTGAACTTTAGAGCAAGCCTACCTTAAGACAGAGGCACTCTTAAGCCTGCACAATTCATCATACTTAAAATGGATCTACTGGAAGGGTTCACGTTTGTCATTATGGATTAAAAAAAAGAACTTAGTTGAGGCACGCTGGACAGTCAGCCTACACTGCCAGCGGGTTCTTCAAGCAGCCAACGACCAACAAACAGCACTGGTCCATAGTCTAGAATTGCCAACGAATCCTCAAAATCAATTTTTTGTTTACCGTATCTTGATTAAGTGCAAGACGGTTGCAAAGCACAAAAATGCTTATTTAAAAATCAGTGGACGCGGGGCAGGAAAAATGGACAAATCCGATAACCTAGTTTTTTATGCTACACAGGCACGGCAGTAGAGCATTAGTTAGGGGAATGCCATACTTTTGTGAAGGGAGTGGTTTCAGCAACTGCAGCAGCGACCGTACATCCTCTTTCGGACGGCAGTTGAAAATATCCTCGGAGGCAAGTAGGTGAAATGGCAACAGTTGGCCAGTTCTTTCAAGAAACTTTACAAGCAAAAGCAGAAAGCATCATTACCGTAAACAGTTAAAGGGGCTTTTTTTATAACAGCAGCGCAATAGCGATAATAGGCACTTTCAAGGGTGCATTTCTAGTGCCCAGTAAATTTTTATGCCTAACGGCGAACAAACGAAAGAGTTCAGATCGTAACCTTTATGAGTGTTACGCAAATGCATGTGCCTCTGCTACTCCATCCCAGAGACTCTGGACAAAAAAGTAGCATCGAGTGCCATGACTCGGAAAAGGAAAAGGAGAGTGGAATTACCTCCGATATCATGTTAACCCCAAACAGGTACTTTTGCATTTCATAAGAGCAACGGAAAAAAAAACATATAATTTTCCCCCGTCCATATCAGAAATTAATCCCAGCCCACAAAGGGTGATAGCTCAAAATCTAATATATTTTTTTGAGAAAATAAGTAAATATATATTTAAGCTTAATTTGGTCATGCTGCATGCACCTATCTGTTCTACCGTATGCCACCATACATTTCGTAATTTGAGTGATCTGAACAAAAATCAGACCCAGAGCAAAAACCATCGACTGGAGAAAATTATATATTTTGCAAAAAATACTCAAAATGTTTGCTAGAAAGCATCTATTAAATGTCAGAGCCCTTGTTAGCAATGACATCTTAACTTCCTGGTCTGAACTTGGTGCACGTGTTCCTAATGTACTCCGGTGACATCTTGTTCCAAGCTCTAGCAAGGGAAACATTCGGGGCCTCAATGCTGTTGGTAGGCTTGTTGCAGACCTTCTTGTCAACATACAACCAAATGGTGTGGTTGATAGGATTTAAGTTTGGTGAGGATGGTAGCCACATACCCCTGGGCCACGTTGTTTTCAGCCACTTCAGTGTCTTCCGTGACCTATGTGAAGGCACACTATCTTGCTGGAAGACCACATTGTCGTCTTGAGTGTAGTTGGAATCTATCCAAGGCTTGACCTGCTTCTGTACAACATCCAGGTACACGTCTGTGTTCACTTTGACCCCGGCCTTGACGAACACAGGGGGCATGTCTTTGACCTCTGAGATAATCAGGCCAAAGACTATCACAGACGCAAGATGTTTGATCTGAAACTTGTAATTAACATTCTCAGGTACCTCGTTTACCTTCGGTTTAACTGTTAGACACCGAATCGACCGTGAAGAGTTGCTCGTCAGAGAAGAGCACCGTGTGAGGTCCCTTCTTCAGATATCTTAAGATTCTCGTAATTCGTTCTAGTTCCTTCTCTTTCACAGCTCTTGTAATGAGATGCTTCTTTGTTCTAGCCCGTGAATTGGCCTTCAAGTCCTTTTTCACCAAATTTGTCGATCATGTGCTTCAAAATCTCAAGCTTAAAAGCTATATTTTTCGTGCTACAAACTGAACTGCAACGAATACGCTCTCGGACAGCACGTATAAGTCAAGGGGTTTGCACTGTTTGTTTTTCTACAACCAGGCTCCCTTTCGATGCGGCCGAACTTCTTATAATGATCGATAATTATGCAAACTGTTGTCCTGGCAATTTCCAACTTGGCGCGATATCAGTTGGCGAGGGACCATTGAGACTGAGCTTAATAACCACTTCATTATTTTTTGGCCAAATATTTGAAATCGTTTTCAGAGAAGTTTTTACTGTACTCTTACCACAGTATTCTAAATAAAATACCATATAATTCAATACAAGCATTCTCAAAAAGTAGCGACCAGAATATTACGAAATTTACGTTCGAATATGGCAATTGCAAGGTAGAACTGGGGATTTTCGGGTACATCAGTGTGGTCATACCCAGGCTACTGAATACTCTTCATTTCAGCTGGCATGAAGTGGGTCTGGAGTGAATTGGTGAGGGGACTCTTGCCCAATGATAAGTTTTCTCGGCTTCAGAGCTCGAGCGAGCAGCCTAGGGTTTGGTTAGCACCGGTCGAAGTCGGCATGCAAGTTTGGAATTGTCATTCTGGCGTTCTTGTCTCTGTCGGTAAAACTTTTTTTTTAATTTTCAATACCTACCTAAAAACCACTACTATAGTACGGCCTCTTTTGTAACTGGCATTCGTAAATTAATTGTTTTTCTATAGTTTGGAAATCGGACTTCTTGAGATCTTGCTGGCATTTTTACTTACCCATCTTGCTTTCACTGTTATTGATAGTAACTTTCCTTGATTGCCGCTACTTTGGAACAAAAAGTTCCAGAAGAGCAACGAGATCAACAAGCTTATGCTTTCCGTTTACATTTAATTTTAGCAATTTTTTTTTAATAAACGGTTAAACTTCTGTTAAATGGACTACATAGCTGCTGTACAAGAGATTCTATTGGTAAACGGTGCTTTGCAGGATTACTCACATTTGTCATTAGTTTTGTTCATAAGGTTTCCTTATGGAGATCGTTTCAACACGCACATACTCTTTGTAAAGTCACCAAGCGAATCCACGATCGCTTGACGACAACGAATATGCGAAAATTTCAAACTTTTAATTTTCTCCTCAGAACTCTTACCAAACCCTTAGGTTCTGCTTGAAAACTTAGCTGTACTCTCAGAAATATTTTGTCAAAAAAAGCTATTAACACACAACTGTGTCCACTTTGCGCAGCATACGTGTCTTCAAGCGTATTTCGTGCAAAATACCTGAAACATGCGAGAAACAGTAAAACCATGTACATTTTGAGACGCTTTTTCGATTTTTAGGCAAAAGAACTCATGGTAAGGTTTTCGTTGGTTTAATCCACTCTACAGTAAGTGCCATTAATAAGGGCCTAAGACAATTAATTAGCGTGCATTTCCTTGAAGGCAGCATGTTCTCTCATGGAAGCTTCTGTATAAACAATTTTGAATGCAGTCAAATGTCAAAATTCTAGGTGCACGCTTGAGTAAGGATAAATGAGGAAGATGGTTGAGCACCAGAACAATTTGTTTCTTAGTCCAAACCTTCCGAACTCGCATAGGAGTCCATCGTCAGAGATAGCGGTAGCAACAGAACAAGCGGCAAGCCGTAGCCAATTAGCTGTCAGTAATGAAGGTCTGTATGGACCTGTCGAGGGCTCTCTATGCCGGCATCAGATCCATACATCAATTGACTGACTTACTGTCCAAGGCTCAAGCATTAATTAATGCTTGGCTTGTCTTGCTTCCGGTGTGAGCAACTATCTAGGCGTCCGTGAAGTTGAAATATTGACCCGCTTCGAAGATATAGGCAGCTACATGCGCCGCGTCGCATAGTCAAAGTACGTTTCTTTGTACGCGATTTCAGCATGCTTTAAGTCTCACCCATGTAGTTATAAGGAGAGTTTAGGCATGGGATGCGATTCACTACCCCAGATTGCCCCTTGGAATTTAGTCAGTCTTTTATTTTTATTACTATGCCGCGCATGGTAGTCTTAAACCTGTGTGCAATTCTGACGCCTCGTACCGCAGTAAAGCGCTCTGCTACCGTACAACAGAACTTACAATATCCTTGATGGTACTTCTGTTTGGGTCATTCGGGAGCGAATATGTATGCATCGGCTGATAAACGCTTTCAACTAGCCATTCCATATAAAGTTGTCGCGAGAGTATCGGGTTTCTAGTTGCTCCATTGAGCCTGGATTCGTCTGAGGCGGGTTTTCACACAGCTTCGCTTGTGGATTACATGATGCTTGCTATTAAACCTGAGAAGGTGTGTGCTGTTCGTTGCCTTCCTGCAAACCATTGTTTTGATTTCATTGTAAGGTCTTCGTCTGACGAGCACATCAAGGAAGTGTAACTTGTGTTCCTGTTCTTCCTTCCTCACGAAATTAAAATCAGAGAAATTTGTGTTGAGCCCGTTATGCTGAAATGTCAAGAAATCTTTGATGAACGCTCATAGATCATCAACGGATCTCACCCGTATCGTTTTGCCTTGAGGCTTATTCTCGAACCCCGCAAGCCACCGCAAAGTGGCTAGTAGAAGAAGAGGCAGATTGACAATGCCGACAAAGATAAGCGTGACTGGAATGGCTATTTCTGGCTCATTAGCCATCATCAGGCAGTTATACCCAACCTCAGGTAGTTCCGCACTCGTAACTTGAACCTGTGACCTGTTCATTAGAAGTTCAACGCTAGCGCCACGGGTACAGGAATCAATTTGCATGCAGCCGAATACTACTCATTAAACATAACAGATTCCAGAACATGTTTATCCATCATTTTTATTTATTAGTTAGAATCAATAGGGAAAATTTCGGCGGCCTCAGTAGGATTAAAACCAAGAAGTACAAGGGGTCGGCTTTAGTAGAATCAATGCTCTAACCATCTGAGCTAGGAATCCCCACCGGAGGCTTAATTTTAATTAAACTTGGATTAAGCTACCCACCCAGCCTACTTCAAAGTATGGAATCTACCCATTCTAACACATTAAACTGACTGCTTCGCAAGATTTCTTAAAAAATCATTCTGGAATCCACCAGACGACTACAAGGCACAACTAATTGATAGGGGAATTTGGCAGATTTAATAATAAATTTAACGTAATTTTGAAAAACTCGGCAACTGCTGTGGGGGTTGGAAATCATGATACCAAGGTAAACGCTTTGGTTTAGCCAATGTTCTAACCATCTTCGTTACGCTTTATGGTTTATATGCATTATCATGAGAAAACAGATTGGTTTTATTATGAACTTAGGAATGCTTGCACTTTTGACGAATCTGCTTAGCTTCGCTGTCTCATAAATTGCATCCCCCCTCCCCATCGACAACGTTGCTCCATAAAGATTGCAAAAAAATTATTTGTCCTGACACACACGAATATGCGGCTGAAAATTGGTCCAGTTGTGAATCCGCATCAGAAAATTTCCCTGACCCACTTAGCTTGTTCAATTTGTCGGGCTCGTCATTACGCGCAATGCCATCTCCACACGCTCATGCTGTGACCGGGAAGGAGTGGGGGTTGAAGCCAAGAAAAAGCACATCCTTCAAATTATAATTTACTTTTTCTTCTTTGCTCATACCATGGCTTAGCAAGGGGTCAGCTGGCGCCACCTGTGACCGTGCGCTCAGCGGCACTGACTTCTTATTAGTGCACACTCTTCGCAAATACTGCTGGCAATATATTATGCGCATTTATTATTATGCAATATTATTATGCAATATATTATACTGCTGGCAATATTATTATGCAATATTATTATCATATATATATATATATTTATATATATATATATGAATAGTTGAGGTAGTATGCATTCCGAGATGATAAATGAAGAAAAGAAGGCTCGTCGGAAAATCGAGGTTTACTCGTGAATTTTTCAAGCTGGTTACACCAACCCGTCGTCAGACGAAATGAGAAGTAAGAGTTGGGATTGTCACGCTGGAGGGTTTAGGGGCCGAGAGGTTACATCGACAGACTGACGCCATGGGGGGTTAGGGGGCCGTGAATCCTGTTACGATAGCTGTCGCATGTAAGGGGAGGGGTGCTAGAGTTATGATATCAAGTCAAGTGGCGGGAGATGCAGAGTCAGCGAGGATACACTTGGCTGGGCACGGATAAGCAAATGTTGATTTTAAGGTGGGCGCAAGTCAGTGGACCGTGCACGCAGACCTTTGTAATGCGCATCCAGATCGACGTGGCGGTTGATACTGTTTGTGCCGGAGTGCCAAGCTTCGAGGAATTCGCGTGCCTGTTTGGTGCTAGCCATGGCGACCACTTCCGTTCCCTCCCAATTGAAGCGGTGGTCGCAATCAACGGCGTGCGCAAACACGAGAGACAAAGGATCACGTCGGTGGATGGCCAGTTTGTGTTCATTTATGCGGGTCCCGAGTCGTCGGCCTGTATGGCCTACATAAGCGCAAGAGCAATTCGCACATGGAATGCGGTAAATAACATTGGTTTGTTGCTCTTTGGGTACGGGATCTTTAACACGTGATAGTGCTATATAGTGATATATATATATATATATATATATATATATATTTATATATAAGCCAAACAAGTGCGTAACACTCACTAATGTGGTAAGGATCTCACTCGATCCCATTTGTCCGCCCGCCAGTTACCTACCGGCGATAAACGAACGTTGTGTCATAGGACACATACCATATATATAGCACAAATATGTTGCTAAGAGTGCAACAGGCAAGACGCAGACAGCTGTTTCACGGTCATTACCGATCATCAGTACATCATATGCCTTGTGCGGTGAGGTACATAAACAAGCAAACAAGTGCGTAACACTCACTAATGTGGTAAGGATCTCACTCGATCCCATTTTTCCGCCCGCCAGTTACCTACCGGCGATAAACGAACGTTGTGTCATAGGACACATACCATATATATAGCACAAATATGTTTGCTAAAGAGTGCAACAGGCAAGACGCGAGACAGCTGTTTCACATATAATCTATATATATTATATATATACATAATATAATTATGCAATATATTATGCGCGTTTATTATTATGCAATATTATTATGCAATATATTATACTGCTGACAATATTATTATGCAATATTATTATCATATATATATATATTATATATATAATATATAATATATATATTATATATATATATAATATTATTATGAAATATATTATGCGCGTTTATTATTATGCAATATTATTATGCAATATATTATACTGCTGGAAATATTATTATGCAATATTATTATCATATATATATATTATATGATATATATATATATATTATATATATATATATATATATATTATATATATATATATATATAATATTATTATGCAATATATTATGCGCGTTTATTATTATGCAATATTATTATGCAATATATTATACTGCTGGCAATATATTATGCGCGTTTACACTGTGCTTCCGTTAGAAGGACAAGTAGAACACTTTTCAGACGACATGGCATGGTTCAAGGTCCTTGTACTTCCATGGTTGTCTGTTTTTAGAAGCACCACAATAGAATCCTTGTGCTTTACTGGTACAGTCTACTTGATATCCCGCAGTGTTTGAATAACCGAAATTAGAAAGGAAAGAACTAGAAACAAAAGCCGTCCGCCTACAGGACAATGTATCTGTTTTAGGCAGTGAAGTGTTATACTCCAGCTTCTGCTTTTATACTCTGTGCCCTGCTCTGTTTCCCTCCTTAGAGGTTTTTTTTGGCTTCTGCGAACCCGCCCTCCCGCCTCCACTCCACTCCGATGCCGCAGATCACAGTTAAACGCTAGAAAGGTAGATTTGGTGTTCGATTAGTCGGCTTAAACAGTGAAGAACAATATCCTTATTTTAATGTCGGGAATGATTTGTTTTTCAGTTATGTATTTGGTGCCACATTGCGTTAGACGCAAAGGAGAACTAAACAGGTTAGTGTGCCATGTTTTGAGTGAATGCTTTAAGCAATGCCAGTGGCTGCGTTTGATATCACCTCCAGTTAGGTGGGCTAGGACTTGCGATTGTTTCCCCATCTCAAAATATTTCAACCGAAATTCTGAAATCTGTTTTCGATTTGAAAAAAATACTCAACGTGGACTGTCATACTGATTATCGTACAGTCGGAACCGAAGATAATTCAGCCACGTCAGGATGCCGGCTCTTGATGAAGTGTGCATTTTTCATGGACTTTATTCATTCATGTATGTTATACAGAAACAATTCACATAACATATTTCCTTCTTGTACTCGTTTGGTTGCCAATTACATCTTTTTTCAAAGTTTGTTGTTGAAAAAAGCGTATCTTTTGGTTTTAAAAAGATTTTTAATTATGAAATTTTTAAGACCATACAACGTTTATTCATAATACCTCGTCTCCATCAATTTATTAGTGTGCCTATAAACTGCACAACATTATCTGCATCCATTGCGAAAACTTTTGAGGAATATGTGTTTTCTTCCTCATAACGTAGAGAAATTTGGGATGTTTCTTAAAAGAATATCTAAATACTATCTAGCTTCGAAACCTTTTATTGAACCCTAATGGCCAGTAGGGTTCAAAATTATTCGGCAATTTAAAAACTTACTTAAAATCGAAGGTACGCTCTCTTCTCTGTCAATTTTAACCTCAGAGGGTTTTAACAATAACATATCTAGAAAACCATGAAAGTGTGTTCTTTAATAACTTCAGAAATGTTCAGAAGATTGACTTTCAACCGTAGATAGGTATACACATAACCCTTTTCAAGTGCATTTAGGATTCCTACAACTACTGGATTGCAATCTGATACCAAAACTATAGCAAAATGATGTTTAGCATAGCCTGGTCTCACTCGAGTAAAGTCAAGACTGTCCCATTTAGATTACTCAAGGCCCATTGGAATAGTGACTTTGCACTTTGGTGGAGGTCATGAAAATGCGTGTTCGTAGCCATATTACCCTAAAAAAAAGAGTTCTGGGCCGTCACTTTAGGTGTTCTACCTCACGGTGAACAACAACCCGTGGCTTGGCAGGCCGCCAGCTGACGAGATAAATCGGTTTTCATCCGTCGGGATAGGAAGCCAGGCTGCACTGGCTCCTTCTAAATGTGACCTCTAGGGCACCCACAATTCAGCCGGAGTGTCAGCTGTACCATCCCTTTTGTGCTCAACCCTGGTCTAAAGTACGCGGTACAGGCGTTTGCGGCACGCGCAGACGGGTTATTTAGCAATGCCAGTCTTCGTGCCCTATCCCGCCTTTCGGTCTCCTTGACTTCGTCTTAAAAAAGAACCAAGGCGTGTGAACAGGCAGGGAGTGCGGTAAATACCGCTCAAGTATGCTACCACTATAAAATAATTCAACTGCAAGTCACCATCGCTGATCCCACCTTGTTTTCGGGCGCAGAGTGGACATCTTGTTACAGATGATCAAACTATGATTCACCTATATCTTCTCATTTCCAGACACCGTCTGAACTGACAACGTTCTTGAACATGGTAGTTGTCTCGTAAGATGTTCATAATTTGATTTGTATTTCCATTTATGCGCTTCATTCGAGTGTCACTGTAAGACTTTTAAAAACGCGTAGCCTCTCTTTTTAGGCCTTTCATGGGATATTTTTTCGCGGAGAAACATCCTTCAGATATCTAAGAGAAATCACTTCAAGAAAAACATTTTACGTTCAAAAATAAACAAGAGATGGAATTTTGCGCTATCTGCCATTTAAGCATTCGAGCTCTGCAAAACAATTGGAGCATCAGTTAGTTAACACCATACAATATATTCTCAGATTGCTCAATCCCGTTTGATGAAGAAGGAATTTTTGCATTCGGTTATAATGCATTGTCCTTGAAGTTAATGAAAACTGTTTTCTTATAAATGGATATACGATGCATCTTGACAGCGTGATTTTATCTCTAAAAACGATCCGTAAGACGCCAGAAACTTGCGTTAGCCGCTAGGTGGACGCATTAACGTGCAACTTAATGGCGGTACTTACATGTATGCCGCCAGAGATGTTAGATATACAGTCATACCTCATAAATTCATGTTTCTGGATTTGCGAATTATCGCATTCGAGTAATTTTAATTGGAACGTAATAACTTTGTATTCCAGCTATTTTCAAATATTTTCGAAATGTTTTGGTATCTGTGAACAACCCTGCAGAAGTGTTTATGTTTAGTTTTTGGCAATAATTTATGTGTTTAGGCTTTTAATGGAAAATATCCATATCATGCGGTATCTGGTTTGGATAATGACATAGGATACAACGGCGATGCACTTTTTGGTAGAAAAAGGGGAAGTAGCTAAGCAAATAGCAGGAAATCCAAGTTTGAGCGTGTTATGCACACGATCAAGCACTCAAGTTTGGTCATACAGACACATAGATTCCTCTCAACCACAAGGAATAAATGGCATCAGCTGAACAAAATATCTTGATATATCCTTCAAGAACCCGAACACTTAAACAAATCCCCACGCAAGAAAGCCCGGGCAGTAGAGTCTCATCTTCTTTTAGGAGGGGAACCCTAAGGAGTTGTAAATCATAGAGCATGCCGTGCAATCATTTTTATTATTTTTGAAATACTGCACAGCTTAATCATCCTTTTTACTAAAAAATTAATCTGTTTTGCCTTTACATTCTCCTTCTTCCTTTCTCTTAGTTAGCACGCAGACGCGTACTGTATTTAAATACTTACTATTTCTCTGTGCGTCTTTACATACTTTGAAATTGCTAGAACGCCTGTACCCGCTACGTAATGAACATACATTTTTTTCTTTATTTAATTTAAGTACACCTTCGTTATATGACTTCTGGGAAATTGTTACTTTACGTTTTGCCCTTCCGGGCAATGATAAAGGAAACTTCAGCATCCAATGAGTAAGAATAGTGCTAACATTAATATACTGTAATCTGAATGCGCTACTGTGATAAATATTCCTTAGACAGTACTGTACTCTATTTTTTTGTCGGTTGTTTTTTTATTTTTAAGCTAAGTTTTAGATGAGGTAATGTTGCATTTGCGCGCATGATTTCGGTCATCATTAAGGTATTATTTCAAGAAATAACGATTTCAGTGTCTCGTATCAAATACTCGCGTTTCCTCCTGATTCCCGACGGGTTCTAAAATCCAACCTCAAAATGCCCGAGAATGTAATTTACGGCTTAACGTTAGCAGGCATCAGTGAGACCCCCCTTTATACATAAAATGCTTATTTATGTTCGAATCGCCTCCACAATAGTCCTGTTCCTTTCGAGCACTCAAAGCACAGCTACATGCCTTCTTCAGAAAAGAGTAAATCAGAACTACCAAACCTTGAGTATTATTTCAGCTATATTTACTCGTTATAGCGTTACAAATAGCCTTTTCTCTGTAACATGAAAAAATGTGTTGTGTTTTGGGCACATACGGTTCGGTTCACCAATCGTTTCATCCATATCTGCCGAATGCATACATAGCAGCAGCTATGAAGATTTTAAGTACTTGAATACACGAGCCCATTGGATACAAATTGCATCAGAGTGTAGAGTAAACTCCTGGATCCACTGTCCATAGCTCACTTGCCAGTTAGTAGAAGTCTGAAATTAAAATATGTTAGTTTGGTCCCAGAAATCTCCATATTTATTCCTGCCCTAGTCCACTGCGCTGGCATCCATCTCCAGCCTTTCCTCCTGCATTTCAACTCCATCAACAAATCCTGCTGTATAATCTATGGTCAGCCTCTTTTGCAGATGAAATTTATAGATTTCATGACGCAGATGTCGCTTTAAACTCCAGGTTGAACACGAAGAAAAGTTTGTGAGAATTATTATTATTTTTACCACAACCACGAGAGATATGGCTGGCTTGGGTTTAAAATTTATAGTAACCGGGAGGTATCATGTTAATAAAAACAAATATCTGCTCCCAAATCTTCAGCTATACTTCCAGTTTTACAAACCTCATCGGAGAGTGATTTGAAAAGGTGGCTAAAGCCTTGCGTTATATTCCTATTGTCATTAGTATATTTTTCTATTTAGAAAACTCCAACAAACTGATTCATTATCTTTTGCAAACAAATTTAATCCTTTAGATATTCACTTTTGGCAACTAGATAACTGCGTATAAGTAGAGATCGCACGACCATCGGAGGTTTAACGAGACAAAGCAACGTTTTGGAAATCAGTTTTGATATCCAAAAATTTGCTGGTCTCCTCTACAAGGTAAATAAATGGTCTTATCATTCTACGGTCTGACAAGCAAATATACGGCTTCGTACTTATTCCGGAAGTGCAGTAGAATATCTACAAGTTAAAGTGTGTGCATCGACGATCTAAAGGTTTATAGCTCAGTCATTGATTCCATCTGAATCTATAAAACAGTCTGCTAGCAAGAATGCACATATTGGTCACTTAGGGATAATTACATTCTTTAGCGCACAGTGTTAATTCTTCTTGCATTCTAAGAATTCAGGTTGTCAAAAAAGAATTTTTCTAGTTAAAAAGTAAGCAGACAAAATATGAGGAAAGTCGAATGTGTTTTTGTGCAAAGGTAGCTCCGTCAGTGAGTTATACTTTTACTGCAAACCAAGGCTATATTTCAAAACGCAAACAGAAAAACCGTCGTTCTTCCGGAAGTCAAGTCAACTCGGTGAGCGTCAAACTACCATGAATGAGGCATTGCTTGCTTTAACTAGGTTGAATTAGATGGCGAGATTGTAAGAAAACCTGCCAATAAAAAAGAAAAACTTATAGGCACCAAGATAAATTCACACTGAAAGTATTTGAAGATTTAATTATTTTCCTAAGCAAGGTTGTTAATTTAGTAAAAGTACTTCGCCATTGTGAACCAGGCCTCCCAACCTGTGCTCACCCTAATAGACAAAGGAGATTCGTTGGAGAAAGCAGCTGACTGCATTGTGTCCTTATTTACTAACCCCACCCTTCTCAACTAAGCAGAATATGCGTTTTTGAAGAGGATGAAAATGTTAGTTTATCATCTGGGAATAAGGTGTAAACATAATAAAGACAAACTGGTTGCCAGAGTGTATCGCTTAACGTTAAAACAAAGCTTTAAGAGGCAATAACGGAACAAACTTTTTTAGGTAACGTTTACTGAATTTCCTAGATGTTAAACATTCAGTGCCATTTCTGGCGAAAAATTCATGGTACCTTTTCAAACCATTTTATGTTAGCTCCTGCGCAATATTGTGCTCGGTGCTGCGAAACACTTTTTCAGTCATCCGCCCTATTTATACACTGAAATAGTGCAACGTAATTAGTGTGTCTGATTTGATGTTCAAGACCTAAATATTTGAATTATTTGGGTTTGAAACGGGAGTCCAGGCGCATATTAATTTAAAATAAAATTATAACCTCTCCGAATGTATTAATTTAAAAGGAAATTATTTAACATTCGTGGAATTCACAAATTCCGGTAAAGATAGAAACATAAACCTATTTTCGTAATTTTCCTTGAAACTACCAGTCTACATGCTCGATACTTTGTCTGAAGTGCAGTTCGTATGACTTTGCATGCCTCTGCAAAGCGATTCGCATGTTGCGTCCCTCCCTTCATCCTCCAAGTGGCCGGCTTGGACAGTAAACAGATGTCTGGGATTTGTTAGAGAGAATTTGATTCACCCCAAAAACTCATTTATCCAGGCAATCGCGCATATTTCTCAGCATAGGCCACCTCAAACGTTCGAATCTATTACGCTTTGCTAAAAATCATGGCCTGGTTTCGTGCCAATTGACGCTACACCACAGACCTTGCAGTCAACCAAATGGGTGTTTGTAAGGAGTGGTCGACTGGGGACAGCGATTCAAGCTGCAGCGGTTGCGTCCGAACACACCTCCGTTTTTCTTTACTTCATGTTTACACCGGGCACAGGTCAGTGAGGAAAGAGGGAGTGCATAAGATGCAGTGCAAGTCAATTATAACCTTAAACTAGTTCACGCGCAGGTTAATATCCCTGCGTGCCCCATGGTGTTACGCAATGGCGGTTGATGGTCACATGGAGGTCAGGATGCACTCTTCGCAGGATCCTTCGTATAATAACGTACGCGAATACACATGGAAGCATCTGCCGACTTCTCATGATAACGAACTTTGTACAAACCCAAATACCCCACCCGCTGATGCGTAGGAAGAAACGTGGGACTGATGTACCTTTGCAAATACGTCTATCGAAGGATTCCGAAGATAAACTGATTTTTATACATTTTTCTAATAAATTCTTATCAAGACTACATATCTACCTGGTTAGTGGTGTAAGTAAAACATTGGGCTACTATAAAAATCAAACTGCGTTAAAATATTTTCGTAAGTGGGGAGGGAAGTAAAGAGGAGGATAAGTATAAAAAGTCACTGTTGGAGCTGGGCAGTGTGGGTTAGAAGACAAAATTTTATGAAGGTCTTATTTCGAGCTCCATCCAGGATTCAAGTTAATTATCTTCTGATTAAGGCAATTGCTGGGTATACTACGAGTTCCTTTGTTTCAGAGGAACCAGATCGCTCAAGAAATTCCTTGACCTGATTGCGCCGCTCAGTGACCAATGCTACAGCTGTTTATTAATTTTATCATCACTAAAAATTACTTTAAACTTTAATAGTTCGCAGCACTATCGTGCTTGACTCTGGACAAAAACCATTCTGGATGGTTTTATTAATGTACAGGCACCTTCGGTTCCTTCATCCATTTACAAAACTGCCATTTATTGTGCACTAAAGGCGAATATTTCACTCGGTCGAGGGGGGTAAAGTTATTTTTAAAACTTTAGTGGATTTATTCGTCTGGCGTCATTAGTGGGTCGGTCGGGTAGGGGATGTGAAGGAAAATGCGCATTCGTTTCTCTCTTGAATGTATCATGTGATGCCGCTCCTAAGATAGATGAGCCCAGAAATTGTAAGGAATCCAAAGATTGCGATCATTTTTCAATAAGATATGAACGCCGGGCACACCAGATATATGGCTAGACAAGTTACTCGCATTTTCGCGGAAAATTAAGCCTGCTGAAGTTAAGGGGGACTAGCTGCTGAGACGAGATCGTCTTAAGAAAGAATTTTGGAAAATCCTTACAGTTAACGGCAGTGACATTCATTATCCCTCGTGCTACTGATCAAGTATTGTTTCTTAAATTTTTGAAAATTCCCACTTAAGGAAAAGGAATTGTTTCGGTATGGTTTACTTTATTTTTGACCAATTTATCAGTCCAGTACATCTATATGGCTATGATCATAGTTTTATTGGAACGTGAGTAATAAAGAAAGATAATTAAGGTCATTTAGTGTGATGTGAGTAATGAAGGGAAGGAAACGGTTAGGATAAGCAGTATCGGAGTGACCGACGTAAAATCTCTTCTGCAGTTAGCCCTTTCATGGACTTTCGGCCAAGGCAACTGCGGGGTCTGCATGGAGTGTTTCTGCATGCGCAGTCAGATCGGTACAGCTACAACGGAAAATGAAAATATGGGGTATTGACAGAGTTAAAGAACGTTTAACAGTTATTATTGATCGTTTACAAACCGCCTATGTGCTGAAGTCGGCATGTAGATGTTATTGGGACTGTGGGAAGTGTGGGAGGTAGGTTTGAGCACGGGGATAAGCATCACTGTTAAGTACGCGGAGGGAACAACCGTCATCAAGGGTGAGTACGTCATGTAAACATCACCTGAAGTGGTTGTCGGCCACGAAAGAGCGAGCGCCTGTACGAGTGTCTTCTGATAATTCAGTGCCGGGTTTTTTAGCCAAATGGCCACTGCCTAGGCTGTGGTAAGCACTTGTTTGCGTAGCCTTTAGAGAAGTTGGCTGGTGTCCAGTAGACAACCTGAAAGGCTTCTTTGGGGTCAATGCGATGATTAATATCAACTAGATGGGCGAAAATAGAGCTAGAAATTAATTACGTTTCACCTATGTGAATTGGTAGAAGTAATAACGGGTCAGGTAAGCCAACGCGTAGCAGCTCTCCACGTCCTAAAAAGATCAACAGGCAAGAAGTTTACGAGAAAAGTTGAATAGCCGAAGTTTACATTGTTTCTTTGAAGGGCATAAAAAGGCTTTAAAAATACCCAGGTTAATAAAAACACAAACGATCGTTTGCGCACTTCCATAAAAAGTTGCGGGAAGTAATATCACGTGGTTCGAATTTCTACGTCAGTTTTGGAAAAGGTACGTCGTTCAAAGCAACAAAACCAATTTGAGATCACACCAGCAGGATGTGGCCGTTGGTCGATGGTTAGCGCGTTGGTCATCTAACCAATAGTTTGCCGGTTCGAGCCCCAATATTTACAACACCGAGGATTGGGTATGGCTGGCTTATGATGGCTAAAGATCCAGAAATGGCTATTTCAGCCTCCTTTGAATTCGTCGGTTATATTATATTTTGGCAAATAAGCCAGCTAAACATGCAGGCATTGTAACGAGGATGCAGTCTGCAAGAAATTAAGGAAAGTTGATACCAAAAAAATACAGTACTGTGAAGGTCGATAGAAAAGTGACTGCTTGTCTAAGGTAGCTCATTGTTGGTGGTTACCTAAGTGCCTGTGGCCAGAACGACTCCTATCTTTTGGTACATACATCTCCCTATTATATCATAGATTAAACATACAGAAACAAGCACATAATTTCATCCGATTTTAAATATGCGAACCTCCCATAACAGGTAATAGCGAAATGATGAGTTATTAGATTCAGGCCCATGTAATACTGGCTAGCACTATCATTATCGAGACGAATTCAAATTTATTGGCGGCATCACTGACCTCTACCGTACCGTAATCAGACTATTCTCGCTAGATGTCCTATCATTCTGCAACTGTATCAGTCACCAAAACAGTCGATAGCATCTGCGGCGTTCCATCGGCGATATATACCAAAATAAAAATACCAATAAGAGATATCTGGAGAAGTATCAATTTGATGTGCAAAGAATATGCGGTTCCTATTTGAACGCGAACTATATGACAAATAGACTAAGGGGCTATTAACTTACATCTTTTTTCCTTTTAGTCAAAGTATTCGTGGATAAACTGTAGGGATGTCAACTAGGAAATGCAGATTAATAGGCTTAAATTTATGGTCACTAACTGACCGCTATATGTGCAGTAGTAACCCTCCAGAAACAGGAAGTAACTGCTCTATTTAATGCTTTTAATCAGGTTCACGATTAATCAGTTTCACCCTGGAAACGGATAGAAAAGTTTCACTTCCATAATCAGACGTCTTCCAGAGCAGAAGACATAATGGTAAGATTTGAATACATGTCTTGTCGGAGAACATCCAGGTCAAAAATCACGCACCGTTTCTCTAGAAACATAATGTAGCCGGTTGCCTGAGATAAGAGGACAAAACAGTTGCTGGGCGGTTAGTTTCGCAACGGAACTTGGAAGCATACGAATTCCTCTTCCCGAGTACGGGTATTTAAGAAATATATTGTGAGGGATTTAATCAGAAGACCAATGAAATCTACCGTTTTAACAGTTATAAAGAAAGTTGTATACCTTAAAGTTCTTTTTCAAGAAGACACATCGCGTGAACTTCCGAAAGTAAGACGCAACCAAGCTCCTTTCATGCTGTTAAAGTTTAAACGTTATTATTGACCAATATCCTTTAACACCTTTAATTTCTCCTATGGAAAATTTTATATTCGTCACACTAGTCGGTGCCTTTTCAAAAGGTTATGCTGAAGCCTCCTAGAGCGAAATAATGAACGCAGGCCTCATCATTTTTACACATATAGTTGATTGTAGGGACAAATCGTAGCCTTCCGAGTAGCATAGCTCTAACCAAAGTACACAAAAGCATTTGAACGGCATTTCCTAACAACGGCAGAAGCAACTGCAATAAGTGTATGCAGTCAGCTCTGTGAACATGCAAGAACTTCGTGTAAGTTTGCATTTGTTACGCCCGAAATTGGATAAGACGTTGAACTACAGAACAGAGGCCATCGTAGGAACGTTTGACCGAAGTGTGTTTCTAAATGGAAAAAATAACCTCATAAGAGTTTTTATAGTAATAATCGTGCAGCTTAATCCCTGTCACATTTAGATGCTGACTTCTGAATGAACGTCTTTCTAGTCCCCGGCAGAGACAACTCTGTAAAAATGACTATTTAATTAGTATGCCTTTTTATAACCGATCGTTTACTCCCTTTTAAATCCAACTATATTGATTTTTAGATTTCAAAAACCTTTCTAACTATGAAATATTTAAATAAAGAAATGTCCATTCATAATCTATTGCACCTGTGCGTGTATTAATGCTGCCTGAAAAGTATGCTACGTGGTCTACGTACTTTGCAAAATTGTTTGAGCCATATAGAAATATATAATTTCCCTTATAAGGATAATATAAAGCTTGCGAATTGAAAACTCTGGACCCAATCGTAACGGCAGGTTAGATTCCAAATTATTGGGGAATTAAAATTTTTAAACTGATCGATAAGCTATTATTGAGTATTAAACCTGATAATGACGTAGTTTTGCACCAAATGACTATATGAAGGAGGACTACTGCGCAACTTATCTTTAAAAAATATTTGAATATATAAGGGCATCCAAAACCGATGGAGAGGAGTTGCGAACACTTTCCTCAACCACAGTGATAAATCCTTGCCCCGCCTGCAAAGACCAGTACATTTACGTAGGAAGTTAGTGAAAACAAAAGTAAGCTTCCTAAACACTTCTATATTAACGATATTTATTTTTGCTGCTTCTCAGCTGTTGGATTCGTACATAAGTGCTGTTCTCCGGCGGGTTGTAACAGTTGAATTCTACTTTGCACTCATTCATTGCTAATGCATCGCTAGTCCATATTTGACTTTTTTACTACATATTTACCGGTCACGTATCCGAAGATACCGTCAAATTTGCTGACGCTCTAGAATTCGACGCGTAGTTCCTGGGTAACTTTGGTGCCATGAGTTCAAGACTTTTGATATTCCAACTCAGTCTCTCCTTACAATCCAACTGCGTTAATAATGCGTCAATATCAAGTTCCTCTCTGGTCACTGATATTCACGATTTACATGGCGCCTGCCGATTGGCTGACAGTCATCCTGACTGCCATTTACACTATGCAGTGGTCATTTGATGGCTCCAGTGGCATATCAGGTGCGGGAACTGGTTTTGAAACCAGGCACAAATTATTTGCTTTCGTGAATTTGCCACTGCCCCATGCCCCCTTTCACCACTTTTTTACATTTGAGCTCAGCCTTCTACTTTTTTCCTCTTCTAAAATTATTCAAGCAGTTCACTTATACAAGTTCTTTCTTGTTTTTAGAAGGACTACATTTCCCCATTTTTGACAAGTTTAAAATGCAATTGAAGCCCAAATTAAAGTTCAAAAATTGTATCTGAGTTTAACCCGATGCTAATTGAACAAGCACTTGCTTTTTCCACATTGTATAAGTGAAGTAGATACTCTCTCAGATTTTTTAACCCCACGATCCCAATAGTATAAACTCTAGATCTTCCGGTGATCTTCCGTGATGTTCTGATTTAGGCTCAAATCAAGCTCTCAGTCTCACATAAAACTGCTTCAGCAATCCTTATAACAAAGCCCCACCCCTCCGAGGCCAAATAATCGAGACTAAATTTAGCGGTCTTTTTCATTTCCACTTTGTTATGAAGTATCTATCAGTAAAGGTTGGTATTCTTTTGGGACTGGTTCAAATGAAGTCAGCTTCTAAAAAAATTGACAAAGTTCCAGTTTCAGTGAACGTGCTGTATTTTTTAATAATGAGAGCATCGTTATCTGTATACTTCTTTTACAACGAACGGTATGATATGATGAAAATATTCGTGGAACATAGAGAATCTATGTGGACCATTCATACTTTTCAGGTAGTCAGTTTTTACATGTTTTATTTTTTGCATGCAACCGAAAGGACCTCATTCAAAAGCCAGCATCCAAACGTGGTTATGTTCCTTGATAATAAGTATAAAAACTCTTCTAAAGAATTGTTTTCTAATTGTAAACATTTTAGAATATCGATTAAAATTTCATAAGATAGCACACCCCCTGTATTCAGGCTTTTCTATTGCCTCTCGTGGTCTTTCTCCTAACTCATTCGGTCATGGAAATGGCGGCACTCTCAAAACTATGATTATGTTCTATATTGTGAACTCACTTGAGAGATAAGAGGGCACCCTCAGAAAGGGTCATTTTGGGTTTAAGCAAAAGAGTTTCCAGTATTCGGCCCGTTCGGCCTGTGAAGTAGCATGGACAACCCACACACGAAATGCGGCAGATAAAATCAGTCCCATCTATTGGGTTTAACGTGTAGTTGATGAGTGACATTAGGTAGTATATTGTACCTAAAGTTCGATTTTTAGTGTCAGTATTTGAGTTAGGAATGATGCAGCATTTAACTGCACATTTGCAACTGAGGGCAAAAAGACGCATAAAAACACAGATTGAAACATATGGACGTTCTTCTTCTGAATAAATTACCTACGGGAGACTGGTGTACGTGGAATATTGAAGCGATATGACTTTTCCTCTCTTTTTTATTGCATTGGCCAACATGTTCCAGTTTTTGTCTTGTTAGAGTGTGCATGTAGCCCGAATGCATCCACTTGCGTTCACTAGATACAGTTACATATTAAGTACCATTAACTTGGCTTTCGGCGACAATTCTGAGCGAATGAAACTGGTTATTCTACTCTCTATTTGTCTAGCATTTAGCTTTTATTTTGTACGGATAGCATATTGAACAAAAAAGCTAGCGACTAAAGTCAAAATGGTGTATTTACTTCATAATAGCACATCTGCAAAGAACGTGGATTATAGGAAAAAAGTTAAACATTTAAGTCGGTATCTTAGCGAACTTGTAGGACATGTAGTCCTAATGAATTTTGACGTAATTTTAAATATTTAATGTAGACTTTTTGAATGTTTCATATGCTACATTGTATTAAAAGTGATAATTTTGTTTATGCAAAAATGTTTTTTCTCTGCTCCTAAGTTTTTATTAGCAGCTTCTGGTTGTGTTCCGCAACTAGGGCAAGCCTATAAGCGAATATCTCGTTAAAATATTTGCTTCAAAACATAGATGGAATGTTTACTTATTTCAGTATTTAAATCATCACACATTTTCAGGGAAAGTGGAAGAATAAGAATGATAGATCTGGATTGCATTTACTTTCTCAAAAAGCGTTTAAATGCTGTAATAGATATTGAAAATGTTTGATCCCTTTTTTGCGCAACATTAGTAATAGGTGAATGTACTGGAGAATAAAAGTCATGAATATGGAAATATTTTTAAAATTTCATGTAAAACTGTCCTTTAGCTGTAGATTTATAACAAGGGCATTATCCTGAAATGAGACCGAATCATCATGGTTGATGCAGCTCCTAGGGTTCCTTGTGCTAGGTAAATCTCGTTGAGATTCATATGTGTACCAAGCTTGAAGGAAAGTTTTTATAGCATCCACATATTTGGGAAGCTGTTCTGTTTACCTGTAAGCTGCCCCGGGCAATCCTTATTTTTTCCTCCAGATAATGCCAACAAAAAGCTTTCTTACTGTCAATTTCTGCACAGAAACCAACTAACATTTACAAAATGCGTGCCAGCTTGCTAGAGTGCAGTAACGGATTTCATCGAGATAGGAAAAACTGGGACTTTTAATCTATTCGACATATTTAAGTGTACTGACTAAATTGCGCCAGCCTACCTATTCGCATATTATAAGTATTTTTCTCCATTCTTCTGTTGATTTAGGAGCCCAAATAATTTTCCTTAAATTTTCGGAAAAAATGTAACGCGCAAGTACAAAGAATTTATAGGACAACATGAGAAATCGGAAGCCATACGCACTGAGGTTACGTTTTATACCAGCCGACCTTGATGTGTCGATGCCTGTTTTTCTACCGATCGCTAAGATTAACCATAATGAATGACGTCTTAATAAAAGAAAAGGCCAAATAAGTATCGCAAGTAATAATTCGTTAATTTAAAAAATTGATTGGCATAGGCATAATTATGTTCAAAGAAAGATGTGATCAAGTAAATGACCAGTAAACATCCTCCAGGAGTTAGTGTTACATGGAGTCCGGCACAAAAGCAAGTGCGTTATCTCAGGTCATGTGTTGCAAAGGTTGGTTGTTAAAAATCTACTAACTATTGTCCGTTTATTTATTTCTTAGATGTAGTTGATTAACCAAAGAGGACTTCGTGTGATCTCGCCAACAGAGATGTCACAGGAATAAACGTTTCCATAAGATCACATAATGACAGGCCAGTCAGTAACTTGTAAATTTTGAATAGAATTTGTAGATTCAATGGTTAGAATGCAATTTTGTGCACGTTTAAGGAACGTTTCTGCCATCAAATATATATATGCGGTTTTGCTAATGGAGGTTCAAGGAGTTTCAGAATGCCTTTTGAATGTCAGTGAATACTTAACGGTTTCTAGTACTTTAAATCGCTTGCCCAAAAGGATAGATTCCTTCTGATAAACTTATCAAGACCAAGCATAATGGATTTCTGAACAGCAAACAGAGCCTACCATAGTCTGAGATATATATGCTGTTTACTTGTCACTTTCAGAAAGTGAAAAGCTAAACAGGCTCACGTGACAAAACGATGTAACCTTTCTAAGCGCCACGATTTCGCTTACTTGACGACAAACTTGGCAATATCCCTCCCCCGAGTGCATTACAGTAATTTTTTCCTATTTGCTTGTCACATTGGATTGTTGCGCAATTGATGAAAAAATTTGGTGCAACGCAAAGATTTAATCTTTAATATAACCCTTTTTAACATTGAAATCATCTTCACTTATGGTAATTTTGTAAGATTTCCCGTGCATAAACAGTAGGTTTCTTGATACATGAAATATGCCTGAATTAATGAAAAATCATTAATCAATCTAAAGCCGACATTAAAGTATCCACGCTGAAGTTTTAATGATTGACGTTCAGGTAAATCAAAACACAAAATAAGGATTTAAATTTCCTTTTCGGAGTCGAAAACAATAAAATCGTGTCGTAGGAGTAGACTTAGGTTTTATAAGTATATAATGCGTTTTCATCTAAAAACCTAACTACATCAAACAACATAGGCACATCAGCGGTTAAAAAAATATATTCTGCCTACATTTTCAGTATATTTCTACCTAGAATTAGTATTTTGTTAAGTCTAGCACAGCGTTTGTGTGTTATGTAGTTTAATGTGGTGCAAATATTCTTAGAAGAAATGCATACAGTATTTCTGATTTTGTAGTGTCCAAGAGGTAGTTGAATAAATCAAAGAGGATTTAGCTTGATTTCGCTGAAAGCGACGTCAAAGAACTAAACGTTTTCAAAAGGTCACATGTTTCAGGCCTGTTCTTGAATATAATTGCCAAATGCACTCGTAAGCAAAACACGTTGTGTATGCTAAGAGAGCGTTTTTTTCTGTTAAATGTTTGTGCAGCTGTTGGGAACACTGGAGTCGGCTGAGCACCTGAGTGTTCTTAAAATATCCATGAATATTTCGCAGTTTTCCATGCTTTCAATTACTTGTCCATAAAGCTATCCTCTGCGCTATGTCCTTATCAAAATCACCCTAATTATACTTCCCGAGAATGCATTCACCGACGCAGTGAGTGCTTGGGCGTCCGTTTTCCTGTAGAATGTCGTTTGGGTCACATTCGAAAACACGCCCAAACGTGTAATCTCTCCCGAAAGAAAACCGGGTGTTCACAAACAAAGTCAAAAAGGGATAGATTTTTATTAGTTGAAAAAACCTTTTATAACAATTTACCTAATTAAAAGTGTTCTGATATAGAATTTTACTGAAGATATTTGACGTACATAACATTGTCATGCCAATGCCACGCAAGAGTGGAAATTGTATTCAGTTCATTGATGTTTCTGAAAATAATGATATGTTCTCTATTGAAAACGTAAGTTCTTACTTCACGCTTTATTTTAGCAGTGATGTTCGCTATATTTACTTACTTCTATGATCCATTCTATGGTTATTTAATCACAAACAAGTCATATAAATACTGACATATTGTTGAGGCTGTTAAACGTTGCGCGTTCCATTTGT
Source organism: Schistocephalus solidus (assembly GCA_017591395.1). NCBI lineage: Eukaryota > Metazoa > Platyhelminthes > Cestoda > Diphyllobothriidea > Diphyllobothriidae > Schistocephalus > Schistocephalus solidus. The sequence continues at coordinate 200,515 of WEDG01004798.1, read as the reverse complement.
ACATTGCGTACAGACAGACATTTTACCACTTAATCATTAGATTTCCACATGTTCACGTTTTAAAATGATCATTAGATTGTGTTCGTTAAGGCTTATTGTGTAAATGCATTTGGCGTTGAACAAGTCCGTTCTGGGCTGATTAAGATAGGATTGTTTTTAGTCATTATTTCTGGATCAACGATCAATTTTTAAGTGCAGAAACTTTCCTTTGGTGGGTCTGTTGGCGTTAACCTTTTCCTCTGATAAAGAAAAACCATCTCCGATGCGAACTCTCATCCTAGAACAGCTATTAACGTCCGAGGTTGCCCGCATATAGGCTAACGTAGAACCCTGGTTAAATATGTAGGTCTATTGACAGTTAAAATAAATGGAAAACATATTCTGCTGGCAAAAATATATTTTCTGGAAGAGATGCATGGTAAAAATATACAATTTTCTTGGTGCCTAATTTAGGAATTTCAATTTCCGTCAGGAATTTTCATGATTTTGGTTAACTACTGTACTTTCGCACAAAGTCTTTTAATCTTTAGATTGATCACAATGACGTGTGCATTGTTTTGCTTATTATACAGCACCTAAAGAAAAGTGAATAGAATCGAAAACTTCAAATTATTCAATGCACATCCTCAACTTAAGAAAAATAGTAACCAAAATTTCAATTTAAATGACAGTTAGACAATGAACTAATAATTCTCGATAGTTTACTTATGTATACTGGGAAAGTAATTATATGCATATAATATCTTTTTCGGAACAGCTGCCATGCCCACGTTGTGGAAATCGACCCGAGCAGAAACTTTCGCCTTTAGGACTGGATGCCTCTCTTTATTGTTTTTTTCCAGCTGTTGAAAGGCAAAATAAATATTCCACAGTTTTAAAATAGCCAAAATCTAATCCGATTGCCGGTCACAGATGAACTGTTTGTTTCCTTGCTTTGGACACACCTATTTTATTAATTCACTGCCTCAATAGAGCATGTACTGCTCGTTAGTCGGACCCGGTTATTAGGCTGGGTAACCCTCGGAAGGTTTTCTGCTTTTCGAAACCAAAATATAGGGGTTAGGCTCACCCAATTCTTCATCTGGTCACACCCTAACGAAGTGTTTCACCTTCACTGAATTTTGCCCAGTGCAGACAGTTTAACGATGGGCGTATGCGGCAGTCGGCACTAATTATTCTCATCGTCACCCTCTTCAGAGCAACAGGCGTAAAGCTGGCCTCATCTTAAAAACACCCTTAATATTTTGAGAGCTGTTCATGTCAAGGCACTGAGTTATGTTTTTTAACTTTTTTGAGGATAAATTAATGTGTTAATCTGATGTTGAACGGTCATTAAACCTGAGGTCACTTTTCCAATTAAAAAATCCTTTTTAATAAAGGCTTTTAGATTTTGAGTTGAGCGTTCAAAAACGTTATATACTCCCAACGGTGTACCTGAGGGACGAATTATTTTCATTATATTATTTTTTCATATGCATATGCACCTTAAATGCAGACTTTATCAGGTTATCGCCATCGTTTTCTTACCAGTCACATCTAGAGGCACCTTAGTTTTACAAAGTAACTAATTAGATAAAGTTTTGAAAAACATTTATAGATTTCTGCGTTTTTTATTTCGGTTAACATGATTTATATGGAACCGCCCACTTAGATTCTAAGAGTTGGAGTAAAAAACCACAAATTATTTTGTGGCGGTTCACTAGTGTTCAAAGTAAAGTGTTCCTGGTGTAACTTGCCTAAGCCGACGCCCTTTGTCGGTAAACTCTTTTAAATATCTACCAAATTTTCCGTCTCGAAATGGCGTCCTATTTACACTTTTGGTTAATTTACCCATTTTATTTTAAAAAGGTGTCTGTTAGTGCAAAGGAACGTCCAACCCTATCAACAGTTTAAAGGATACCTGAAGAATTTCGGAGATTAGCTCAGAAAAACCGCACAAAGTTAACCTCTGATTTGACTTCATGGTAAGAGAAGAATATACACACCACGGACGACCTCTTGTGAGGGAACTGTGGCACAAGGTTTTTTACGGGTGGGGCTATAAATGCATACCACTAGCTCACTGACAATTCCATCTCTGGATTACTTACCTGAGTTTTTCCCGAAAAATGGTGGGAAGAATTTGCTTAGTGAAAACACGATTTCCTAGTGACTGCTTCCTATGTTCCATCGGGTTGAATTGGGAATTGCATAAAAAATTAAAACAGACATCTAACATAAATATTTTTTATAACTATGTGTTTAATGTGAATTGTAACCTCATTTCGTTTAAAAGACCCTGCCTGTAAAAATTCATTTTCCCGTACGAGACGTGGCTTGTGTCCAATTACTGGGGAAACATTTAGGCTACAACTGAGCATTTGAATTATTTCTGCCTGTTTTTAAGCACATAATAACCTTTTAAGATGATGGTAGGAAGGCTCTTAATCTCTGTAAACATATTAGGTCGCAATGATATTGATGCAAGAGAACGGACCAAATGGAGCCTGGGAAGAGTCTCTAATCTTTGAAATCTTCCACAGTAATGACCTCGCTCTTAACTGCAAATCAAACGCTTTGACACACTGCGTTACAAATATGGTTAATTTGCAGGCAAATGTAAAACTTCAACAAATATATTGAGAGTTTTTCCACAGGAAAACACAAATACTTGCTAATAGAAATATGCAATTAAAGGTTCACTTTGAAAACTTTGAAAAGACCCTTCAAGTGCTTGCTAATTTTGGTCCAGGGGTTTCGTTTCAAATCCTGACTCAAAGTTTTAAGCTGTTTGTATATGAAGCATAAAATGAAGGATAAATCTTCCTCCAAAACAGCTTTCGGTCTTCATTTGTTATTCGATGAAAAACCACTAGTAACCTTTCCGCTTTCTCTAGATAAAAAATGCTTGCAATTAAAATTTTCCGATAGAAAAGTTTTTCTTGCGGCTTAGGCCAGGAGGAGGTAGTTGAACTTAAGTTAGTACACATCTACTTAAAGACGCACTTCCACATGGATGAGTTCATTGAAAGGTGAAGGACGAATCTCAAAATGTCATACTGCTTAGCAGCAAAAATAGACAGGAAGCTTCTATCTTCTCTGATTAGTTATCACTTCCCATTTTTAGTCTTTTGACAGTACTCAGACTGAAAGAAAAAGAAAAACAAAGATGTGCACATACAGCACAAACATTCCAAAACAGATCCCGCAAAAGCCTCGTGCTGACTTTTGTTTCTCCGCTGATCTTCAGCTGGAACAACCACTGATTGGATACGGTGGGGAGACATCAGTAGATAAATGTATGAATTTCACTCCGCTGAGCTTATCAGTTAAAAGTATACAAGCCATATGCTCAATGATATTCGATATGACGAGCAATCATTTAGTCAGCAAGCTCCTGGAAATTTTCGAATTCATATGGAATTTACATGTTTACCGATCCATTTGGGTCATAGGATGGAAGCCAGGTGATACGGCTTCCTCCTGAAACTGAGTGACTGCAGCTCCGACAGCTTGAAAAATGGATAGAATTAAACAACTCAACGGTCCTCTCTTACCTATCTTTTATCATAAGGTCATGAAACGTTCTCTCAGCAGTCTAACACTTGCTATTTAAACACTGCTCAGGTTTTAATCGAGTTCTGAACTCAAAATGTCCACGCCCTGAGTGAAAGACATATACTGCGACTGAGATCCATTTGGTCAGTAAAGGTTTCTCTTGCGCCATTATGAAATATCCTATATAATGACTAGTTATGTGACTGTTTCTGATGATGTTCTCGAGTGGGAATCCGAAACGTCAGGCTAATAAAGTTGTTGTTCCAGTGATTATGTCTCCTTTTTCAGTAGTATGTATATTGTCAATTTTATAACAGTGTTGGCTTGGTAATTATTAAAAATGTTCACTTTGCGGATTCTATAAAAATATCCAACAGTACGTTCTATCTAAACTTATTGAATCTTTGTTAGAATCTTTATGAAACCTCGTTATAGACGAAGAGGGAACCGGAGCTTTTTAGGTAGTCACCCTTTTCGAGGTTTTAGGTTACTTTAATTCTAAGCAGAGTACATTATTTAGAAAATTATCAGTAAAAACCGGTTTTTGAGTTTTTTCAATTATAAGTGAGCTTTTGAGTAAAAGAAAGATCGTTAGTCAATAGTAAAGGCTTCTTAATAACTGATTCCATTACAACAGAAACTTAATACACCAACGCTGTTTTAATATTATCCTGTGTAGTACTAATCATGACAGCGCAAGAAAACGCGTCCCCTATGATAAGAATACTAAGATGCTCAAATTTAAAGAAAAATTGAAGACTGAAGCACAGATTTCTCCAATTTGCCGAGAGCCTCGTAGTCGTTTCATTAAACCCGCTGTCCTCTCACCATGGATTTGATATTTTTATCAGGACCGGAGACTGACCACTCAATTTGACAGACCAACCGGGGACTGTAACATTCCAGCAAATTTGCCTCTGGAAAAGTTAATTTCGGTCTCGCTGGCTACTTACTCCTTAAAAACATCGGAAATGCAAAAGTGGCTTTTACTTTCATTATGATTAATGTCTTCTGCTTAATAGATTGAGCGCAGAAACTAATCTGGGTATGCGCTTTGGCTACAGAGGGGCACTTTATTAAAAATAAATGCTAGAATGGTTGTAAACGTACAAACGAAGACTGAGCATTACATTTGCCTCATTCTGTCCTTTCATCTCTTTGAGTAACCTCCCATTAAGGTTGGCAAATTAAGGATGTACTCATGAAGCTGTGCAAATAAAATTCAGTGGTTAAGAAGGAGAAGAAGAAGAAGAAGAAGAAGAAGAAGAAGAAGAAGAAGAGGCGATCACTGGAACATGCGTTCATTCACCTGAGGTTTCGGTTTCTCTATCGAACCCATCATCATACAGTTGCAGAAAATGGTACTTGGGGCAAACGTTGCGTGGTTGCCATGCACCCACAGGCTGACAGTCCTCGTGTTCATTGCTGGGGGTCGTAGTTGATGTGACGGTTTCTTTTGGGTCCGTACTCAAATCATTAATTGCCATGATTTCAGCATCGCTGTCGATTCCTGGCGTGACAATTACTTGGCAATTTGGCTCGCTGTCACCGGGACTGCTGGTCACCCGCATCTTCCCAACATGGCTAGAACTTTTGCCCAGACAAAATCGCAACGCAGAATGTGGATCCACGAGACCATTGCACTTATTAATCGACTGCGGGCCAGAGAACCCTGACTCAAGCAGTTCACGGCTCACGTGGTTGTCAACCCTTGGGAGAAGTTCAGCCTCGTCAAACTTGAAGGTGGGGCCAGGTCCTGGCGCATGAGCTGCAACTTGAGAGGCAGTGTCTTTTCTCTTGACTGCTGGCGTGGGCTCAGTCATTCTCGTGCGGCATAGTCTCCTAGTTTCTCCGACGTAGTTGCTTTTTCCACAAATGCACCAGATACGGTAAACGACTCCAGACGTTTCTTGCCATGGTAGGGGGTCTTTTGGTCTCATTATTTGGCGCCTGATAGTTGCGTCTGGTCGGTGTGCAACTCAAAGTACGAGTGTTGTGAGAAGGTGGCTAACGGCTTCTGAAAAGTTCTTAACGTACGGTAGCGCTCGCTAAATTTTGGGCTGTTGCTTTTTGGTCTCTCGCATTGGTTGCGCATGCAACTGTCGACAAAGTTGCGTTGATAGCCATTTGCTCTTAACACCCGTTGAAGGCACTGCAATTCGGCAACCTCGTCTTCTGGTTCACTCCAGTGGATCGCAACACACAGATTCATTGCCCGTTCGCAACTGCGTTCGTGACTGATTGGGTGGTTGCTGCTGAGCAGCTGCTGGTGCAGTTGTCGACAAAGCAACTACATCGGAGAAACTGGGAGACTACTCCGCACGCGAATGGCTGAACACGTACGTACTATAAATAAGGCTCATCTTGTGCCTCTATCACCCTTTCTGCTACTCTCTCTGATGATGGGTTTGAGAGAGAATCCTAAACGTCAGTTATCACCTCTTATTCTTCTGATAACCGTCACCTCCGAGAGAAAGGAATATCTTCCGAAGCTATTGCATTTACAAGAGGCAGTTTATTTTGAGCGTAAATGCATCCTTTTTATGCAACATTAATTTCCAGCCCCCTGAATATCGCAGACTAGGACTGCGTGTTTGCACACGTCTTGTTCTGCAGAAGCATTTAAAAGAGAGGGAGGGATAAATTTTTAACCATGTGCACTTGGAGACTGAACAATAGATCTTTTACCTCTGGCATGCCAATCACATGCGGAGGACCCTATGACCTGCTGCCAATTTCTGCTGTAAGAAAGATAAGGCGACAATTTTTTGCTGCAGGTTTTGTAAGAGTACAGAAAGAAGCGATAAAAATGGCGCTGTATGTGCTGTTAACGAGTATTTATAACATTAAATGGTAGGACTGTGGCGAATCATTATCAACTGAATTGGTCTTACAAATAAGCGTGACACAAAATTGTACAGAAACAATCAAGACGATGGTGTTATTCATAAGACGATAAAAAAGTCATTTTCCGCCCGTTAGGAATCTTTACATAGAATCATGTTCAATGTTTTCCTGAGCGTGATAAGCAAAATGCTGAAAGAAATTGAACTTTATGCAATACCATTCTGGACAAAACCTTGAGCAGGAAACTGACTAGAGATACTTTTATTTGATAATATGTACTTTGTTTGACAACTAATTTCCTCAAAGTTTTTTTTACTTCCGTTGGGAACGTCAATTTTTAGACCAAGGGGTAAAAACTTCCCAAGGGACCGTACTGCACCAATAAGAGTTTTAAATAACTATCGATGCCTGGTAGTTTGACTGGAACAAAAACTTCGGTGAAAGTCTAATCTGCCAATCAGCCAAAGGTACCACAATCGTAGGAGTGCTCATAATCAATGCAAAGGAAGTCCTCATCTACATGGTTAATAAAATTATAGTGCAGTCGCGTTAGCCGATCAGGTTACGGGACAGACTCGTTCCATTGCGCCTTCTGGCTCAATACAGAGCCCTTGAAGGCATTCACATAGTGACTACTGACTTACTTAGTGAGTATTACCTCACCATAATTAATATTTGTAGCACCTTCCACCTTGGCGCCCGCGCCGCGCACGGGATCCCATGGGGACACTACTCGAGCTGCCGGACCACACGCACACAGCCGCCGGGACCACCAAGCCAATTACTGGCTTGCACAAAGTGCTATTGACCACCGACTGATTAAGCGACCAGTCACTCTCACATGACATTTTATTCGATCACGCCCACATCACGCTAGCGGAACGACTTGCGCACAGGCCCCGATCTCACCGCGCGTTGGAACCTCTGACCACCACAAATCACACAAATCCTACTAGTCTTCCCGCTCTCTTCTTATACGGAACAGGGCGGGGTGAATGTAGGGCTCTAAGTACAACCACTGATTTAACCCCTACATATTCCCGATCACGACCGACAGGACAACGACCCCGTGGCTCATTGGTAGAACATTCGACTCAATGACGAAAAAGCCCTGGTTCGAAGCCCAGGTGGTCCCCACCTTGGATTGGATAGGAGTGGCTGATGACTGATAATTAGTCGGACATGGCCATTCGTGTCTCCCTTGTCTTTGTCGGTACTCCATTGTCTGCTTATGTTGTTATGTTTTATATTAATCACACGATCTGTAATTTCCCAGAGGATTTAAATTATGATTTTTTCAATAAAGAATTTTATTTTACAGGTAGTTACACACCTAACTAAGTTAAATTTTCAGGAAAATTCATTTCGGTTATGCTATTAAGCCGTGGAAATGCAAAGTTAGTGGTTATTGCGTTACTCGGATTTCCTTGCAAGGTTTGCGACAGTTCATGGGATAGGTCAGTTACTGTATGCTTTCGGTTAACTTTCCAGATGAGCCTTTACTCTATCAAGGCCTCCATGAACAGGGTAGGAACCCTCTCCTGAAAATATGTATCTAATAATTTATTTTAACCCGACCACCTAATAACCCGGACTGTTGAATTAAACAGGGGCAGAAACCTTTGCAATTCTGACGATATTTTCGCATTAAACTCGACTTTAGTGGTCGTTACGTGGACGACATCTGCCTGGTCCAGAGGTTTAACAGTGTGCACGTCTCACTGACGTTTTCTGCAGACTCTGAGGTGGATAACTAAAATTGCGTTCCTTGAAGTCCTTATGCAAAGGCAAAAGGTTTGATCTATCAAACGTAGGGTATTCCTAAAGAAAACCTGGACTGGACAATATATCAATTTTCCCAGTTTTCTTCCCTGAATATAAAGCAAAATTTAGTCCAGGGGCTGGCAGGTAGGGTGCAACGCATCTGCTCCCTTAAAACGGGGAAAGCAGAGCTCTAGCAGCTGCAGGACACACTTCGTGAAAACGGATACCCAGAAAAATTCATTCTCGGAAATATTGGAGAGCGCACCGCAAAACCTAGCACCTTAACTGCAGAAAAGAAGGACGTGTTCATAAGCCTGCCCTTCCTAGGGGATGCAACAAGCAAACTAGTAAGACGACGAGCGCGTTCCCCGCGACAAACCTACGGGTATCCTTTACGAACCCTCCTCTCTTCGTGTGGGAGGTAAAGACCGACTCCCGTTGCAAAACACCTCAATGTGTATTTACTCATTTACTTGCTCCTGTGGAGGAAGATACATTAGCCGTACAACGAGGCACCTGGAAAAAGAGGGTACGTAAATACATACCTGCCTGGTTAGGTAAAGGTGAAACTAGATCAATCTCGAGTCCGCTTCTCACCAATCTATCTAATAGTAACCACCTTGTTGATCCCAAAGAAGCCTTTCAGGTTGTCTATCGGACTTCAGCCAACTTCTCTAATATCCTACGCCAACGTGTTCTAGCAACAGCCGGGGCAGTGACTATATGGCTAACAAACCCAAACCGGTGATGTCAGAAGACGCTCGTACAGGCGCTGACTCTTCCGTGGCCAACAACCACTTCAGGTGGTGTCCATACGCTGTCCGCACCCCCCTGGTGACAGTCGTTCACCCCGCGTATTGGTCAGTGATATACAGTCCCTCCACTCTACCCCCGATCATTGCTCACATCCTACCTTTCCTACCCCTTCCGCCAGTCCCAGTGAACTCAACCCGCCAATCTCGCCAGGCGGCCGACATAGGAACGTTGACTATTAACCATAATACCCTGTCAATTATTCATGTTTTCAGTATCCATGTGATTGTACCAGCCCAACGATGAGTTACCGAAAACACGTATTCACCGCCTTCTATTTTCAACATATCCTTGATAACCTAGTTTTTCAACAGCTTATAACACACTTCCATCATTCGAGTTGATCAGTTTTCTAATTGAAGCTTTAGCAGCCACTTTGAAATTCAGAAAACTTAGATCTTTAAACCTTTATATCTAAACAAACCGGCTTGTTCAAATGATAAAGAGAGTAAAATTTCATCCAAGTGAAATCTATTAAAACCTATGCAGTACATTTGTTCAGGGAAGTTGAGCCCGACAAATCCGTTTCGTATACAAGTGCCTAACTGTTTTCAGGAAACCAGCACAGGTTATCAAGATTCCCTTTGGAGTTTGTTTCCTCAATGCTGACTTAGAATAATCGCCTATACATTTGCATACATCCGTGGTTATACCGAGATAAACGTTACATCTTACAGAACTTGGCATGTTAGTCATCTCTGTCAATTACGTATTATTCAATTTAACGGCAGCATTATCCACTGTGACCAGATTGACACAGTAAGAGAGCTTACTATTCCACGCAGTATTCAGATCGGCTCCTGTAACGTCAGTCCCAAGTGCCACTCAATATTCCTGGTCAAAGCATATAAATCATGCGTAAACAATGCAAGACATGAATGCGCACGTTTGAACAAACTCAACTCGGACCCAAATCCAACGTCCTGTCGTACCATTGTGTGGTTAGTACAGACTGATTTCAACCAAAAAGCAAAAGCAAAAAACCTTATACTGTTCAGAAGTAACAGACTGAAATATTCCTTTTTTGGATAGTTCCAAGTTCAGAGCAGGACTGTTTACTGTTTATGAGTCACCGCAGACTTAGCTCACTGAAGTTTCAAAGTCGTTTGAAGGAGCACCGACCTGCATTATCACTTGAATTCTTTCTACTGCACAATTTTAATGTATTTGGCTTTTAGTGTATGTTGACACGACGAATGGACACATCTTACTAATGGCGCCGCTTGCCCATACGGTTTTACCTTCCAAGCATAATTATGCAGGATGTAACGTTTTTGGGGGCCTCTTTGTTCTACAGCTGAGTAAAGTCATGGCAGTAGATGCGGAAAACGGATGCACTTTTCGGGAAGCAGCCGTATGGTTAGAATCGGGCGTCTTGTTTAATTGCAGAGAGTATTACGCGGAGGTTACTTATGATTGTACTATTAGCTCCTCGCCATGGCCTTATTCCATAAATGACGCGCAACGTTCGAACATTTATTTAGAGAAAGCTTGTTTTAAGTAATGCCAGCCAAAATTTTTACGGTAAAATTAGTGAGGTGGAGAACGCAAGTATTACAGTTGTTTTAGCGACTAGACTTCAATTTTCGATAAACTGCAAACCATAAGCTTCAGTCCTCATATATGAACATTTCCCAAGGCGGAATCCGGAGACAGAAGACGAGAAAACAAATTTAAACCCCTTAAGTGAAAGCTAAAACAACAGCCGTTGGACCACCCTCGAAAGGCTTTGTCGTCCCTTATGACAGTCGGTATGCTTCCGAGACCTATGATTTGTTTTGTCGGAAACGATTCTTGGCAACGTCCCAGCACATTTACCGTCAACTAAAATGACGTGTGAATAACAGAACACCCATTAACTTTTACGGCTGAGAACCGTCGTGTGCTCTCTCTCTCTCTCTCGGGTAAATGCGCAGGTTTCCTGAAGCTGTGCTTAGAGCTCAGGACTAAAATATGTCGAGAAAATTTTGGAAATTCCTGATTTATCTTGAGAAACAAGTCACAAAGCAGTCATCGCTGAACAGCTTTCCTAATGTAAAACACGAACTATTTTCACCTGCCAGAGCTCGTAAGCTTGCCATGGTTCGAAACTCGGCACATACTCACACATTCAACTCCTGATAACTTTGGCTACATTTTACTGCTGTTGAGTCAGCTCTGTAGTTGAAATATTATTCCCGTTTCCAATTGCGGGAAATAGTATGCGAAGTGCTAAGAATTTTTGAGCAAAAGGAAAAACTCTAGCGTGCACTTGTAAACATATTTATCATTTTAACATTAAACTTATTTTCAAGTTCGAGAGTAATCGTTTATATATTACTACTGACTGACCTTCTCCTGCTACAAATTAAGCAAATAAAAGCATCTGGCCTATCTCATAAAAGGTTAACCGTAATTTTGAACTATAGCATAACTAAGAAAGAAGTACTTAAATGTGATTGCAATACTGAGCATCAGTAAGCATAATCCTAAGTCATTTCAGTCACGGCTTTGGAATGTGTCTGTAAAATAACACCCGAAGAAATGACTCCTTAAATATTATGCATTTTCCCAATTATTTAAAAATATTTTTTGAAAAGAGCATGTAAGAATCTTTTTTATTTTACTCATTTGGTAAAAACTTACGTCTTAAAATCCTACACTTCATAAATGTGGTACAGTGTGGTTAAAAAATGTTTGGTTTTATGAGGTTGATCAAGACCCTGAAGTTTTCCTTCATACGGCAGGATATCCACCTGCATATTTATGTTCATATTCATAACCAAACTTGTATGGACCCTTCAAGAGGTTTTCTTAATAAAATATGGACATTTTTCTTAATACGGAAGAAATATCGTCCTTATTTTTGAAACCATAGATGCAAGTACAACTCCAGGTCGGGTTAAAAGTTAGTCAGGAATCAAACATTTTCTTCAAAACTTAGAGATTTTCAACCTTTAAACACAACACCTCAAGGAGATGTAATTTCCTGCATCCCAAGTACGAAGAATACCATGTTTTGCATTTTGTTATTAGATAGCTTTGAATTCATTCGAAGACTCCAGATACCTTCTTTCGGTTTTTTTCGTCCTTAGAGAATCTTAAGGACTGAAAAAAGACCATGGTAATTAACTGATCGGAATAATGTCCCAAATGATAATTATTTCTCTATTAATTTTATTTTAAACTCCCCGAAGACGAGTTGCATAAACTTTTAATATTTTAGCTCCAGGCTAGATAGTACACAACTGGTAAAATCAGTTTCTCCCTGTCAGTTTACGTCCTAGAAGTAATGGTTCGCAACCCAAGAAGGCGATGCTCAAATTAGCGCTTCTTTTTGAATACGACTTTTATAGGACGTTAGGATTCTGATATTCTCATAGAAGACAAGGCTGCTGCTCTGCGTTGTTTGCCCAGCAGCTTACAAATGTTTCTTATCTACATTTTCTGCGTGTAAAGCCCTTTTCTTGGCAAAGGCACTGTGCTTATTTCAGGAAAGCTGGTTGAGATAAACCATGCAAAGGTATTGTGAGTTATTGTCAGCTACTTTAAATTAAATGAGGGCAACAGGTTCTACTGTATATTGTTCTCACAAATCTCTTCAAGTGCGGTTGTCAGCCATTCAGAACAATTTAGCACGCCGTAATAAATCAGGATGGGCAAATTTGCTGGGTTGACTTGCACCAGAAAAACCACGTTTTGCCCATCTTTTGAATACTAGAACTGAAAAAAACTTAATGATTTAGTCTGAAACGCGGTATTTTTTACGTTTGTTAAGCTGTTGCCGAAATGCTTGGCTCATGGTTCAAAATCCTCATGAAGTCACAAATTAGTTCAGCCTACGTATAAACCTTCAGTGCGTTCCTTGAGGGCAGTTGAGCAGGATGGGGCTAATTATACCCAGAGGCAACTGCTTTAAAGGCGGATAGAAGACGAGGACGGGAAATGTAGTCACTGTTTGGGATGTTTATCTAACTGACATTTGCCCGAAGGACTTACCAAGCTTCTCTGGATTGCTATGGCATACACCCCTGGCCTGGCGCTAAAATGGAATCTCGTTTTTTTGCCTTTTCCCCTCCAAATGCTAAAACCTACTGAGCGGTGGTGCCAGTTGGTAGTTATTATCACCCATTTCCATGTCAAACTGGGCCTTGGGTGAAGAAACCTTTTCCTGTGGTGCTCTTCTGTTGCCAATAGCTAACGCCTGTCCGGAAATGCGGCCACATCACTTGTGCAAAATCTTCAAAACAGGGCGGTACGCAGGTAAGCATGCATTTTGGGTTATGAGCAGTGAAAATCTACAGGCTCACAGAACATCCTGCTTTATAGTTGTATATAGCAATAACAAAAACGTCTAACTTACATTAACCTAGACTGTTATGAACTGAGGGAAAACGAGAGAGTTTTGGGATGAATTCTTTAAACTGGTTAAGAACCCTGATTTATCACTTCTGGTATTAGTAATGAGCGCTGTTTGCTGTTATAACCAATAGTTTAGACCTTGAACGGCAATAGACTTACTTTTTACTCAGAGTTCACTTTTCTGCCGGTAATGGCAGCACGAGTTATTAACTAAACAATTCTTTACTCATTAGGCGAGGATAACTTTCGTGTAAAGATGTACTTTAAGCTAATTGCCTCACCAGTGATGATCGAATCACGCATTTGTTTCAAAAATGGCATCAAGTTCATATGGTGATCGCATTAGCATTTCAGTCGTTTTTACTCATCGAGTTTAGAGGCAGTAAATTAAAGTTAAGTATATTTAGTGATTTTTATTAATTTTACGAATTTTTTCTCAAACCAACTATGAGCTGCAAGCTTTAGTCCACTCTAAACGCCTCAAACGAAGAATAATACCTTTTAGTGAATTAAGCCATGGTTTTTATTACATTGCCTTAGCCCCTTGATATAATCTTAATTTGATGTTCACATGTATTTTGACTTTTGGAAGATGCGAGGCCAAACACCTTAAAGGTTTATTTAATCAAAACTACGACACTTCATTCTAAAAAGGTTAGGATTTTGAACGAAACTTTTGTTCGCATGAATATTATGGCAAAATCAGTAACCCGGGTGTAATAGTCTCTCTTTCTACACGCATTACGTTTCCTTAAACCTAAAGGCTAGTGGCCACATATTATTAACTAATAATGTATGTTGTACGAGAGGGGTGGCTGCCTACTCATCATATCATCGGGAACAAGCTGTGATCAATTTTTACTGAAAAGAAGATAAAAGCCAGTCTAATAGATTCAAAATTATGTAATTTCGATAAGTCGAGGGGTAAAAACGGTATGAAAAGGCAATGTGCATCACGAATACTAAAACATATTTCATCAAATGAAAATTCAAATATCGAAGTCAGAGTAATTTTCATTTAAAACAGTTTGTTGAAGGTGATTTGAAGAACTTTTTGTCAATGGGTTTTCTGAAATATTTTCAAAACTGGGACGACGGTACATGAAGTAAACTACCTGTAGACGTTAAATGAAAAATAAGTAATATATTCATGAATTATATCAAGCAAATTTAGGAATTGTAGCGAAGGTCCGAATTCCATGGGTATGTGTAAGTAAAGAAGAAGAACAAGTAGCAGAAGAAGAAGAAGAAGACGAAAAGTAAGAAGCAGAAGGCTCTTCGCACGCCAAAATAATTTTAGGAATACCTGAAAGGCTACTTCTAGAGACAAATAAATCGTTATTTTTCAGGTCTATAGTCTTTTATATTCCTTTCAGAAGATAAATTGCCTAATAAAGATGCAATGTTACAGATTAACATGAAGATAAATTTACTGTCTAATAAAAGGGGACTCAGTAAATGAACTACTGGGAAGATGCCTCCACTAAGCTGCTGCACGTAAGCTAAGGTTCAGACATTATTCCCAACCAAGCCCATTGTGAACAGAAAGAGAGGGTAAAAATAAGTTGCCAGCCTGGACCACCCCTGTGTGCATTTGTTCCTTTTCTTGTTCTTGCTAGCCAGGTAAACAGTAAGCAATGTCTATTCAAGAGGATACAGAAAGCTTCACGGCATGACTGAGAAAGAGTGGGATTAGGAATGTAAGCACCATCATCCTCGAAGATATGTTCTCACTTAACTACCCAAATCCACCATGACACTCACTACTCACAACAGTATAGGCAGTCACAGTCAGCTTATGCATGTCGGTTCTGGGTATATATGAGAACTTCGTTTAGACCCTACATTTGCCGTGGCCAACAGTCAGTGAACCTGGAAACTCAACTTAACCTTCCCCGCCTCGTGAAGCCCCACGCATTCAAACCAGCCCTGTGAGGTATCACTAACTGTCTCTGATTATCCCTTCCTATTCTCACCCTTTCCCTTGCGTAAGGCAATGAACGTGACGCAAGTTCTCCAAGTACTTGCAGGCTTCCCGTAAATCAGTAACCCATATGATTTCGTAACGCTGGGAATAGTTTATCGAAGGCATATTTATGTTCACAAAATCAGCTTCTCAATCACAATTTCTGGTACCTTTTTGTACTTTCATCTCATTCATTCAAATTTATTCTTACGTAAAGAGTGTAGAAATGTAGTTTTTTAAATTTTCGAGTAAAGTAAGTATAACTGTTTTAACTGACATAAGCGTTCCAATTGCCAACAGCTACGTATGCTTTCTTACTTCTGCGCATAATTCTTACTCAGTTTATTGTCATAGACCTCCTTTGCTTACCTGGTAGTGTTTCCCCAGAAGATCTACTCATTTAAAAAGGCGGATTCAGGGCCTTGTGTTTCCCAAAAAAATAAAACAGAGGAAAGTTTGTACGATCATGCAATGAGTCTACTTAGGGAATTTCGCTCCTCCTCTAACCGAAGACATCCCAGTTAAAGGTAAATATTCTAGTTCCAAGAATGTTATATAATAAAGAAGAGAAACTTTGCTGAGCATTGGAGCGGGAATATTATTTTGTTGAGCTTCAGTCTCATACAAGAGTGTACCAGTCCCTGTAACTTAATAAATAATGCTTCCAGAAGTTAAGGCCAGTAAGAGGCCAGAGTTTGTTGTTTTAAATGAAGCCTTTTTGGCTTCCCTTATCCTCCATAAGTCGAGATTGCGGTTTTATGGCATTCCATCGCAGTTCAAGACCTCTTCCATCCCTCAGCCTGCTTCTATTGGGACCTGACCACTAGTTTTCATGTTTTAAAAATGGAAGACGCAACCAATACTGAAATCGTAGATAATCACTGGAGATAAGCAATAATCACGTCAAAAGTCCGCATGGCAGTGATCCTACATCCGTCTTGACTTGTATAACTGCAAAAGATCCTGGAAGATTAGTATCAGACTTACAAGATAGACCTGAAAGCCTGATATTATTTTGTCTTTGGTTGCATAATTGGGCTGCTCAATATAAAATTCAGGTAAATTTGCAACGTCACTCTCTAGCTGGCATCAGTGAAATTCACCAAAATATTTTCCCTCTAAAACAAATATTGATAGTATCTGCGGATCTTTAGATTCGGTCGTACTAGCGGGAAGATAATATATTCTGCCTAAGGACATGGTTGGCTATTTCAACAGAAACTAAGTCGTCTAAAAAATACCACTTACCAGTTATAATGCAGTCTATTGAGGCCGAACCCGGAAACCTATATCAACCCGTTCACATGAACATCAGTTAGAGTTGAGAAGACGAGACTCCTTATCTCAGGACACAGGACACCTATTTGCATGGGATAATTCCCATATCATTGGCGCAAGCCCAACAAGGAGGCAATGCACTCAGACGAGGCATGCATTAACAGGCATGCATGTGTACATCTCCCACTATTCTGAAGACGACCTGGGGTAACAGACTCGAAAATATACACAATCAAATTATTTTTTACCCGTTTAACTTCAGCTTAATTTAATATATCTATATATGTATGTATAGGGGATGATATAAGGCCCAGATAAATTATCCCGTTAATCATCCGTCAAAAGGAGAGGAAGATAAAGAAAATGAGTTGATTTTGTGGACCACACTGTATTGGTGCTGAAGTATCGGAAGTTTCCTCGTTTCCATCATCAGGCAAGTGGGGTGTATAGTCACGTTTGGTTACAGTGGTTCTGTCTCACCGCCTGTCTCGCGTAGTAGGCATGCTCGACATACGATCTGCCTGATGGCTGAGGATGGGCTTTGGCCCCGCGTTGTCGATCGCTGGCGCACTCATGCGACCAGTAGCTCCTGCATTGCTGTCGTAGTCGCTGCGGGGTCTGCGTGTCCGTTGTGTGCACAGGAGCGGCAGCTACTGTGTCTCCCCGCATCACCGAGCGGGCGGAGCAGCTATCGCTACCTGTGCGGATCACATGCGGTTGTTTGTGTGCGCCCCTGTTCCCTACACTTACTCGTAAAACCGATGATTGAAAGTGAAGATACTTCTGAGGCCATAATTCCCGGAGTTGCGTGAAGTGCCTTCTTCATCATACTGGCAATGCAGAATAAGGCTCTCGCAATCGCTTGGATAAGCATCTTAATGGTCGGCCAAAGAGATCTCTTCGAAAGGGTTTCAAACTTCACTGACCTCACACCATGCGACGTTTTTTGGAGCTATATCAACAGCAATTAAGACGCCCCCAACGCCACGTGATCTGTCATGGCTTGAGAAAGTATCCGCACGACTAGCAGCGAGAGTCAAAAAAGGATGTTGCAAAACGTCGGATATGTCTGCATCCGAAGATGACTGAAAGTTGCTAAAAGTGAAGACACCCAAGTGGATATATTAAACTAATCTTGTAGACGTTGGAACGCGATGATAAGTATGGCACATAAAACGGCAATTACTCTTTTTGTATGGTAAAATATCACTCATGTCAGTTTTCACGTAAATTTGCGAACACCATTAAAAGTTTAAGACGACTTTAGGATACTGCATAGATAGACTCTGATATGAACATTCTATTTGAATTGTTCCTAATCCTATCAGATATTAGGGTGCTGTTTCTACTGAATAAAGGCAATCCAAACGAATGTCATTAACAGAGTATTTTAACCAAAATTGTATGCAAAACTAATCGTTTGTTAATCAAAATGTGCATGATTCAACTATTCCTGCAAATACACCAGTGAAAACCACAAAATTGTTTACTTTTGATGGGAAAATTTCGTAAAGAACGTTTTCTGCAAAGTGAGTATTGTGCGTTGGTTTTTATGCATTAACCCTAAGGAGAGCGCTGCACGTTTAAACACCACCAAAAGCACACCTTTGTCCCATGGTCGGCTTTAAATCCATTTTTTAAAGTTCCTTTTTGAATATTTCGTGACTTTGTTTTGTGCCGAAAGCCAGTCGTGCCCAGCTTGTTTCAACACGTTATTTTGCAAGAACTTACCTATGCAAAACTTTCAGTATATTCTGCTTGGACGAACAGTTTTTGAGGAGGTCATCACAACAGCAGTTTCTCGTTAGTGAGCTGATGAGTTCACCTCCGTGCAATCACTCATTTTTCCGCATTTATTTGCAGTACATGTGCTTTTACATGACAACTTCTTGTAATGCTCTTCTGTTATGGATTTGACCTATCAGCCTAATCTTATGCAATTTGCTTGCCCTGTTATAATATCCACTAGGAGCACTTTGGGGTTGTAAAAAATAAATATTAAAACATATTCTGCATCCCATCCGAGCATCTATGCTATTTTTAACAATGTGCAAATGATTATCACGGATACCATGGTAAACTCAACTTATTACCATGGTGTGGCATCGGTATTGGCCAAAAGCACATACTGTACCTGAGAGTAAATTAACTTTCACAAGTTGTCAAATGTTGGGTTATTCCGGCATTTTTTAGGCATTAATTTTCGCATATTTAATGGAAATACTTCGCGAATTGCTATGCGGCACCTATTTTGCGCATGTAGGGGGATGAGTACCTAAACACCCTCATTACAGATGAAATTCTGTTGAGTTCCATGCGGTACCTACTCCCGTGTCTTAAGTCAACCACCAACCTTAAAATTACTGTCAGAATATGCTTACCGATAAGGCAAGAAAGACTGAAATGAGCATGTTTGGCTTAGAGTCCTCATCAGCAAACCACACCTAACCCCCAGGTTTTGCGCCAACGGAGGCTCAAACTCGCGTCCTGTTGGTTAGAACTCCAAATTCCTAAGGATTGAACAAATGCTTCGTTGTCCTATCGGTTACGATTGGAAATATTCACATCTATGAATGGATGCTAATCGATTGTTACCAGGACTTACTCGTCCCGTTGTACCAGTTGGTATACTTTCCGGCCCCGCCAGTAGCCGCACAGCAGATAATAGTTTTAACATAATAGCATCACCTCCCAACAGTAACAGTAGTCCTAATTTTAAACACTTTAACACTTAGTTTAAAACCTCCTATGAGCGTGGGACGTCTATTCCCGTTTCCTCCTTGTTCATCTTGCATTTTTACGGATAATCATGATATTTTTGTGCATAAGATCTGTGAATGTTTTTGTATTTCCTTGCCTCGACTCAACCTGGTACCTATCAAGTGTTCTGTCCGGCTGACTATATTCTTTCACTATAAAATAAGGCGGTGGAAGTGTATCGATAAATACTGCCAACAGGGTCAGTGGACATCGACCGTTCAACGTCTCCAACATCCATCTGAATTCTAGTCAGTTGGCATCAAGCATTATTAATTTCAATTTTTACTTGGACTACGGACTCACGTCCTCTTGGGCACGATTGGAAATGTTAAATCCCATGCAAATGACTTTGGTCAATTAACTCCGACTGCAAATTTGCATTTTTAAAATTTCGACTTAATTTTATATTAATGTTCTAAATGCCTTGTTTATATTTTAAGATTTTTGCTTTAAAATTTTAATTAAGTGTTAGGAAACATATAAATTTACAGAGCCGCTAACTTCAGTCCTCACGTGGAAATTCATTTTTTTGTCTAAACGATAGAAAGTCTACAGCTAAGCAATATTTATGCGACCATTTTTGAAGCAGAGACCTGTCGGAGTATTTGATTTGCGCTGCTTTACTGTGGCAACGTCTAGTTACCTGTAAAACGAGGAGTGCTTTTCTGGCTGCAGGAGGGAACAGATTTAAATCATCAGAAAAGTGAACAAATGCGGTCTGGTTTATGTTTTTTGCAACCGCCATGCACGTGTGTGGGATGAGAAAGAACGGGGATCAGCAATTCAGCCACTGCGTTGAATTTAATTTCCATCCAACTTCCTTCCAGTCAGCTTATGAAGCAGAGCATCCATCCAACTAAACCCGAAACATCATGAAATTAAACTGTGTTTGATGCTCTGAAATTTTGCTGTTGAGATTGCCAAATGGGAACTTTCGTCGGTCTTTCAAAGCAAGCACCCGTCAGCAACGCATCCTGTCAAAATGCACTTGCTATCTCACTCTCTCTTTCTCGGCTATTACGGACATCCATTAGCTTAGGCCTTTATAGTAGTTTGCTGGTGCCCGAAAGCAACCCGAAAGGTTTATTTGGCGTCGAATCAGTGATCCGTGAGGTCTAGATGTGCTAGAAGAGAACTTCGGCCTTTCGCCGCTTATTTAAAAGCTACGTGTGGTTCACATATTAGGCAAGAGGAACCCCCACGCATTCTCATTTCCTACGCTCAACTCGGATTATTTGGATGTAATTTTTGACTGAACCAAAGGAGTTGTGAATAGAAGGAGAGAGCAGTCGATTTGATCCAAACCATAAACCGCCATAATCCAGATCTCATGTAAGTCAGAATTTAAATCGAAGCAAGGGCTTGGTCATGACAGATTGGTAAAAGGACAAACTATTAATGCATAACTCAAAAGAGTTTAGATCACATTCTGCTGCACATTTTTAATGCCTAAATCTGCGGTGTCTTGGCAACATTTTGACCGATTAGTTATCTGCCTTTTCACCCTTCATTTAATTGTCTCGTTAATATGTTCGATTCGTCTGGAGCTCTCAGGAGCAAAATATACCAATCTATCCTGTTGATATTTCCGAGTTCTGTATAAGATTTTGTGTGAGATATCTTACGTTCATGTGCTTAGCAGCAAATTCCATTCAGTCAGGCCTACGGTAACTAAAGAAAATCCGTGCCCACAAGATACTATGCATGATTCATCAATAGTAAATATAAAAATATTAATTATTCGCTGTACTCTAAAGATATAAGAACAAAATATCAGAATCCAGCTTTTTGTACACTAGGTATTGGGTCAGCTAATTTCATCTGTGTGCACATAAGATGTTTCACAAAAGCTACCACTGCAAGTGTACAAAATAAAAACATATTTCTAAGACTGTCTTTTCTAGGGGATGCAGCGAGTGACTTAGTGAGACAACGTCTAAAGACGATTACCATGAACGCTTTTCCGTGGCGTACATATGCCCATTAATCGGTTGATAAGACCGACTACCGTTGCAGGCCACATCGAAGTGTATTTACAAATTCACTTTCTCTTGTGATGTAGGGTACATTTGTCGTTCAACCCGGAGTCCGGAAAAGTGAGTAGGTGGAAACATTCCAGTCTGGCTGTGTAGAGATGAAAATATATAGATTTTGAGTTCTCTTTTAGCACATCTAGACCTCACGGATCACTGATTCGACGCCAAATAAACCTTTCGGGTTGCTTTCGGGCACCAGCAAACTACTATAAAGGCCTAAGGTAATGGATGTTCGTAATAGCCAAGAAAGAGAGAGTGAGAGAGAAAGAGATAGGTAGATAGTTGTCATACGGTTAACGAATCCCCATCTTCGTTGTCAAAGGACATTTAAATCCGTTTTTCATAGCCAACTTCAGGTTTTTCTCATATGCCGCCTCAACCCCTGATGATTAATGTGGTTAATGTAATTTAAGGGGCCTAGTGATGAATTACCGAAAAACGTTGTTCCACAATTTACTGTTCCAACACAACCAGAGGCATGTGTTTGTACTATCCTAATTGCTGTGGCAGTAACCTTCACTTACAGGTTACCCAGGAAGGAGATTCTATCAGCAACATTACCACCTGTTTTTGAACATTTTATAACAACAAAGCACTCTCTAAAACTGAAAACGTTAAGGATGTCTGAGGGATTTACCATTATTAGCCCTTCCACTAATAAGGCATTTGTAAACATGCTTCAATAACATCTCTTAAGGTGCTACTCGGCCAGTCCCATTAACTGATCTATAATATTTCATGTTACTGTTGGATGAGATTCCGCGTAGCTTTGTGTTACTAATTAATGACGCCATATTGCTCCGTTTTCTCAGCAAATGGAATGCATACAGAATATCTTTTTGTTCGGAAAATAGCCCACCACTTCTTACCCGACTTGTCCAGTACAGTAACAATGAGCATGCTTTTAAGAGTGGTTCTATTGGTTTTACGCCAGCTGCAGGCAATTAATAAACGAGCTCCATTCTGAATTTCGTGCTTTATTACCATCCTGATCATCCATGTGTTTAATAATAAGTCCAAATCATTCAAGAAGCCCTTAAAATCAGGGCTTTACATCTGATCTGATTTTGGTGGGTGCTCATAAAAATGTACTCAGATCAGGGAAGTGTCCAAATCTTTTAAAAAATTGTACTCTGCCAAAAAATTTCTTTTATAGCACGTCGACACCCTTGGCAATCAAACGTGAGAATTTACAATACAATGCTACTCTTTCACACTATAGCAATCTCATTAGATTTCTCTTTCAATACCCTGACTTTGAAGAATACTGTACCCCGGTGATAATTGATATTCCCATAGTGTTAGCTGCAGTGAAGATATCTCGAAGAGAACTTATTTATTTCAATCCAGTTATTTTAAATGATCACGCATTTATAAGATTTGGCTATTGACCAGAAAAAGAGGCTTAAATGCACCGTATGTGACCTATCTCATGCAAAGTGCGGAAGTTTACGAAAGATTGCTAGTCACTCTCAAACTTACAACAAGAAAACGAACCAAAACTTTGAAATAATAATAAACTACTTGAAACAAATTTAAAGCATAAAAGAAATATTTAAAGTTATTTGACGTCATTTAGAAATACCTAGTTGTTAGTAAGGCGGAAAATTCTGAAAACCTAAAAAAGCACTGTAACTTCGTAAACGTAAGTGCAAACGTACTGAAAGCCCATCCGAGCAACTAAATGAATAAGCACAAGTAAAATAGCGGTTGAAGATAGTCTTTTAGTGACGTTTTCAATTAAATATCCTTCAAGTATAAGATTAATGCCTGTTATGGCTAGTAGCAACAGCCTATGGTTTGAGTATAGAGTCCAACCCGGTTTTCACGAGAATCAGTTGTATTTTTCAATTTATTTTTCACTGAGATGTGGTTGACTAAGGGGAACAGAGCTTTTCTTGCTTTTGCCAATAGGAAAGCCACAGGAATAAAATTATTCAACTGTTCACATGTAGACAGACCACATAATGACTAAAAAAACTTATGGGGTGAAATCGTAAACATGTTCTTTCGGAATGCACTTTTGTATGCATTAAGAAAAGTTTCTTCCGAAAGATGGCTTTATTGGTTTTTCTAGTTTCGGAGTACGATAAGTTTGACAGCTTTTTTTAAATAGCGGTGACTACTTTATGGCGCATGTTATACATGCAATCAAACCCTTTAAAATAAGACATTCCTTGAAAATAGTTGCCAACTTATGGAATTCTGGTGAGTTCTTCCGAATGCAGATGACCGTTTTGGTAATATTTGTAGATATACACAAACATGGAACCTCATCGCCGCAAAAAGTTAAAGCCGCACTGAATATGCTCTGTATTAATTAAAATCTTTTTCTTATCCGTTATCTTCTAAGAAAGCGCTTAACTATGGTAGTCCGCTGATCGATGTGTACGTACCTTACCTTTTTCTATGGCAAATTCAAGATTAACATTGGAAGTTTTGGTCAGCGTTTTCACAAACCTGAAGGATAGGGATACTTTTCCTGTCGTAAGCGATGGAACTTACTTTGTTCTTTCCATTTTCTTGCTTTTAGCCTCCATTCTACGATTTTAAATGCACTACATAATAATAAAACTGTTTATCTTCTACTCCTTCAGTTTAAAGACACACATAAAAGTAAAACAGCTCTTACAAAGGTATCCTAACATATGTTTTATAGGTAACACAGCCACTTGGTCGATGGACCTCATGTGGTACGTTAACTAGTATTTTCAAAGGGCAGGACGATGTCGGACGTTTAAACAAAAGAGTTACCGTAAACGTTATTTCTACGGTTTAAGGTATCAAAGTCCACAGATTTTCACATCCGAATTTTTCAATTGGATAAATCGCTGGTTTTCTAAAACTAACCTACTTGCTTGCACATGGATTCCTCTGATTTCTAAAGAGAAAAAACGATTTTCAAGTGAAGCAGTTGCCATTCGGTATTACTCTAGAGTTCAGATTAGCCCCTTCTCAGAAAAAAGCTTGAAAGGAGGCCGAAAACTTTGTCTTGAGGAACTATTAGCATAGGAAACCACCAAAATTCCAAGTGGCATAGATTTCCACTCATGTGTTGGACATTTTGACTGATAGCATTATTAATGCAGTAATCCATCGAAGCCCGTGGGGATTGGGATCCATGACCACGTGAAATTCAAACGTCTGAAAAGTAATTTATATATATATATATATATATGATAGTGTGGGGCTCACCGATCTGCTTAAGGAACGTGCATGTTCCGTTGTGCCTTGGAGCTCAGACTAGAGCCCTTATCTTTGTCGGTTCCATTCCATATATATATATATATATATATATATATATATATATATATATATATATATATATATATATATTAGCGCATACACGCATATATGCTAATGTTTAATACCATTTTAACTCATTTTATCTATTTTTGAACCTGAATAAACCCTTTAACCACTTTTACAAACCTTATCAATCTTTCCAACACTGTTATAAACACTTCCAATACTCAGGAAAACTCTGCTGTACACTCTTAAGTATACGCAATTAACTACGAAAAATATAAAAACTACCGTGAAATATCACAGATTCGCAGAACTTGTCCTACGAGGAAACCATCGAAGTGGCAAGAGATTACTGTTAGCGAATTCTGCATGCAAAAATGGGATTTACTGGAATAGGATAGGTCAATAAATAAAACGTGCTGCATTTTAGTTGCCAGTAGTCGATCGTATTATTTTCTGTCATCACGTTTCATGACACTCAGATTACTTGTGACGAACCGCTGAATTTGAATTATTGCTGTCCACCTAGTGCCTTAAGGCAATTTTACTTATTCGTTTCTATGAGAGAGCGAACCGCTTGTCGGATGCTCGACTTACCTGGGGCTCTTTTAGCTTCCACTCAGGTGGCCACGTGAAAAACCCGTAGGCTCAGGAGTTTTCTTAGACATCATTTACCGCTGTTTCCGCTTTACTGTGGCAGAATGTCCCATTATCCGCCAACTCTCCATTTACATATGCGTAGCCGGAGACCAAATTTTCGCACAGCCAGATGTTGCTTCCGGAGACATAAAATTTGACCGTACATTGCTATGCAAAACAGATTTTACTCTCCTGCATCTTGTTAATTTTCAGCCACAGCCTTTCCTTTATTTCTTCTCTACACATTGCATTTTACAACAATCAGTTAAAATTAATGATTCGCAGCAGTAATATAATATTTTACTAAAAGAGCTTAACAGGAGTGTATAAAAAAACAGTGTATAACCCAGAAAAGTTTCCCCGCGATCCCTGAGCATCACGCGAGTTGGTATGGGTAGTAACTACCTCTTAAACAGTAACGTCAGTTTTGTTGCCCAGAGCCAAGCCCCACTGCAATCAGAGCTCTACCTCTGATACCTTGCATATCACTACACTTGGTGTCAAACAGTTGCTGTTTCTGGAGGTAACAATTTAGGCTGTGAGCCCGTCCCGAACTACGCTCCACCTCCGTTCTATTGCGGTCGTGCCCTCCAGCAGTAGGCATTTATCGAAATCCCCTTGTTCCTGGCTTGCGTTCTGGGAGACAGTCGTGTTAGAACTTCATGGTAGAAAACGTATGCATAGGAAGTCGAAGGGTTGTAAAGGTGCAGCCTTTGGGTCTGCAGGAATGATGAAAAGTATTTAAATCACAGCAACTGCTTCGGGCATATGTTCGATATAAAAAGATTGGGGTAACCTGCCGTCAAATTCCATGGGAGGTTAGAGTTAGGAAGTTCCAGGTAAAGAGGTGGGTCAGGTTCAGGATCGTTAGCATTAGGCTTATGATTGGGGATAGTATTAGGTTTTAAGTTATTACAAAGGAGTGGCTATTCGTCTAAACGTGAGCGCTAGGCAACGCGTAGTACTGAGGGGGTACTTCTGCCTGCTTCAAACCTAGGATATTAAGCAGGTGCATATGGGATAAGGCAAAATACGACCGGTGACCATTCTTCTGCTGATCTAAGGCTTTATGGGTGACTTTACGTTATAATATATTTTGATTTAGCTTCTTGATGGCTCTTTGTCCCAGTATTCGGTTCGAAAGTCAACGTAACTTTGCGCATGGGCTGTTGCCTACTAACTCAAACTTGGCACCGTGTAAAACACCCCACTGACAAAATAAAATCTTTCAATTTTAATGAGCAGCATCAATGGACATATACTAATCTCTTTCTGTGACCTACTTAGTTAACTGTGTGTCCTGAACACCACCGTTAATAGTACGCTAAGCTCAGTGATTAAGACCATAGTAAGATTACTATATTCTTTGATGGTGGAAACTGAAAACCGAGTTAAAGTTAGTGAAAGAAAGAGAGGCGTTCACCGGGAGAAGTTTATTAGGTGTTTTATGTTTCGGTCACAAGGCAAAGAGTGGCACATAAGGAGAGCGGTGAGAATGCCGAAACAACTACCCGAACACTTCTTCTTCCTCCGAATTAAAGTTGTTGTAAAATGTCCAGGCAAAGAATCCCACTACCATCACTTTTCTATTTAGTTCTGGTATATGTACGTTTATCCGCTCTGCCGATATTCTCACTTCTAGACGTCAAGTGAAACTTCGGTAGACAGGGTTGATAATAAGGCGAATTACTTGAGGGACACACAGAAGACTTTTAACAGATGCTGACAGATATTTTTTAATGTTTATAACCTAATTCATTGACAAGACAAAAGGAAGGTAACCTTTCTTCGTCTTTTCTGTAGCCTTGTGCTTTTTTACAGGAAGATTAGCTGATGTCCTAAGGTCAATGTCATAGTTAAGTTTAGAGTTAGAGTGAGGTTTCTGTTTAGGCCAGGGTTTAGGTTGCAGTTATGGCTAAACTGTGCGTTGATGTTAGTGGTAGTCAGATAAAACTTGCCGACAAAAATTAGCGAAACTGGGATGGATATTTCTGACTTAGTAGCCATCATCAGCCGGTCATACCCAACCCCGGGTGGTGCACCGCCCGAGTCTCGAACCCGTAACCCGTTGATCAGAAAACCAACTCTCTAGCCACGGGCTTGTTGGCATTGGTTGATAAAATTTCACTGATCGGTTACGGGACTCGCATGTCCCCTTCTGCCTTGAGGCTCACTTTTGAGGCCGACCGGTAGCTGCACCGCACCTAGTATAGACAGATGAACATTGTTGAGAAATACAAAGGAGACTGAAATAGCCAGTCTTGGCTTATTAGCCGTCATCAACCAGCCATACATAACCCTAGGTGGTGCACCATCTAAGGACCGGTGAGTGCCATAACTGCTCGATAGAGCGTCCATTCGTCAATGTTAGCGTCAGTGTTAGAGTTAGGACACAGGAATATTTTGCCATCTTGGAATTTTCAGAAATTCTACCTGCATATGCGGATTTCCTATTCATGTTTCTTCACAATTTTGCATTCTCTTAGCCTAAGAGGATCCAAACTGACGCTAAGCTGGAAGCTGAAAATGAGTTAATACCGGTAGTTTTGCATGCTAGACTGACATCAGCTGAGTCGACTTAAACAAGTAACCAAGCCAAATGTAGAAACGCAAATTATTTTTGTGAAAGTCGTAGCACTGGTAGCCCAGGCGATCACCCCAGAATTCACGCACTGGTGAACAGCCTTTCGTGACCAACAGATGTCTCTTTGTCTGCACTGACTGCTTAAATGACTTCGCTGGCACGTGCTTACCCTTGTTCGTTACTTCGCTTAGTCAGCTTGCGATAGGTTTGTCCTGTCTAGGCATTGTAATAGTATTACGATCCATCTTACAAATTTTGCGTTATGCTTCGCATCGCTGGTACTTGTTAAGTAGCTTCCAATCTTGCCCAATGCATAAACTACAATCAAGTTAATACACCTGCAAATAAAACGGTAGTCATTGAGTAACAACTATTTTGATTGGGCAATGACCTAGTCTTTTTTGTTGGATTTTATCTTTTTAATTATTTCTATGTGAGAAACAGACAGTCTGATTATCTACTGGGGGCAATGCCAATATGGTGACAAAAAAGCTTTTTTGAGTACGTTAAAAATACTCCCGTAAAAATCGACACAAGCTTTGTAGAATTTGACAATAAGTTACGTTTTATTTAACAGTTATTTTCTTTTCACCTTTACTGGCGTATCTAAGTTTGGAAGGATTATTCGCGTTACATATAAGGGTAGACGTATTCGTCTTCAACACCAGCAAATTGGTCAGTGATTGCAACCGCGTCTTCCTATGAAACCATCTTCATAGCAGGAACTTTCGTTTTGAGAAGAAGTAGACGAAGCGCTGGGACAAGAACTGTATTCACCTGACGTTCAAGATTTCAGCTTGAAACTATCTTTAGAGACAGCATAAAACACGGGTCTTACAATATTTGCATAGCCTTGCATGACAGTCATGAAGGAGCAGGCGGATCATTCGTCTTCCGTGTTGGAATGCTCCGTGTTTACCAGTGGTTTACACGAAACACAATTCGGAAATAAGTTTTTGTCAAGAAACCTGTGCAGAAATCGAATTTGCGCATAAGTAGAAACCCCTCGCAGTGCAAAGGTTTCCCATCGTCGGGTCGACCGGAGCCGGTCATGTCCCAAATACATTGCCAATAAAAACGATAATACGAGTCCCTGGAAGCCATTGAGAAGAATAAGATGTGATCAATGTGACAAGAACTTTACTCACCCGGCCTTTCAGATTCCAGCTCGAACCCATGTTCAGTAGCGGCATCAGATACTTTCATTTTACTTTGAATAGTCGAACTGACCGTTTCGGATGACAAGTAAATGCTGGCTCCATAAGGGAAGAGACAGAGATGACCACATTACTGGGTTTGAGTTTAAAGGCCTGTTGTGACAGCAAAAATTGGCACGGAGGCAAATCCTGGGCAGCCGGTCTGGGGCTGACTGGTGACGATAACTAATCGCTCAACTTGCTTGCAAAGTGTTCCACTTTACTTGGGTTACACTTCATGATTACTGACGTATACCCACTGCATACGTTTTGTAAGTGTCAGACACAAGAAGAAGGTTTACTTGCTGCTTTGTTTTGCATAATTGATGAAAACAAATGAAGGCAGGTAAATTCAGTGCGGTCAACATCTGTCGGAACCGTAGGTATTTGTACTTTGGGGAGGATGTGGATAAATTATTTTCTGGTTCGTGACTATTTCTTAATAACTCGCTTTCCGCGAAACTATCCAAACGTTAGCAACGTTAGCCCAATTTATTAAATTTCATCTGATTATGAATGATACATTGAGTGAATTTTTAATATTTATGATCTTGAAGCCTAATCATAAAATATTTCAGAAACACCAGAAGGTAAATTTTTGAACGAACGTCTTTTTAGACTTTTTAAATCAATGGTGACGTGTAGGGTCTAAGTTAAGGTTTGGGTAAGAGTTAGCGATAGGGCTAGAATAAGGATAAGAGAATAGGTACCCTCCCTGAAATGTAACGCAATGCAAACTGTATTGAGGGGGGAATTCATTCTTCCGTGTCTTATCCAAATCTGAATTCAGTCCGTGTCTTTACAGCAAATGTGCCCGCTTAGTAATTCTGCACTGTTCTTTTCAGATGTCACCTTGGGTTTGTATGCCTTATAACCGATGGCGAAATATACCTTTTATACCACCTATCCTAATTCCCCTATTTTTAGTTATTATTTGTGCAGATCACAACGGTGCTTTAAAACAGTTTCATCTCGCATCGGAAATCAGAATAAGCATCTCTTTTGAACGTACCCATATTTACTTCCACTCAGATAGGCTACCAGGGCAACTGACGTAATGTCGGTGGGTTACCGTCCCATTCACTTAACTAGTTAAGTGTGAAGGTTAAACCACCAATACTTTATGTGGGAAAACTTTTAAAATAGATCAGAAAAATCTGAACTGTTACTGAATAGCCATTTTTTACTTCGTTTTTCATCATCGGTTGGTTAAAAAAGCCCAGGGGTTACTTCCTTTCTAGCTTGTCATCAAGTACTAGGCTCATACTTTGCAGAAATTGCGCCACTAGCCGAAGTCACTTACGAGTGACTGAATATTTGCAATAACCAAAACCTGGGCCCAGCTTACATTTGATTTGCCTCACATTCTCGACCATGAGCTTAACCAGATTAAAATCTCCGGCACCTCGGGGTTCGGAGTGGGGCATGGTTGACTGGAAGTGGTTAGTCTAGTCTCTCTTTTTTTTCTACTGAGCAGTATTGTTCGGTTTTGAAATGTCTAGCATCCTGTAGCACAAGAGCTTTGAAGGTCGTAGGATTCCGACTGATTTTGGTTGAAGATAGAGGAGGTTTGAACCCAGTTGACGAGGAATCTTCGATGATCTTTCCTAAAAGTTCATTTACCTCAACACGGGTCGAGTCAGGCTCTGTGGAAATACGTGACATGATATAAGTTAAGCTAGTAAATGAGATAAATCAGTTTCAAAAGGATGACTTGGCGAGCATACGCGTTGCTTTCAATAACTTCTCTTTAGGCCTGTACAGTTATAGGGAAACTATGGAACATAGTAGAAATTTAAAACATGAAATCGATAATATTCGTCCGTTTGTGTGGGTTGTCTGAGAGGTGTTCATAGATGGACGATGATAAGAAGCAGTGTGATAAGAAACGGTATGATAAGCGGTAGTGAGTGTTTGGTAGAGCCGTCCCAAGGGAAGGGGGAGGACAGAGATGGCGCGGGAGAATGAATGCAGTTAAGCGGCCGTTGGCCTAGCTAAGCGCGGAGCTTTTACGAGGTTCCTTTGTGCGCACAAGACCGGCTTCTTCAACCTAATGGCAGTCGCTTCGTGCTGCTGCAAGTAGACGTTGACCCAGTGGCTTGGGGTAGTTTTGGTGGGGCCTTATAAATTACACGGAAAGCTTCGCCGGGGTCCACACTATGTCCGGTGTCAACAAGATGTGCAAGGATGGCGCTTTTTACGCTCTTGACTTCCCCTTTGTTCAACCATGCTGGGAGGTGTTCTCTTATTCTTTTGGATAGGCGCCAACTCGTTCGACCAATATAACCTGCTCCACAGGAACAAGTAAATGAGTATATGCACATGGAGGTGGTCTGAGCCGGCAATCTATCCTTACCTTCGCCTCGTTTATTAAACCTTGAGCAGAAGTGAAAATCTAACAAAGACGGCCATACAAAAAGAGTAAGACTGCTAAACGTGAACTAATCGACGGTTTGTTGTAGGAAGATCATCGATACGTGGTCCGAGAAAAGCGGTTTCTGAAAACGGAAAGCCGTTCAAAAGTCAAAGTTTTGATTAAAACAACGAAGGTCAGGCGTCTGGCCGTTAAAATCCTACACACCTGTTCGGAGCTTATTAATTGCACTACACAAGGGCAGCAGTATCACACAGCTTCAGTTCTGCAATACAAACACGTAGATGAGCGAGATTCTCCTCATGTCTGATTAGGAGATTTTA
This sequence comes from Schistocephalus solidus, assembly GCA_017591395.1. Taxonomy (NCBI): domain Eukaryota; kingdom Metazoa; phylum Platyhelminthes; class Cestoda; order Diphyllobothriidea; family Diphyllobothriidae; genus Schistocephalus; species Schistocephalus solidus. The sequence goes on along the minus strand of WEDG01004798.1, from coordinate 168,808 downwards.
CCTTCGGGAAAATTAAACACAAATGTCTCCTTTCTACTGTGTCCTTTTTTGTGCTATCAAGTACGTGAGATCTGAGCCGTACTCCCAATGAAAGTCTGGTACGTGCTGTGGAAACCAGGTCCTGTATTGCACGCATATGTGCTGTTAAGCTTGATCAACCATTTAACCGCAACGCACCTCAGGTAGTCTTGACCCTTTCATGGCATGGGGCCCAGGAGGGTGACAGTAGAGAGGGTTTGTGAGATTCAGCGTAAGTCGCACTCAACTACTTGACGTGCAAGCTATCGTTCTGCGCACCCGCTACGTTAGGGTGGAGGGTCGCGCTCGCTACTATACATAAAACTGAAAAAAACATCGTCATCTTCGTGAAGTCCTTTTAACGTTGTCGAAATGCAGATTCAAAGACTAACATGATGGTTGACCTGAAATGGCCTTACTCTAGAATCTTTTTGATACCAACTTACTTGTACTCTGAATGTCAAAATCTGACCCCCACTCATTAATAATGTACTGCTTTACGTGATTATTTTTAGCACCTAGCGACCGCCCGTGGCGTTATGAGCACAATCTCATCTCGTGAAGAAAAGTCGGTGGTCTGCTCGGCATGCGACACTGCACAGCGCACTTATCAGGCGCACCTCTCACTGATCTCGTCTCCTGATGAGGACAGAGTCACGCAGCTGCCACTAATGTAAACGAAACTCAGACCACACTGTTATCGTTCTCTTTGGAAGGCGCAATCGGGCGTTTTTTGGGATGAATTTTTTCTGTGAAAGGGAAGGAATTTGTGGCTGCTGCGGCTTCGAATCCCCTAAGGACCCACCTGCAAGACTATCTTGCCCTTAATTATGTGGTCATTTTTATTCAACTGCACTGTTTGTTTTACTCAACGGTCATGACCCTGCTGAAGCCTCCGCGCATGCCATGTGGGCTGGATGAGCAGGTGGTTTAATATTTGATTATTAATCTTTATATAATACTTGATATCCTCTTGTTGTTGTTGTTGTTAGCATCTGCCGTGTTTCCTACACTAGGACGTCAGCCCAGATTCCGTTATCCATGTTTGTAATTTACAACTGCAAAAACTCTTCTCCAGTTCTAAAATATAACTTACGGCTATCTCAGAGGATCGGTTCAGGGTATTTGATCAGAAGGTTACAGCTGGAAGACAAGATTGTCTGTAAATCTAACTTCTCTTAACATTTTGGACTTCAAAGAATTTGTTTCGTCCAATGCCTATGCCGATGCCTCTCTTGACCGCATTTTAATTTAAATATCCTACGAGTTTTTAAGCTAAAACTAAACTCCACCATCTGGTTCAGGTCACTCTATTGAATAAGGTTTCTCAGAAACCTACATCACTCATTAGGACGCATTAACAATATAACCCGAAAGAAAAATTACGTTTCGCGATGCTCCCCCGTAGCGCATTCATTTATTCTACACTTTTTCTAAATAGTGTTGTGCCTGCCTTTCTAAAACTTTCTCAGTCTTTCTATATTTGTGTTGGATTATTTCTGAATAAAATTTCTGATAGTTTTGGTCTTTTTTAGCTGGTTGGTCTGAACCTGACCAAATAATTTCCCCGTAGCTTACGTTTTTAAGGCGCTTAAAGGGAATGTAAAGAATATAAATATCCTGGTTTTAATCAGCTTTTCCTCTTCTTCCAACTCTACCAGCATTTAGAGGAAACCTAACTGCCTTCAGGACTTACAAACAACACTGGCGCATACCAAAGGTAATTTAGATTCGCTAAATCAAAATTATATATGTACTCCAAATGAGTCTTATCTTCCCTCAAACAATATTTCACTTTCACTTAGTTTCTTCTACCCTGCATTCGTGGCTGCAGTGCAGGAAGTGATAGGTGCGTGTTCCAACAGCTACCTGGTCGGATGGTGCCTGACAACTTCTTTTTCAGCCCTACTCTATCCAGGTATAACCCATTTAAATTCATTTTATGCACATGCCTTTAATTTAATTAAAGAGGGCTGCGGCTTATCATGCCGTAAGAATCACTTCCATCCCCGAAAAATTTGCTTACGTTCTAGACTCCCTTATGCCATTCTCGTCTATTTTCTCGCACCCTCTACAATTTGTATAAAATGCCAGGCATAGTACCTCTGATGCTGTTGTTCTTGTGATTCACTAGATTCTCATAACAAATGTTCCTGTGCATACGCATGTGCATTCCATGATTACTCATCTGCCTTCAGTGTGGTTCCGCATCCGCCCCCGTTCTTTAAGAAAACGTGTCAGTGCTGTTCACCTGGCTGGGTTTGTTCTTGGCTTGCAGATAACCTTCAGTATTCAGTTTGTCCATTCTTGCAAGCGGAAGTCTATTCTTCTTCTTTAAAACTCCGAAGTTCTGAAAGGTTTCATTTTATCCCCTCACCTCTGATCCCTTTATACTGATGACCAGAGATCTCCTAATAACTGCTTGAATGTTAGGTATCCCTACTATATGTTTGTTGGTCATCCTGTTAAATATAAGACTCTTTTTTTGGCTTCGGAAGGAAGAAGGGTTTAATCGTGTCTCTTTAATGGTCGCGGGAAAATGGTTGTAGTTACCCAACGCCATACTCATGATGAACACTGAGCCTCTCCCGCCTACCTGCCCGTGCGCACCAGTGGCTGTCTGGCCCTTGACAATCCTGGCTGTCCACACCGGCCAATCATCTTCAAGGCTGACTCACACCTGACCTCGCCGGAGGCCCCGTGACGAGCGTACGGTCTCACACACTGGAGACGTCACAGACGCGGCGGTTAGACGTGCCCTCGTCCGGTAGCCAACATCCTCCAATCCCTTCTGCGATAGTTCTGTACAGAATAAACTATCTTCACACTTGGCGTCCCAGTTCTTGTCTCCTTCTACGGAACCGGGACAGAAGGACGTAGCGGCCAGGGCCTCCCTATTTATCATAAAGCTGCTGTGATATGATCTCCTACTAAATAAAAAAAGATCATTTCTGTTTGCTTTTCGACTGCGACCATCTCTCATTTCTGAATCCTTTGATTTTCATTCCAGGGATGTATCTTCTTTCTGCTATCTGGGCTTTAACCGATCCTTCAATCTTTCATTCTCTCTTCACATTGAAATCCTTTCTAATAAAATTCGTAAACCTGTTTATTCCATTCGGACATTTGCGTTGTTACCGTATTCTGCAGTCTCTAATCTGGTGATTTATACGTGTTTATCTTCAGCCTTTCATTCTTTACTCTTCTTGGGATCTTTTTCCGGCTTTGCACAGAAGGATAGGTCAATTTTATGCTGTTTTCTGCTGTCAGTTTTTCCTCGTGCACTTTTAATTTGATATTATAAAACAACAATAACAAATCACATCTATCGAAATATTTGTTGACTGAATCTTTGATGATTTTTCCCTCCCTTTCAGTATGAAGTAAATACAACTAAATCCTTCTGCCCCACGTGTGTAAATCGACAGAAATCCAGAACCACAGATAAGAATTGTTCCCCGCTGTAATCATGCAATCATAAGTAAAAAAATCCGCACTCTCATACGACTTATTTATTTTGATCCCGGCGAAGGGTGTAGAGAGAACGGTAGTGCTGACAGTTTTGCAGTGATAGTTTCAAAATACAGTTTAATCCCTCCCGAGGTTATGTGCTTTGAGGTCCTCCAGCGTACACCGTACCGCCAGCCAACCTGGCATTTTGACGTTGGTGACCCATTTAACTGTCTTTTTGTTACTTGTAAAGCAAAAATGTCAAAAAGTCTCTAGCCCCAACTTTTGGGGACACAGTTTGCTGCTTTTTGTATGCATAGTCGACTTCTTCAGATTTTCCGAAGTACAGATCACGACCACAGTTAGATCTGGAATGTATGCGGTCTTACTCAATGCGAATGCGAAATTTACCTTGCTATTAGCTGCCTTCATTTTTATTTTTTCAGAAAAAAACAATTTACTCAAGTTCTCAAGACTAAAAGTGCTTGGAGGAAACTAAACTATCGCAGGAGAACGATACCGCCCCCTTTCGCATAGCCCACGTGGATGCTCACATCCCGCTGATGAACCGGTAGTTTAACATTGCTAACGATATAGATAGACAAGCCGGAATGTCTGTTGTTATTTTAGTAGCTTTCAGCAGTCATACGTCAACATCGTCTGCTGGGATAACCAATCAGATTGACTATGCACGTAAAATGTCCTTGGCATTCGGCCTACCGGCAGAAGAGTTGTTTGTTACGCGCAGCAAGTACAATCCCATGTTGCAGTAGAGTTCACTGATCTATTAAGACGCCTGCATTATCTGCAATCTTGACAAATTAAGTGTGATTAAACTCATGGCTCCCGGTGGGGCCTCGTAGCTCAGTTGGCTAGAGCGTTAGCTGTACTAAAGCCGTCCCCTTGCTGGCGTGTGTTCGAATCCCACCGAGGCCGCCGAGGTTTTTACAAGTGGGTCAAAGGAAGTTAAATTAGCTCGAAATTTCTGTGCTGAAGCCGCTGCCATTTGGCGAGGAAAACACGTTTAGAATGCGCCTCAGACAGTCGGCTGGAGCCAGCTGTATAATTAACTTTCAAGGCCATAAAATTGCCAACTAGGACAATTGTTCCGAAACCGAGGAGTGGGGATTACTGAAACGGCAGTCTCCAATGCGCGAAAAGAAAGGATGGGTGAGTGGCCGTCAAATATTTTGTGCTTGCATCAAGTTGCTGCTATTGTATTCTCGTGCCTACCCACTTACTGGTCCCATTAGGAAAGTTGATTTACCACACTTGCATCCAGTTGGGTAAATTTCTAGTAAGGAACAAAACAAACCATAGATTCAATTATTTTCTCAAATAAAATACACACTTTTCCTCCACCAACTATTCGATCAAAAATTTGGCAGGCCAACGCCAGTTTGATTGTGACAGGTAGTGTTATCGTCCCAATCGACCTGACCTCGTTTTTAGAATGGAGCTGACTTCCCCTGTATAGTCAGGGATAGATTCTATAGCTAGGTTAACAATATGCTAGCCTTTTCGGTTTGCATGCATTTTTCCCCGGTTGAATGTCATACGGAGGAGGAAACAGTAATTTCCTTAAGGATGTTACTTTAATCATGAGAGTCTTATCTAAACCCCACCAAACCTGATGGATAGCCTTACTCTCAGGGGCCCTTGTCCCTACATTTTTATTGTCTTGGCCCATGACTAGTTGGAAATAAGTAGGAAATATGACATCTACCAAAGAGTCGAATGTTAAAACCAACAGCTTTATAGGAGTTTTCCGTAGATTTGAATGATTCCTTTGACCCAATTATGAAAAATCGGCAGCCTTGCCTATAAATAAATCTGCGCATTTAGAACAGGACACATCTCAAAAACTGTCACCATATCTTTATAAGCGAGGGGTGATGAGACCTCATGGGGAGTATTAATGCTTGATTACCTAGCTTGCCGAAAAACTTGCAGGACCTAAGTTGGCATCCTATTTTAGGAATAGAAATAAAAATAAACGAGATTAAAAAAATGTTGCAGTCAGTGACCTCAAAGCACAAACAATTTCCTAAAACCGCATTATTTTGTTGTAATTATTCAACGGCTTTTTATAATTTCTGAGTTCATTATTTATTTAAACAAAACTTCATCGATGAAAACACTAGTTAGTAGAGTCCCAAAAAATCAACATACTTTTATTTCCGTTCAAAATATGTGTACGCTGCAGGCATATTAAAGTCCGCGCAGCATCCAACATCCACCTGACATAGCAAGATATATTCTAAGGAACACGTAATTTAAGGAGATAAACACTTATAATGCCATCACATTTTAGCTCGGAGTATCCTTAGAAAGCCAATTTAAAAACTTAACCAGCTCAATCAGCTGTTCTTCGGTGTGTCTCAACTAACCACTAACTGAAGAATTATAACCAGTGCTTCTTTTTTTGTCTGCGTATATCTAAAATTGGTCTTAAAATTTACTTTTAGTACGCAGAATCGAATGAAAATTGACTACTGATGTCGTAAAATGCGATAAATAGTTGGAAAGAACTAATCAGGTGGGAAGACAGGCAAAAAGAAAATTTCGAGTTTCACTTAAGTTTAATTGAAACTCGTGTCCATTGGAAGTACCATAACCGATCGGGTTGCTTGACATGCTCGTCCTCTCATGCTTTGGATGTCGAGCTAGGACTACGCAGTTAGTCCCACAGCGATCAGGCAGAAGAAGATAGCAGACAATTGTCAGGGTAAATGGGATGGCTATTTCGGGCTTATTAGCCATCATCAGCCAGCCACGCACAACCCATCCATGGGAGAAGGAGGCATTATCAGTCAGCCTTACTGAGCTCCAGATTGGGGACACACTAGTACATTTCGATTAATGAGCGTTAGTAATTCTAACGCTGTAACAACTTAGATAAAGAATATTAATTACAGTAGAAGAGCTATCCATGAAATGTTAATCAGAATTCTGTAACGTTTTTGATTGCTTAAGTTGTATTGTATTATTATCTATTATACATCTCAATCCCAAGATAGTTCAGACACATCTTGATGCCGGCTTTTGAAGCGTTTCTTTCTGACTGCCTGTAAAAAATAAGCCACTCAGTAGCATGGATTTTTCCATCGATTTCCAACGCCCATATAAATTCGAATGTATTATATACAGAACATGCACACAAGTATTCTTTTTTGTACTCGTTGGGGTAAAAATTTATATCTTTTTTAAATTTTAAATTTGAAAAAAAGGGTCCCCTTGGTTTTTAAAATGTTTTCCATTCGCTAATAATCTTGAACCCGACCTACTGTTACACTTACATTCAGATATATGTTCCGTGCACGAAAACAATGTGCATTTATATATGTTATATAGCGCTCATAATATTTTGCAGTGAAGGTGGGCCATGATGTATACTTTACAAGCAACATTCATAAATGGAAATTCCACGGTCTTAAAAATTTCTTAATTAGAACTTTTGCAAAAGAGAATGATAGCCTTTCTTCAAGTAGGCAATTTAAAGAAAACGGAATGACAAATAAGTTTAAGACAGTATATTTTGTGCGTGATTTCCATAAAATATAATTTTAATTCATTAGGGCAGCGAAATCGGTGGAAAATGGAAAAAAGCATATTCTGTAAGCAGTTATTTATACAGAATGCAGTTGTTACAGGCGGCCAGGAACCAATTCTTAAAAGTTGGCATCATGTCGTGGCTGAAATATCTGTGGATTATGTGGCACTACAAATATTATTGTAACAGAACTTAAGCAAGCATTTCTAATCGAAAAGGCCTTCCAACATTTCAGTTAAACTTTCGTGAGATAGCACCTCAACCGTATGTTGAAATAAGCCAGAAATATCCATCCAACTCTCTTTCCCCTTTTTCGGTAATCCCCTTCAGCTTATCTCTAAAGTTCCTTTTTCCATACGCTATTAAATGAAGTAAAAAAGCAGTTGAATGTCTCGCAAGAAAAATATTGACAAGGACTGACTAACAAAAGTTAACCTTTCGTTTAAAAAATACAGGAGTTAATAAACGGAGAAAATAAGAATAACTTCTCAAAAAGTCCATAGTGGCTGGTCATCCAACCCAATATTTTCAGGTAGACATAAACCGCATTCAGTAAAAGGAAAAATACAGAGGACTTAAAAACTGATTATTCCGTTGCTGAAATGGATAATAATTCTGTGACAAAAAGCGCAAATGTCAATGGCGATTTCATGCTTATAGTTTTGGCGATTCAAAATCCCTTTCCATGCAAGCAAATAAAAACAAGGTAGAGCATATACCACGCAACCTCAAAACCCCGTTTTAATCTGTTTTTGAGGTTAAATGTTCTCTTAGTCCTTAGGGAACACTTAGCATAGCAGCTAGTTATTTGCATGCTTTTGAGCAAAGTTCCTCAGGAGCGTAAATCGAAATTTGTCTCTTTTGTATTTTTCGGGTGACATTGACGAGGAAGAAGATGATGTCGAATTTTTCGGTTTGGAGTAAGTGAGACTCAATACTGCCGATAGGTCACACACACATACACGGTGGCGGCAGTTCGACCGTCGATTTCAACGAGGTCCACCATATGCTCCACACCAGGTGGTGCAGGGACGGTGACTTGCGCGTGAATAAGATTTAAGTGAAAGTAGCCTTGCGCTGCAGCTACCGCACTCTCTCCTCCTCCCCCACCTGAGCCCGGTGTCAAGACAGAGTCAAGAAAACCGGAGATGGGAGAGGGCGCAGGTGGCTGGCGCGGCCGGAGCCGCCCCTGGGCGTGCCACCCCCACCTGGCTCGGATCCCACGGAGTGGGAGTGCCATAAAGGCCACATTAAGAAAGAGCCATTGCAACCTGACTCTCAGTCCGCCAGTCAGCCAATCCACACAAAACAAACATTGGGCTGACCACGCGGTCCGAGTTATCCCGTCAGTTGGCAACTTTCCAAGCCACGGCTTTTAGCGCACCGTGATAGTTTCAAGCGCGTCAGATTGCTTATAGTGAGGAAAATACGCTGAGCTCTCGACCTCACTCCCTCCCCCACCTCCACAATCAGACCACTGTCCGAGCCGGTCAGTTGTCTGATGCGGAAGCGGGCGCAGCTGCTGGTGACCTCGTCTACGTGTACTACGTAAACGACCTGGCCCCCCAAACACAAGCACCAGGATTTCACACAACAGGGGGTTGAACGGCCTACATCTCACATGTGTGAGATAGCCAGAGGTCACGTTAAGAAGGAGCCATCGCAGCCTGACTCTCAGACCACCAGTCAGCCACTCCACACAACACACATTGGACTAACTGTGAGGTCTGAGTGTAATTGTCAGTTGGCAACCTTCCAACCGCGGCACTCAACGTTACCGTACTCTCTTATCCTCCCCCATCTGAGCCCGGTCTCATGACACAGTCAAGAAGACCGGAGATGGGAGAGGGTGCAGGTGGCTGGTGCGGCCGGAGCCACCCCTGGGCGTACCACCACACCTGGCTCGGATCCCACAGAATGGGGGTGCCATAAAGACCAAATTAAGAAGGAGCCATTACAGCCTGACTCTTTTAAGTGCGTCAGATTGTTTATAGTGAGGAACATGCGCTGAGCTGTCGACCTCACTCTCTCCCCAACCCCCACCATCAGACACTGTCCAAGCCGGTCAGTTGCCTGATGTGGGAGTGGGCGCATTGGCTGACGGATTGGCGTACCCGTCTTTGGGCGCCACAGCACGACCTGGCCCCCATAACGCACACACCAGGATTCACTGACTCAGGGGATATGGAGCAGCCATCGCCGTCTGACTCCCAGTACACTGGTCAGCCACTCGACACACACAGCACATACACTGAGCCGACGGCGTGGTCTGGTGGAAGCGTCAGATTGGCAGATTTTCCCAGCCACGGTTTCTATGAAACCGTGATATACTCTGGTAAATGGTGATTGTGAGGGTGTTGTCGATGTATTGGTGTAGGTAGTGTGCGCTGATGTAGCTTAGCCTCCGGTGGTTAACCGGAGGTTGTCGTGGAGGCGCATGTGCCCATGCGGTGTGTAAATGTGCGGGAGCAGTGAGGGCAGTGAAGGCAGGCGCGTCGACTGTATGTCGGAGCCCCAGGCACTGGTTCACCAGCCTCCGTGCGATGGATTCGCAGGTGACCCATCAGGCCGATGCGTGAGTTGAAGTTGCGGGCGCAGTGTGGGCAGGAGAAATCGAGAGAGGCTGGGGGGATATCATTCATGGTAGTGGGTTGTCAGGGGCGCTAAGAATGGCAGGAGCGGAGGGTTTGCATGGTGTATCGGTGTTGTCGGCATTGTGGTGTATTTCGCTGTCATGGATGTGCATGTGACCGAATAGGCCCATGCGATGAGTGAATGCGCGAGGACAGTGAGGGCAGTGGAGGCGACGATCTCTGCTGTGTGATGGTGCTCCAGGCACTGGCTCACCGGTCTCTGTACGATGTATTCGCAAGTGACCGACCAGGCCAGTGCGTGAGGTGAATGTGCGGTCGCATTGAGTACAGCTTAGGAGAGATTCCCTATCGCTGATGGTGGTGGTGGTGGTAGTGAAGGCGGTGGTGGTTGCGGTGGTGGGGGTAACAGGCGATGAGTAGATGGATGTGGTCTCTATGATGGTGGGAGTAATGGAATTGATGCCAGGAGTGAGGGTGGGGGAATCAGAAGGAGGGTTGGCAGAATTTGACGTAGAAATTGGAATTGTCGGATTGTTGGTGCATTGCGTCCGAAGATGTCCAACCAGGCCGATTCGCGCGCGGAAGATGCGTTGACAGCGCGGGCATGTTGGCAGGGGCCTGGGCATTGGCGGTGTTGGTCAGGGCGCTGGTGACTTTCGTGCCGCTCTTTGGCCTTGGCAGCGGCGATCCGGTTGGCCTCATAGATTGCTGAACCAGTCTTCACTGATCTTCTCCATGCCGGTCTATCCTGGGCGAGGTCCTCCCAGATCGCCGAGTTGATTTGCAGTTGCTTCAGCGATTTCTTCAAAGTGTCCTTGTAGCGTCGTTTTTTTGACCTCCCTGCCGACGAGAACCCGTAGCGACATCTCCGTAGAAAAGTCGTTTGGGTAGTCGCTCGTCGTCCATTCTTACCAGGTGGCCGCTCCATCGCAGTTGCACTTGCCTCAGAATGGCATGGATGCAGAGGATTCCGGTCCGCTCCAGGACTTCCGTGTCCGGGATCCTGTCTTGCCATCTCAGCTTCAGTATTCTGCGGAGGCAGCTGAGCTGAAAGTGACTCAGCTTCCTGGCTTGGTTCGAGTAGATGGTCCAGTTTTCCGCTCCGTAAAGGAGTGTCGCCAAGACGACGGCCTTGTCCATCTTCAGTTTAGTGTTCAGGTGAATACCGTGGTGATTCCACACGGAGGTCTGCAGCCGGCCGAAGGCCTGACTAGCTTTGGAGATCCGTTGGGCAACCTCGTCATCGATTCTCGTGTTGCGCGACATCGTGCTTCCTAGATAAGCAAAGGTTTCCACATTTTTGAGTTGAGCACCGTTGACATTGATTCGAGGGGCATTGTATTCCGCGCTGGGAGGCGGCTGGTGCATGACAACCGTTTTGGCTGTACTGATTGTTAATCCAAAATTGGCGCAGCCTTCGGCGAAGAGGTCCATGCTCCTTTGCATGTCCTCCTCCGTCACGGTGTTAAGGGCGCAGTCGTCCGCGAAGAGCAAGTCATGGACTGTAGTCGTAGACACGCGCGTTGGAGCCTGCATACGCCGACTGTTGAGAAGGTGCCCGTCAGTTCTGTAGGCGATGCGAATAACAGGCTGCTCATCACGGTAAGCGTCCATCAGCATAGCCGAGAAAATGAGACTGAAGAGGGTGGGGGCCAGTACGCAGCCCTGCTTCACTCCATCGGTCACTGCCAATGCTTCGGATACCGTCCCGTTGTCAGTGACGCGTGCCGTCATCCCGTCATGAAGCTGACGCACCATGTGCGTGAACCGCTCAGGACAACCAAATTTCTGCATGACTTTCCACAGTCCGTCGCGATTCACTGTGTCAAAGGCTTCCGTTAGATCCACGAAGGTAGTGTATAGGTGAGTTCGCATCTCCTGACACTTCTCTTGTAGTTGGCGGGCGGCAAAGATCATATCGGTTGTTCCGTGGTGTCGGCGGAAGCCACATTGGCTTTCTGGGAGCAGGCCCTGCTCTAGGTGACCGTTAAGACGATTGAGAAGGATACGGGTGAAGATCTTCCCGGCGATGTTGAGCAACGAGATGCCTCTGTGATTATCACAGAGTTGCCGGTTCCCCTTCCGTTTGTAGAGATGGACGATGGTCGCGTCTTTGAACTCCTGAGGAACTTGTCCTCGGCGCCACATCTCCTGGAAGAGTGTTGTGAGTTCTGCCATCAGCCGGGGCCCACCGTTCTCGTAGACTTCCGGTGGGATTGCGTCGGATCCCGGTGCTTTACCACTGGAAATCTGCTGCACGGCCCGGATGGTTTCTGGTAGGGAAGGCGGCAGCTCCAGGTCATTGTTCGTGTCCACTTGAGGGAGCCGGTCAATGGCAGCATCGGAGATGGCTGATGAGCAATTAAGGAAATTTTTAAAGTGCTCGGCCCAGCGCTTCAGAATTTGCGATTTCTCTGTCAGCAGTGTTGTGCCGTCCGAGCTGAGCAGCGGTGCGGACCCCTTGATACACGGGCCGTAGATGGCCTTGATGGCTTTGAAAAAGTTTTTCATTTCATGGCGGTCCGCATACCCCTGGATTTCCTCAGCCTTTCGGATCATACAGGCATCCTGCATCCCCCGCAGCCGTTGTTGTACACGGCACCGGCATCTGAAGAAGGCTGCTTTGGTGGCGTCAGTCCGAAGGTCCATGTAAGCTTTGTGTAGTCCATTCTTCTCCGCGAGTAAGTTGCTGATGTCGGCGTCACTGTCGTCAAACCAGTCCTGGTGTCGACGGCGTGCGCATCCGAGGACATCGAGGGCGGTTGACTGGATGACATTTCGCAGTTGACACCATCGTGTCTTCACGGTTGCGTTATCATCTGGAGCCTGCAGGTCCTCCAGTTTCCCGGTATTTGGTTGCTGAAATCAAAACAGTGAGCAGGCAAATTTAATAAAAGAGTATTTAACTTACATGGCGGCCTCTTACCTTGGGGCCTTCGTCGGGGTTGCAGTCGGAGCCTCATCTGGGAGATGACGAGGCGGTGATCTGTCCAACCATCGGCATCGTGGATCACCTTGGTTACCAGCAAGTCCTGTCGATCTGGCCTCCGGACGAGAACATAGTCCAGCAGATGCCAGCGCCACGACCGAAGGTGCATCCACGTGGCCTTCTCCCGCGTCGGAAGGCGGAAGAAGGTGTTGGTCAGCAGGAGACGGTGTTCCGCACACGTGCGCAGAAGAAGGAGGCCGTTATCGTTACAGCTACCGAGACCGTGGGGACCCAGCACTCCCTGCCATGCAGCGTTGTCCGTCCCGACGCAGGCATTGATGTCACCAAGGACAATTAACTTGTCCTCTTTCGACACAGTCACCAGCAAGGCGTGCAGGTCCTCGTAGAATTTGTCCTTCGCCGCATCAGAGCTCGTCGTTGGGGGAGCGTAGGCGCTGATGATGGTGGGGAACTGGTCTCCCCGAAGAGGCAGGCGGAGGCTCATCAGGCGATCATTGATACCCTGCGGCAGACAGGGCAGACGTCCCACGATGTCGTTACGGCTGGCAAAGGCAACACCAGCGTCGCGTCGCTCTGCCTTTGGCCGGCCGCTCAAGAAGAAGGTGTAGCCGGCCCCCACCTCCTCCAGCTGACCCTGCTCAGAGAATCGGGTCTCGCTGAGAGCAGCAATGTCCACCTTGTGGCGCGCCATTTCCCGAGCGACTAGCGCCGTCCTCCGTTCCGGCCGGTTGCTCCTAGGATTGTCTACAAGGGAACGAACATTCCAGGCCGCTATTGTGAGTGGACTCACCCGAGCCGCCTGGAGAGTATGGCGAGGGGGATGGGGACGGGGGGTATTGTTGTTTGTTTGAGTTTTACGACCGCGTAGTTTGCGATCTACGAGCCGCGGCCGGCTGCAGAAGACGTGAGACCCAGCATTTTTTTAGGGCACATTTTCTAGCTCCTTCCTCCGCGAGGAGGCAAGCAGTGCTATCCCTAAATAGGGCTGCTTGGACATCCCAGGCGGCTGCCGAACTCCACTATGGGTCACGGATTTGTTTTAGTGGGAGAACGACCCGAGTTAGTCTGGGCCGCCTACGGGTTGCTGTCACCCCCACCGTAGGACTTTTTGAGAAGGGGGAGGTGGGAAGTTCGGGAGTCAGACATACCGGGTGTGGAGGCACACACAACACCGGAGACCCTCACCTGGTTTAGCCCGCCGGTCGTGACGGTTGCCCGGGTTGTGGCCGCTGGGAAGAACTCAACTTCGAGGAGCCACAGGTGAGAGTTTGGTACCAGTTAGAGGCGGCCACAGGAGCATTCACAACCTGTACGAGACAAATGGATCGACCAAATGCAAGCTGTGTGGTGCTGCCCCTAACTAGTACCCCTACATCCCACACACACATACCATGAGGATAACTAAAGAATAAACTACAGGCAAATATTTTAGCAACTGCGAGAACAAGCATATAAGTTTCTGTGTATGAATATGATTTTTCTCCTGCCACAGTAGTGTGTTACTTCTGGGCTCTCAAGATTGTTGACGATAATAGTTTTACCTTATTTCTGGGCATGTACCGGCTGAAGTATTGGATGAGCTTTGAGCACTGCAACTATCATAGCAAGTTCCGATTAACAAAATAAGACGGGGGACGTCAGCAAAGGGGCTTTATTGCATACGAAACCGGAAGTGGCTGTGGTTAAGGGGAAGCAGTGACCACAAACGAAGACAGGGTTCTGTTAACAGTGTTAGGTCGCATCTGAGAGATGCATTTTATCCGCATCATAATTCGGTGAGAAGTACTTTTGTGCAAGTGGTATGTGCTGTACAGTCCTAGGGTGGATTCTGCCGTGTGGTGTCTTTTGTCTGAAGTGAATTTTGGACGATTGTGAATAGCTGGACGCGCGTCTGTCCATACGTAATTTATTTGAGGCCCTCGAAGTGGTGTGTCCGAGGTAGGATGAAGAATTACTGCCACAAGAGCATCCCTGATGAAGGTGAGTGACATGAAGACTTTCAAGTTTCGAAAAATGGAAGTGAATTGAGCGATTATAACGTTCCTTTACAACCTACCACTAGGCACAAGGGGAATTGAACGTTCATCACGGGGAAGATGATTAGATATTGGATCGGTGTATATGCGGACTGGAGAGCCAGCGTTGATTATGACGAAACTTGCTCAAACTGACATCAAGAATTTGTGGTAATGGGACAGATGCCCTATTGTGTCTTGGGGCTCAATATTCAGGACGATGAACTTTTACTAGGTCGTAGGTTCGATCCTTGGGGGTTGGAATACCCGGGGTTGGGTATGGCTAGTTAATGACGACTGAAGTTAAAAATGACCATTCCAGGCTCACTTGTCTTTGCGGACCATGTTCATCTGTCTATGATACTATCCGCTATACGGCCGCGGGCGGAGCTCAACGGAGAGCTCCATGCTATGACTGGAAGATTACGTCTTGTAAAGCAATCAGCAAACGCCCTTACTACCATTGATACTATTCCCGATGGCAAACGATTGAATGTTATTAGTAAGCGTTTATAGCTACTGTATTTGAAGTATATGTCCTTCTACATCAGGAATGACTTGTTTCGTTTAGATTTTGATATATATTTCGTTTTTAGTTTAGCCCTTTCGAAAAAGGGGACATAAAATTCAAAGGTAATCTAGTTCGTTATTGAGGGAGGTATGAATTTCGCAAGGGGAATGACAGAAAAATAGCCACCAAAACAAACTGTGACGTCTATCCAACTGCTTCAGATGTCCGCAGGCAGTTTCAAACTCTTAGATGCCCTTTGTACGGGAAGACTAGTTAGACTATATAATGATATTTGTCATGCCACCATTGAGACTGATTCTCTTTAGACCTTAGATAATTTATAGGAAAAATTAAACGAGCCTTTGCGTACTTTTTAGGAGTACCTTAAACATTTTGGGAAGGTGATTAGATAGACAGTTCGTGTCTCTTGCTAACTTTCAACAGAAAGCGAAGCCTAACGTTCCACAATTTGTAGCTTTTTCTAAGCAGACAGGAATGATTACCCTTCCTTCATGGAATCGTCATCGGGAAGGGGAAAAAGGTTCTTCGACTTAACAACAGGCGCTAATACCGATGGATTTCCAAAGATAAGATCCAAGTTTGAAGGCCAAAATCTGGCCCCTACCCCAAGAAAGTCTTGCTCCATTTTTCTAGTGGATTATGATAAGCATACTTCACTTGAAGCTACTGAAACAAGGTTTGAGCATTACAAAACACCTTTATTGTCAACAAGCGTAATTTAAATGACAGCTCCCAGTGGGGCTTCTTAGCTCAGGTGGTAAGAGCATTGGCTGTACTAAAGCCCTCTCCTTGCTTTCGCGGATTTGAATTACACTGAGGCCGCCGAGTTTTTCAAAACTGGGTGAAATCAACAAGTAGAACTCGTGAATCAAGCCCGACTATGCAGTGGCTCACCATTAGCTTGTTCCGTATGAACAGTTTCAGTGGCCTTGTGACAGTCTGTTCCCACGATTGCCCACGCTTTGTCCTGTAGCTTTTATCCGCCTCACAATCCCTTTTTCCACTGTTGGGACCGCACTAGACTTGGCACTAGCCTCGCGAGAGCTCTAAACCTGTCGAACTACGGCATTCACTGACAGACAGGCCCCGAGGTCAAGAAATCGCATTGGCGTGTACATACGCACTTGAAGAGACAGCTTGCGGCACCTGTTTACTTGCAGAGCCTCATATACGCACATTTGTCTCATTAAAATCTGCTCCATATTGAACCTCTCGTCTCTGAGTTTGAATTTGCGAGTCTTCATGTTGTACAGCATTGGAAACTCCCGTCAGCGCCCCATAACGACACACCTGCTCGATCTGGCCTGCATGGCGGCCCAATCGGGGCAACGCTGGCATTTTTCTTGCCACTGACGTACACTCTTTTTTACGTCCACACAGACCCCGTAGGCCTGTCGATGTTTAAAGCTCGAAAACACGAAGGTTCCCAGATCAGAAGTCAGGGAAGACGGATTAGGCAGGACGAGCTTTTGCTGAGACAAAGAGCTTACAGGGGGCTCTGCAAGCAGTTGACGCTAACGCTCTCTCCAAGCCAGTTTTTGGGTATTTTGTCTGCTGTTGAGATGACTTGACCCCACGATGATTGTTTTCGAGCGATCGGGTAGCTGGTGCCTAGGCTCCAGCTGTCTCAGCAGGAGCGTAAGATGGATGGCGTGGGTCGGCGTCTGCGCCGGCCATCACATGAGCCGACTGTCTCGATCAGGAGCGGTGCATCAAGCGGCGCGCGCGGGAATGGACCGCCACAGGCCCTTTATGGACGCTCCGTGGAGGCGGATATCCGCTCACTATGGCTGATCGCGATGACCAAGCACAGTTGCCAGTGCAGGTCTCTCTTTAGACTGAAATGAACTGAGTAGACCACTACTGTTTCCCTGCAACCGACAAACCGGCCGTTGCTAGGCGTTTCTCTAGTCCGACTAACCTTGGTTGTTATAGATTCATATGCTAGTACGCGAGCCCTCATCCAAACGGCTAATGAACTCTAAGCCGAGCTTGTGACACCCAGACGCACGGAAATAGGCATCTGCCCCCTGTCATGCTCTGTTTCCTTGTCATCGTCAGCTGTGATTAGGGCCGCTCTGCTATTGAACTGGTTTAGTACAGCAATGTTTGGGGTAGCGGAAACTGCTGCTAGCCCTGTCTAAACGTTGCCATGGCGCCTTCGCCCTTTTCTCGCCTTCTTTATGCCCAGACAACCGGGATTGTGTTCTCCTCTCTGTAGGATCGTCCAACGTGCCTTCGCTAAAATAACCAACTCGAACGATGCACGCACTTATGCACTTTGAACCCCACAATCATAGGCTTGTGGCTGCATGAAAAGATACTAAAAGATGCTAGCACTAAAGGTTACTTTGGAACTAGTTTATGGGTTCGCGAAAAACTGTAAATGAAACAAAATGCTTCCAAAAGAAGGTAACTTCACTTTTGTGCATGCTGGCAGGCCGTCGGAATAAAAAAAATGACTTAACAAACATGCTGCATAAATGACCATAGCTCAACGATTACAGTTGCCTACAGTCCGATCAAAGAACATATTCGCTGAGTAAAATGACTGAGAAACATTGACACATTTAAATTATGGATAACGTGTGCGTTCTCCTTTTATATGTCACCAACAGGGAGGTCAAAAGGACGCTACAATTATACTGAAGAAATCTCTGAACTAACTGCAAATCAATCCGGCGATCAGGGAGGACCTCGCCCAGGATAGACCGGCATGGAGAAGATCTGTGAAGATTGGTGCAGCAATCTATGAGGCCAACCGGATCGCCACTGCTAATGCCAAAGGGGCGGCTCGTAAGTCACAAGCATTGCGGATCAACACCACCAATGCCCAGCCCTGCCAACGTGCCTTGGTCGATCATCTTCGACCTCAATGCAAAAACAATCCCATAACACCAACCTCTGCCACACCTGCCTCAGACCCCACGATGAGGACCACCCCAACCACTGATACCCACTTCACCGATGAACCGCCATCCACAATCACCGACACCTTAATCTCTCCTCCACCCCCTGCGCCGATCACGGCGATGAACACCACTTGCCCCACTCCCACCACCTCAGTAGCCACCTCCAACTACATGCTACCTGCTAACTCCAACACCACCACCGCCCCCAGTACCAGCGATGGGGACTCGGTACTAACCTGTCTTAATTGCGATCGCTCCTTCACCTCACACATCGGTCTGGCCGGTCACTTGCGAATCCATCGCACAGAGGCTGGCAAACTAGTGCCTGGAGCACCCACACACAGCAGAGCCCACCGCCTCCAATACCCTCACTGCCCACGCGCATTCACTCATCGTATGGGCCTGCTCGGTCACATGCACATCCACGTAAGCGGAATACACTGCGATGCCAGCAAATCTTGGGCACCCATCAGCACTTTGCATATTCCTGCCATGAGCTCAACTACCAGTACCAGCAGCAGAGCCCCGGCAGACGCAGCACCTTCCGACATATCTTGTCCTCATTGTCACCGCACATGCACATCGCGCATCAGCCTCGTTGGTCACTTGCGAATCCATCTCACAAAGACCGGCGAACCAGTGCCAATAGCACCAACATACACCTGCCACACTCAAATCAACTGTCCGCACTGCCCATGCACATTCACACATTACATGGGCCTATTAGATGTCACATGCGTCTCCATGAAAACCTGCGGTTGAACACCGCCGGCTATACCACAACACTACATCTCTCCTCATCTGCCTATGCACCTCGCATGATCACGCACAACGCCACAAAAACATGCTCTCAGTCTGCATAGCTGATTGAGAGGCAAGTATGATCCTCGGCTCCTTCTCCATGTGGCTCCTGTGTTGCATGTGTGATCTGAGCTTTAGAATATCATGGAGCGATAAGCGCCATGGGTTGGAAGGTTGCCAACTGACAATTACACTCAGACTATGCAGTCAGTTCAATGTGTGTTGTGTGGAGTGGCTGACTGGTGGTCTCAGAGTCAGGCTGTGATGACTCCTTCTTAACGTGACCTCTAGCTTTCTCACATATGTGAGCTGTGAGCCCTTCAAACCCCTGTTGTGTGAAATCCTGATGCTTGTGTTTTGGGGGCCAGATCATGTGCGTCGTACGCGTAGACGAGGTCACCAGCAGCTGCAACCACTTCCGCGTAAGACAACTGACCGGCTCGGACGGTGGTCTGATTGTGGGGGTGGGGGAGAGAGTGAGGTCAACGGCTCAGCGCATTTTCCTCCCTAAAAACAATCTGACGCACTTGAAACTATCACGGTGCGCTAAAAGCCGTGGCTTGGAAGGTTGCCAACTGACGGGATAACTCGGACCGCGTGGTCAACCCAGTGTGTGTTTTATGTGGAGTGGCTGACTGGCGGACTGAGAGTCAGCCTACAACTTTTCCATCTTAATGTAACCTTAATGGTCCTCCCACTCCGTGGGATCCTGGCACGCCCAGGGGCGGCTCTAACCACGCCAGGCACCTGCGTCTTCTCCCACCTCCAGTCTTCTTGACTTTGTCATGACACCGGTCTGTGGTGGGGGAGGAGGAAAAAGTTCGGAAGCTGCAGTGCAAGGCTACTATCACTTAAAAGTAATTTGCGCACATGTCACCGTCACTGCAACACCCTTCTGTGGAGCATGTGGTGGACATCGTCGGACTAAGACGGTCGAACTGTTCCAGTATGGTAAGCACAGACGTGCTGTTCATTTCTATCAGTCAAGGCACCCGATCTCAGTATTAGTGTGTTAACAGGCGCGGACAGTCGACTGATGTCTGGAAGAATGAAGAGTGTGGCTGACAGTCGGTGCACTATAAAAAGCTGGCGCGCTTAAAGCTACCATGGTGTGCTGAAAGCCCCGTCCAGGAAGGCTGTCAACTAACGATTCCACCCAGATCTGGCAATCAACACAGTGTATGTTTTTGTAGAGTGGCCGACTGGTGGACTGAGAGTCGGGTTGCAGTGGCTCCCTCTCAATATGCCCTCGAAGGTACTTCTACATGGAATCCGAGCCTCCCCATTTGTTGTGTGATGCAATCATGGTCCCTTGTGTGCCATGGGCGCACACATGTGCCTTGTATGGGTAATGTGCATATAGGGCGTTGCGGTGGCGAGTCTATGTACAAGCGTGGCTTGGAAGGCCGCCAATCTGACGCTTACGCCAGACCACACCGTCGGTCCAGTGTATGTGCTGTTTGTGTCGAGTGGCTGACCAGTGGGCTGGGAGTCAGACGGCAATGGCTCCTCCATATCTCCTGAGTAATTAAATCCTGGTGTGTGCGTTATGGGGGCCAGGTCGTGCTGTGGCGCGCGAAGACGGGTACGCTGATCCGTCAGCCAATACGCCCACTCCCACATCAGGCAACTGACCCGCTCGGACAGTGGTCTCATGGTGAGGCTGGGGTAGAGAGTTAGGTCGACAGCTCAGCGCATTTTCCTCACTATAAACAATCTGACGCGCTTGAAACAATCACGGTGCGCTAAAAGCCGTGGCTTGGAAGGTTGCCAACTGACGGGATAACTCGGACCGCGTGGTCAGTCCAATGTGTGTTTTGTGTGTAGTGGCTGACTGGCGGACTGAGAGTCAGGCTGCAATGGCTCCTTCTTAATGTGGCCTTTATGGCACTCCCACTCTGTGGGATCCGAGCCAGGTGTGGTGGTACGCCCAGGGGCGGCTCCGGCTGCGCCAGCCACCTGTGCCCTCTCCCATCTCCGGTCTTCTTGACTCTGTTTTGACACCTGGCTCAGGTGGGGGAGGAGGAGAGAGTGCGGTAACTGCAACGCAAGGCTTCTTTCACTTAAAACTAATTCACGCGCAAGTTACCGTCCCTGCACCACCTGATGTGGGTCATACGGTGGACCTCGTCGAAATCGACTGTCTAACTGTCATCATGTACACGCTCATGCGCCGCCAGTCACTTGCCCATGGTCCCGCCACGGGTTTTCTTGACACTAGACTCAAGTGAGTAAGGACGGAGAGAATGCGGTAGATGCTGTGCAAATTAACTCTCACTATAAACTAATTTACACGCAAGTTATAACGTTTTGTACCATAACACGATGTAATAAACTTTTGTGAATTTATTTATTTTTATCACACTGAAAGTTAGGACTTTAAACGTGCATAAATACGAGACGCGGTAACACGCCGCCACTTTTCGCTGTCATGGCGTACGCGAAGCCTGCCAAGACAATTTCGGTCTGCATTTGACTATAAATGAATAAGGAAACTTGAAACGGAAGGGACAGAAAATTGACATTTTATCACAAAATCTTATTATCTATTCGACCACTCTCTTGTGCGTTTGAAATCTCAGAACTCGGCGGAGAAGCAAGCAAATATATCGAAAAACGCTCCAATAGAAAGATAAAAGTTAGTTCAATTATTTTCAAAAGCAATGTTATCCCTTCTTTGCAGTGAAGTCAAAATATTTGGTCAAACGGTCCCAGTTCCTCCTTGACTTCACCTAGGAAAAATGTTTAGTACGCTGACCTTCGACAGCGAAACATCTAATTAAAGCACTTTTTAAAAAGGTCACTTATTATAAAAAGTTTTTAAATCAATTATAGGCATATATTTTTCCGGCTTTTTTTGGTGCTTTCATTTTTCATGGCAGCGGGTTTTTATGTTTGAGAGAGTCGGCAAATATAACCCAGACGGCCGTCTGCATTAGAAAGAATGCCCATAAAAGTCAATACTTCGGTAAATGCTTTTAAGAAATATATTATTTTGTAGGTTATACCAAACACATCGAACGGAATGTAAATTTATGGGAAGTTGACGGAAGACACTAAAATCGTAAAGAATTCACCCCATTTTCAAATACTATCTGCAACTCATCGTAATAGAAAATCCGAAATAGTTATCAAGAAATTTTAACAATAGAATATCCATGTTTATCTACACTAAATGGTACGTTTACAATCGCAACTGACTATTCTAGCTAAAGTTATTAGTCAGTGACCGACCTGTGAACATGTGAACTTATGAAATATTATATTCCTGTGACGTCCTTATCGGCGCAGTCAAGCGAAAATCTGCTTGCCTTGCTCAAATGCATCTAAGACAATGTACAAACGGAAGAAAAACTACCAATTTTCGTGAAATGGTGCTGGAAAATACACTCGCATGTTAGGTTGCTTGATGAAGACCATACTTTACGTTGCACTTAATCTAGAGGAACATGTATGTGCAAGAATCTGAAAAAGACTATTTTCAAAAGTAATTCTGCTTTTTTGCTTTATTCACCCACAGGCTTCCGATACATTAACAACTTCAGTTTACTCTACTAGGTTGATTTTTTCACATTTTCGTTATCCGTACCTCTTCTAAAACATAGTATTTCTAGATAATGTAATATTAATAAGTAAACCACAATAAACCTTATTTTTCCTAAAAATCGTTTCTTTATTGATGTTAAACTTTGGTGGACGCAGCTTGCGCGGATTGCGCGTAATGTACCGTAACTCAGGAACTCCATCAGATTTCATGAGTTAGGACAGCTACTGTATCATTGTCACTATTAATCTATCAAGGATTTTACTTCAAGCATTTGATGGGACACAGATATATGTACCTCATTCCCTGAAATAACATCCTACAGTGCCAGTTTTGTGTATTAAAGCATCCATGAAGCGCAAATACAATCCGCCCCTTTTATATATTTATTTACTCCGTGTATCAAGATTTTTGTATTGCAGGTAGTCGTAGGCCATATTTCACAAATACGAGGAGAAATATGTTAGTGGTCAACCAAAATTTTCAAACCCCGAACGGCGCTACTCGGGAATGGCGGTGGTTGGCCAACCTTTAGACTTATTATCAAAAAAGCTGCAGAAGTAATCAATGCTAAGGCATAACAAGTTGTCTAGTATAATACTGCTAGTATTGGTAGGCCTACTTCTTTTTATGAGCTCCAATTTCGTTAAAATTAGAGAAAATTATTTAGAATGAAGAGGGACCTACACCAAAGGTTCAACAGGCATTCCCTCGTTCTCAATTATCGGCTCCTGAAAAGCAGCATCTACCCTAACGGTGTGTGCCGGTGTTCTAGGGAGTTCTGGCGTTAAAGCAGGGACTTAGATACCACTCCCCCAGTACAAAAAGTAGTCTTGCGCCAAATTCTATTTAAGATTTGGTTTAAATTTAGGATTAGGGCTAAAGTTATAGTTAGGAGTAAAGTTGAGGTTAGGGTTGGGATTAGTTTGAGATTACTGTTCGTACACGGCATCAGGTATGTACCGGAAGTTTACCCGAAAGTCAACTGTCATATGAGGGGTTACCTAGTCCCGCGTATAATCGTTTTGGCTGAAACACGCGCAGACCGATCACTGTGTGACTCACTGCCTCTGGGCGTATAGACGCCTAGAGCTGTAGCATGGCTGCGCAATTTCCGGGAGATTGCTATCAATTACAGCTGACAATTAATTAATGCTGAATGAACATTTCCGTGTCTATTATCTCTGTCAGCACGTTTCCTGGATAGGCACTGTACGCGTGTCGTTTTATAGGCAGGCAATCTTTACACTTTTGTCACGCATTTCTAAGAGGATTTCCCTCAATGATGCCTGAATCAAGCGTTAATGTCAGTGTCTTTGGTCCCGTGGAAGATCTACCGTGAACAAGCTACAATGCTTCACTCGTGAATTAAATTAAATTTTATTCAAAAATTACGATCACCCACAGTCTGTGCACTGGCAGCGGCCGACGCTCTTCTCAGAATGTTGCGACGTTTCCTGTTTAATTTGATCTTATCCTAATATTCACTAAACTTAAACAATGCAGCGCTTCTGTTTCCTCTGTGTTTCTCTGTCTGTTATCTCATCCTTGAAAACTTTTTTTGATATTTAAGGTGGACCTCTCCTTTGGGTGGTTCACTTCTCAAGGGATACGAAAGTTATCAAGCCCACAAGTCATCTTTTCAGTCATTTAGGGAGCTTTGACTAATAATCGGAAGAAAATATAGGCATTTCATAATTCTTATGTCCTATTTTATGCTGCCTGTTGAGTTAGTGCTGTAGTGCTGACATCCGGGTTTTGGCATACCGTAAACATATTTTTATACAGCGAAAAGATGTTCACTTCCTACGCATTGTAATATTGTGCAGTGAAACATCAAAGTGGGGGTTGCACTGATTACTGCCCTGTGAGGTCACGTAGGGCTGGAGATGCGGATCGCCTCTCACGTTTGACGGCTCCAGCAACAAAAAATCGGGCTTCACAGAAAAAGCGCACAGTCGTAGCTTTTCGATATCGACCTGGGGCCTTATATGTAGACCAGTCGCGCACAGCTCACCCGCCTTCCCAGACTTTTGGCAACATGAAAGCTCAGGGACTAAAGACTTGAATTGTCTGTCAAAGGACAATGAGGCTATTTGCCAAAAGGTTATTGTCAACAACCGATGATGAGGATGTTTTCAGTTAAGGCTGCAGTTAACTTTTTCAACTAACTTTCTTTCCGTCTTTCTACCAAGATGGCTCAAAAGCGTAATCGGCATCTTCAGGCTCATTTTGATATGTAGGGAAAAGAAGTCTGTTAGAACGCCGGAACCATATCTTTATAAATTTGAGCTTTCAAACCCTTCCTGGAGTCCATCGTCCGAGATAAAAGCGGTCACAGTTATAAGGGGGTAGGAGCCACTCACACACAAGTAACGCCAGTCCGGAGGTGACTACGCAGGGCCCTGGATGCCGGCGCCAGATCGATAAATCGATTAACCGAGTTCTCATCGGAGGCCCAGGCTTCAATCAATTCTCGGTTTGTCTTGCTTCTGGCGTGGACGAGTATCCTCCTGGCTGCGAAGTTAAACTTGTGACATTTTTCGTAGGTGTGGGCAGCCACCCGTGATATTCCGTCATTTCATCTGCCAGTCAGCTTATGTTCCTGTATGCACAATTCGAGTATGCGGCCAGTCTGACCTATGTAGTTACAAGAACAGTTTAGTCATGGGAGCACTACTCTACACCCGACTGCTCATTGGGATTTAATCGTTATTGGAGTTTCCTGAGGCTTCGACAAAAAACGTGTTGTCAATGTAACGGTGACAAAGATCGGTGCTTGCTGAATAACGGTGATCTCAGCGCGGCACCGATGTCCCCCTAACACCCATGAGATCTAAGGAGTTCATTTCCTTTGTATGAAATGCTGGCGTGCTGATTTGTGGACAGGTCGGGTGTGGCGTGTTTAGATGGGTTGATTAGCTCTGTCAGCCACTTGTGCCCAATTACTGCATCAGCTTCAGGGAGGATGATGTGCATGTCGGACCTACCATAATCTAATTCACACGAAATTAACCGGTGGAGGTATCAACTGCGACCGGTCTGTTTGTGTGCAGCTACCATGTTTTGGGCACTCCCCGACAGTGCAAATTGCTTCCTTGGACTCAGGGTTATGGTCATCATGCTCCTTTGCATAACCTGTTAACACAAGAACATAACTTCCAGTTCTCTCTCTCTCGTTAATAGAACATTACTCTAATGCACGCGCACAGTTTGAAAAATTGAAGGAAGACTGAGAGGATTGGCAGGTGCTTGGAACAGAACGATGTTGGAAATAAGTATGACATTCCAATGGCCAGTTATTATGGTTGGAACGATTAAGATCGAATCATTTATGATTTCCTAACCCCTAAGCACTTGGAGCAAGCATTGCATAGTGCTCATTCTAAAAACAACCCGTGCTCTAGTACCAGCAATGGCCTGAAAGTGATGCACTTTAAAAAAACCTCTTCTACTTCCAACATAAGTTGTGGCAGACAGATGTGGCGTTCGCCCAGAACGCCCGAGGGACGTTGCATTATACTGAAGTCGGAAACTCCTGGAAACCCGTACCATCAAAGGCCTGTTGCATTGTACATTTTTCACCTCCCGAAACAAAAATTAAACGTGATTCAAGGGATTTACGTCTCTTTTCCTGGTTTATTGCGGTTCGACAACCCCCAAGTACAGAGGGCATGATAAGCTGACTGCAAGTAAATGGACATAAATGGAGGTGGAGCTGCGACCAGTAAAGCCTACTAAATCAGTTGCTATACGCTACCAGACTAGGTACAAAGAGACAGGAGTGTAGACATATTCTTGTAACATCCACTACGAAGACTGCGTGTATGTTTACCTAAGCATCTGCAATCTTTCTTAGAGATCTTTAATGTAATTTATAAGTTTGGTTATTGCTCTTAAAAGAAATAAAAGTAAGTGGCCAAGTAAGGGACTTCTTAGTAGATAAAGTTCCTTTTACTCGCCAGAGAACCAGGCACCTACGATTACCTTAGTCATAAAAACTTACTTGAAGCACAATATGCACTCTGTTCCCATTCTTTTGGAACGACATGTGAGTTATCCTTGTAATCAAGACCATTTGACAAAATAATTGCCTTGCCAGTAATTTTAGAAACACCGAATCATACCCAAAAGTATTTGAAAAATGCCAAAAAAGAACACGCCCACGGAGAATGTCGACAATGACCATGGAAAATCCTCACGTTCCATACCCTACTTTAGAGGGCTCTGCTTCCGTGTAAGAAGCGTTCCAGGAGGGGGTAGCACTTTATATTTTTGATGGCCTATACCATGGTTGGTTAGCGAGAGGGGAATTGAAATTTGGCATTATTTAATCCCCATTTACAGAACAGACACCTTTGCAAGCATATTTGATTCGTAATGATTACAGTAGAGAGTTTAAAAGGAAATAAAGATCTGCATGCTGGAAAAGAGGAACGGGCAAATCGTTTAAGATTTTTCGAAATAATCGTTGAAAAATTTAGACATTCGTTTTTTTGGTTTTTTACGTTTTTACACTGTAAAAGGATACAAGGAAAGTATTAAGAATGTACGCTGAAGTTTGTGGAAGTGTGTTGCCATAAGAGCTAGATCAGCAGAAGTGGAATATTCTAGCTGAAATGAGGCTAAATTAAGGACTTCTGTACAATAAGGGTATAAATTAACAGAGGGCAAGGCACATACGCAGAGAGGAAGTATGAATAAAAGTTTACTCACGCAGATATCATTATTTATTAAAACTTAAAAAGATGGGATGATAATAGAGGGCAAGGGAGCGATCAAGGTCAAGGATCAAGAAGTAAAAAGAAACATGAACGCCGTAGGTAGTATTCCAATTGACGACGTGTCTTCAAGATCGACTAAGCATAACGCAAACATGGGTTAGTATGCAGTACATTAATACTGGTGTATCCGAAATACCTCGAAAGAAAATATTGTGGCTGCGGAACAGTCATCTACGCATTCAACAGCACGCTACAACAGTTTGAGGGCTTTTAAGAAACCTGGGAACTGAGATCGCCATTCGCATGCCGGTCACTTATAATTTTACGTCTCTGGGCGATTATAGGGTAAGAAGCTTGAAGAGGTGCGACGTGTGGAGGATAGATGACGCCTCAAATCACAGCAGAGTTGTATCTGCAAATGCAAAAAATCAATTTCACATCGAAAATATTACCTATAAAATGGCCAGGAGACCGGAAATCCGGGGGAACATAAGATGGCCCAGTGGAAAAGGCATTCAAATCCGAGCAGCAAACGGTAAATGAATCAGCATACGCGGAATATATCTTTCGAAAAGCTCGAATGCTCCACATTTATTTGAGTACCGTAATTGTCATAAATGACAATGGAATGATGCGTTTTAGAAGAGAGCTTCAGTTCCTTTTGGGAATAATGGTTAACATGCTGGTAGATAGATGGGTGTGATACCGTATTAATCCCACATCTTTGATATAAACTGACATTTCTCACCTTTAAAAAAAATTCCGTTTCTCATTATTTAGGTATCGTCTTTGTTACCGGTGAGTATCTTAATACTTTATTCACGATTATGCATGCACCATGGAATTACCTTGGAGCCTGCTCCATGAACCTATTAAACCCGCTGCCAACACTTGTCTCTCGCTCTCACAGGAATAACTGGGCGCAGATATTGTCTGCAATGACTGCAGACAATGACTTGTCCCCTGATCAGTCGACGTTTCTGCCAGTGACAGCAACCCAGAGTGCTGTTCTTCATTCTGGTGCCGCCTGTCTCACTCTGCCCCACGCGACTTGACCTGATGATTGGAGGCCGCTGAGTCCACAGTAGGTTGCCTAACACCGGAAATGTCAAGCTCAAAATTTGAGGTGATAGTATGGCACACATTTCATGGTGTTATTTATATTTGTTGAATAGAATTGATGCTCAGAAAGCTATTAAATAACGAGGAATTCACTTTAGCTTTGTTGATTTAAAGGGAAAACGGGGTCAAAAGGGGCCGAATCCAACGTTTTTCGCTCTCCATAAATTTTCCTACGCTATTGAAAGCTACGTATCAGATATTTTTGTTTCTATGCCTTGTACTGTAAAAGAAAATTAAAATAAGCATGAAACATTTTCCCTTCCAAAAAACGAAAAAATGTGGTTTAACGTTCACGAAACGCAGGAAAATGCAAATATGAGAAATCGCATTGTTTCATTGAAAACAAGGACACAGTCAGTTTAAAAAATTCAGTTTACCAAATTTGTGACGTTTTGTACTACAGCTCAGTACTAAACGTGTGTGACTAATTTATTTTACCACACCAATTATTTGGACCGTAAACACGCATATATATTAGAAGCCGTGTCATGCCATCACTTTTCTGTGGCACGGCGTACGCGAAAGATGTTCAGAAATTTCTATCCTCAATTGACCATAAATGAATACAGAAACTTGAAACGGAAAGGTCAGAAGATTGGAATATTTTGCCAAACTTAAGTATATATTCGGTCAATCTGTTGTGCATTTGTAATCTTAGAACGGACCCAAAAAGTAAACAAATAGGGCAAAAACGCTCCAATAGTTATTTCATTTTCAGCACACATTGTATACCTAATTATTAGAAAAGTCAAAAAACCGGTAAACGTCTCCATTTTTTCCTTGACTTGACCTTGAAAAATGTATAAGTATGCAGAAATTCGAAAACTAAATACCAAACTGGAATGTTCTTTTGAGAGATAACTTATTATGAAAAGTTTTAAATTGATTTTAGGCATATTTGTTGACGAACTGTGTTGCAGGCGTTTATTTGCGCGGTAAAGAGTTTTCATATTTGGGTGTCTACAAGTATGACCTAAACGGTCATCTGATTTAGAAAGAATGTTTCAAAATTCACTAATGTAGGTAATGCTTTTAATAAATGTTGTATGTCGAAGGTTTTGAGAAACACATAGAACAGAATCTAAATTTATGGACAATCGACTGTAAACCCTGAAAATCGTAAAGTATTCATCGAAGTTCAAGTACGATATGAAAATCATCGTAATCGAACACCCGAAATACTTATAAAGTTAACAAAAGGCAAGTTCTCCTAGTATGCAGAAATTGGTACGTTTACGATTGCACCTGGAAATTCCATTAAATTTATTAGTCAGTGAGCGGTACGGCAGCCTGTGAGCTTATGAAATGCATTATTCCTATGACGCTCCTGTCTACTTTATCAAGTGAAAATTGGTTTGCCTTAGTCAAACGCATCTTAGACAATGTGCAAACGGAAGAAAAAAGACAACCAATTCTCGTGAAACTATGTTGGAGTATATACTCGAAATTAAGGCTGTTTGGTAACGACCATACTGTACAGTGCTCGTAATCTGGAAGGCTGCTTCAGTGGAACACACACTAAAGGAAAATTTTCAAACGTAATTCTACTTGTTTTGCTTTATTCACTCGTGGTTTACATTGAACGCGTCCTATGCAGTTAAAACCACATGTTAAATAGTTAACCCGATTTTTTACGCTTTCGGAATTTGCTGCTTTTCTAAAAAAAATCAGTATTTCCCACCAACGTAATATTACTTTTTTCAACCTGAAATATGCCTTCTGTTTAAGAACGGTCGCTTCTTTACTGTTGTTACATTTTTAGGGCTTGTTCGCGTAACAAAGCTTGTGAAATCCATGAGATTTCATGAGTTAGAGCAGATTTAGTGTGTGACCTTTCAGATGCAAAATGTCGAAAATTACAATAGATTAACAAGCACTCACAAACCGGCATCAACGCATGTATCAAAGCTTTGAAATATCAAGAAACAACTTTAACCAAATTTAAAACTTAAAGAAAAGGTGAAAGGTAATATGATTTTGTTGAGAAATACTAACTTTTAGAAAAAGTGGCAAGTTCTGCAAACGTGAAAAATCCCTGTAAATTTGACAAATAAATTTAAATAAAATTTTCAGGTGATAGCGTAAGCATACAATTATGTGGGGATTCGTAAAATTTCTTCATAAATATTTCTGGTATTGGATAACAATAAGTTTCAGATCGTCCTTGAAATACCGGTTAATATTTTACGTTTTTCACTGTTTCATATCGATTGGCAATAAAATTTGATCTCGTTCTATGTTTCTATCGAAAACTTCAAAACTAGATAGTTGTAAAAAGCATTTACCGAATTAGTGATCTTTTGGATGTTCTGTCTAATGGAGATGGCCGTTGGCGTCATTTTTGGAGGTTCAACAAAACAGTAAAACTAATTGCGAAGCAAAATGAAAGCCACAATAAAAGGCGACAATTATTATGCCTAACATCAATAAAAAAACGTGTTACCCGATTAAAAAGTGCATTATTTAGATACTTCGCTGCCCAATATATGTGTGAGTCAGGTCACGTACTGTACTGTATTATTTACCCACAACAGCATCCTTTCCGATTTCACACAGGAATGTGTTTTTTTCGAAAATCACCTATAACATACTTCGGTCCAAGAGGAATATCAAATCAATAAATACGCAACGCAAGAGCTTGCATACAATCCCTATTCTCATTTATTATGACAGCTCAACCATCGCGAGCGGTCATGTCCGCCATCCGCCTCCATAGCATGGAGGGCGCATCAACCACACTCTCTCCTTCCTCAACCTCCTGTGCCCAGTAGCGGGAAGGAGTCACTAGGAGCGGAGGTGGAGTCGGGCTTGGTGGTTGCAAGGCAAAATAACCCGCCAATGCGTGCCTGATCCACGCACGACGGTGGTCTTAGAAACAAGGACGCTACTGAGACCCCATCTCAGTGGGCGTGCCGTAGAAGCCACGATAAGGAGTCATTGCAGCCTGATTCTCGGTGCCGAGACGATTAAGCTATCCAAGTTAGCGGTTCCAAAATCCTGTTGGCTGAATTAGTGAGCAAGCAAGCGATGACTCATGATCATCATTTCGAAAACTGGACTCAGTTTGTTGATTTGACCGATCAGCGATTTCTTTGCAGCTGTTGCGATCATTGGAGGAGATCAATCGCGGATTTTTAGGTTGTCGAGTACTTAAAATGGATGCGTGTATGAAATGATATCAAGGGTGTGGCTCATGTGTTGACCTGTTTCATCCACAACATCAATTGTTTGTTTGGTTTATTTATTACACGAAATTCCACAGTAGACATCCAGAGGAGGGAAACAGCATTCGCTAAGCTGGCTGGAGTAATATAATCCACGTGATTGCTCAATTTCCACAAAAAATAGCTACATGCCCGAAGCATGGATCTGAGCCAAAAAAGCCTTATGCCAAACTGCCACGTGTATACCACTGAGCACCACTGTGCATACGTCAGAGACCCGTAGTATTTGCCAAGTGATCACCGTTGCCAAACACTGTGGTTTCGAATATAATGAGTTTCGAAGCAAGCACTCTTGTCGGGTTTGGGTGGAACAAGGCCTTTGGGGGACAGGTATTGGAACCTAGTCTCTTGCGGCGCAATGGTTAAATGAGAGTGAATTGCAACCAACTGGAACATTTGAACTCACTAAATCAGTTGTCCTACAGGAAACGGAGTATAACACGAGAACTTATTGGCAATGCGCGTCAGATCTAGGAGGGTTTGTACAGCGAGACGGTCCCGAAATTGGAGAGAAATTGAAAAAAAAATTGTCGAACAAACTGCGCATCCCCAGCGACCTGATCATGAGGTGGGATTAGTATTGTTTTTACGTTCCCACACAACTTTCCTAATTGCACGTAACATAGAGAGAAAAGTACGGGGCTGAGGTGGAGTTCCATCGGCAGAAGACATACTAAGACAGCGCACTCTTTGACCGGTATACTTTCCTCCTAGAACAATTCGGCAGAGAAACTCATCTGAATTCCCGCTAAAAGTGAAAAGTACTGAGCCAGTAACACTTAGATGTACTATTAGTAGGAGTGCCTTGTATGGCCGCCCTAAAAAGAACACGGGAATAGGAACGGCTCAGCCTACTTGCAATACGTAGCCTTGTGATAAATTTCATGATGGGTAAAGATGCCCTAAAAATAACCCTAGCATAAAACTAAACTGTCACCTTAATCTTAACCCTGACCCCACCCTAAACCTCAACCCTATGATAATAACCTTAACCTTTCCCCTCATCGTGACCATAACGCCAAGTCTGACATTAAATTGAAACTCAAACCTAACCCTAACCTTCACCTTAATCCTAAACATAAGCCCCTTTGAATTTAGCGCAAAGACACATGGGAGTGGCCCCTTTTCCCGCGTTCCGTTTAGGCATATGGCGTACTGAGGATTGGTAACAACCGTGAAACAGCTGTCTGCGTCTCGCCTGTTGCAGCCTTAGCAACACACCTATATAATACAAGGCATCCTAGCCATACTATTTCAACGGAGTAAGCATCACACAGAAAAAAAATCGATCCTAACTACGAACTCTGTCGGAGGTGCACACTAGGTGCAGCCTAAATATCCCCATCAAGCTCTCTGAAACGTGAGCCCTAAATACCTTCCGGCGAGCCATGTCGGTTATGTAGGCTTTCTGTCCTAAGCGGCCGTAATCGGTATGGCTACGGAATGGACGAGTTATCACTCACGCTCAGAGACTGGTCCACAAATCATCAAGATCTAACCCCTCCCCTCCCCCCCTCCCACAATCGCCACGTTAGGTTAGCTAGAGCGGCCCCGTCACCAGCAGAATAAACGACAGGCATTGAGTGAGTGCGCAAGAAGGGTTAGGAACTAAAGCACAGGTCATATAAAGTTGACCCCACAACAGACGACCAGTTGACCAGGTCGCTGAAGCTGGGTGGGGGGAGGGTTGCAGTGAGATACTGTCGGCGTAGCATGTACCGTCGATCAGTCCTTGACCCATAGGTCAAGCGCACGTGCGCTCGCGTCCATACACCTGTCCACTAAGTAGGTTGTTAAGCCTGCTCAATGTGGGTCGATAAGGGGGCAGCTGTTACAGCGACTAAACTCATGAACCTATCAGTTGTCAGCGCCTTGCATGATAGTAACGGAGGCTAGACAACAACAAACTAGCGGATGAACTAAAAGCTACGAAAGAAGCCACCAACGAGAGCAGTGAATTGAGAGTTTCCGATAGTGAGTGTGTTCGAAATACCTTTGAGGTCACGCGGGAGTTTTATTCGTGACATTTTAGCCCGAAGTCGGACACGCGTAATCCAGTTCGGAGCGGTAGTCAAAATTTTTTGCAAGTGTTCGCCGTTCATAATTTGCCGAGGATAATCAGATTACACGATCCGGGTGGACACGGGTATAAATGTCGCCCTCGGTTCTACAGGTGACCTCGCACTAAATTCCAGACGGGGTAGCTATCCGCCTGCCTTAACCCTAATGCTAATCCCTCTAACCCTAAGCAAAATTCCGAAGCCAGCACCAGCGCTAACTTCCAGAGAGGGTGCCCAATTCCGTGTCCTAACCTTGTCTGAAATTAAGCGCAAGGCCACCTAAATGGTTGCTCATAACTATTTCTATTCCCTTACAACCCTCAGATCATTAGGGTTTAGGAGAGGTCGGTTTTCTTTTCAGGAAAACTGTTATCCCCATCCCTCTGGCGTGTACACTTTCGGGGATAAGGGGCGTATGAAGTAGGAGGAGGAGGAGGAGGAGGAGGAGGAGGAGGAGGAGGAGGGAGGAGGAGGAGGAGGGAGGAGGAGGGAGGAGGAGGAGGAGGGAGGAGGAGGGAGGGAGGAGGAGGGAGGAGGAGGAGGAGGAGGGAGGAGGAGGAGGAGGAGGAGGAGGAGGAGGAGGGAGGAGGAGGAGGAGGAGGAGGAGGAGGAGGAGGAGGAGGAGGAGGAGGAGGAGGAGGAGGGAGGAGGAGGAGGAGGAGGAGGAGGAGGGGGGACAAAATGGGACTCTCCACTTTTGATTTTGTTTCTCACCCACTCTACACTCTCCACATTTGTAGAGTCTTCCACGACCTCTCCCTATGGCACAGTCTTCTACCCACCGATCGCCGGCTGCGCGCCTGCCTTCGGCGCCCCCGGCCGGGCGCACCTGCTGCAACAGTGGGTGACCTCGTAGCCGATCATCGCTACTGGTTCCTCAGTGAGCTCGCACCCTTCGTCAGTATCTACGCGCTGCCTGAGGCGGCAGCCGAAAGAGAGGCCCGCTCGCGTCACCAAACCTCGGAGACCGGCACGTCAGTACCAATTCACGGACGTCTTTTTGATGCCTCTTTTGACAGCCTGTCTTACCCTTAAATCTAATGCTAATCTCTAAGGCTAATTCCTCTAAGCCTAACACTAAGCTAAATTCTGTACCTAGCACAAACCCTAACCTCACCCGAGCTTAATGGAAGGCCACACGTAATACGAGGGGAGGTTAATTTGAGTCTGTATATGTTCAGCGTAAGGAAACTTTTACGCTCATACAAATCGATTGATTGATAATCAGTCGCAAACCCACACCCACGCATGGTCAGAACAACCCTAAGCGAATTTTAATTTTAAAGGAAATATGAAAAGTAATATAAATTCGTTTAGGAATGGCAAATTTTTTAAAAAAGGTCACATATTCCGTAAACGTGCTAGATCGCTGTAACTGTGACTGATAACTTCAAATAGAATTTTCGTTTGAACTCGTAAATAATAGTTTGCCTCATAAAAATATGTTTTAATAAGATATTAAACTAACGAATATATGCGCACTTTACCCTTTTCCAAGGTTAAGTCAGGGTAAAAATGTGGAAGTTTGACCGTTTTCTGATTTCCCTGAAAAATAAGTGATAAAATTTCCACTGAAAAGGAAAAACTTAACTTTTGCTTTACATTGGATCGTTTTTCTCTGCATTATTTTTACTCATTTGCGCATTTGTACGATTGCAAATGCACAAAAGAGTGGCCGAATAGTTACCAAGTTTTTTCGAAAACTGCTAATCGTCTGCCCATTTCGTTCTTAAATCCCGGATTAGAGGAAACGATATAATCCAAAATAGTATCTTACTGCATGCTTCGATTTACCATGGGCTTTTCTAGGCGTCCATCTCCGCAGTTTCTTGTAGTTATTTTCTTTTCGGCCCCTAATTTTGGGGTAGTAGCGCAACATACTGGCAAACGTGTTCATCACTGCGTTTTGTGGCATAAGCGTCAGAAATTTACAAAAAAATAATTTTTAGAGGAGCATTCATTTCTTATTTCTGCAAATTAATGCGATTCCTTACACTTACCGTCATCTGATTTTCATTGAATTTGAATTATATTTTCCCTTCCTGTGTAAAAGATTGAACATGCAGTGTTCTTTAGAAAAAGGCATTTTGAGCATCAAATCCACTCAATAAACAAAAATAGCAAAACCAAATATACGCTAACCTACTCACTCAAATTTCAATAACGCATTGCATGAGTTAGGTCATGTACTCTATACGCTATCAAGAAGAGGGATAACATAAAGCGCGTAAATATTGGCAGTAAAGTTGAAGCATATAGTTCACTTTACAAACAACACTAATAAACGAAAGAGTAGCATGGTTTACGAATAGATCTTTCATGATCTTAAAAATAATAAGTAGAAACTTTTTAAAACCGTGAGATACCCTTTCACCAAGTTTAACATTGAAAGAATAAACAGGCGTTATTTGCTAGCAACTGAGAGCAAGAAATACGATTTTTAAGCCTTTTTCTATAAACTATATTTGCATTTATAAGGGCATTGCAAATCAATGGAAAACCCAAATGCATCTTAAGTATTACATTTTTAGTGTTGTTTTGGAGACGGCCGGAAGTAGTTTGTTCAAAGGCCAGGATCCTAAAGTGACTAAAACATTTTAGGATTTTATTGTCCAGCAATTAACATTACAAGTCTACTTAATTAACCTTTTTCTACTTGAAAACGGAGTTCAGAATATTAGTTAACATTTCATGAAGTAGTACATCTACTGTATAACCGATTCCTACCAACAATTCAACCGATAACACCAAATGCTTATAATTTTATGGAACAACTACGCAAGGACCAAAAAGAGTGTCCAGCGGGATACCCGGGTCGTCCCTTGTGTACTACAGTTTCCGAACCCAAAATAATCAGAGGATCAGAGCCTGGGCTGCTGTTACGGAGACGGAAACCGCAGTCGAGTTGCGGACCCAAAGGCGAAAAGAGCACGTGATGACGCAGGCCGAAACAGGCCAAGCCGGCTGAGAAAAACGCGTAGGAAACCAGACAACCAATCAGTGTGCGCCGCTGCACCGAGCACGCGTGCGGCCAAAACTTTCGAGAAGTTTCCGCGAGAGGATTCCAGCGTGAGATTCAACCAATCAATGCGAACCACGTTGCAGGCCAGAAGGTTCCAGAACGCTCTCCGATATTGTCACGCCATTGGCCGGAACGTTCGAGAACACTCAGAACGCAATAAATAAACGAAAGTTAATGAGCTAGAAATCCGCTGTCTTCTGCCGGTCCAGAATAAAGCGGTTTTTTTCCAGAAAACCCGTTTTTCCTTCTCCTCTATCACACCTATCGGGATAGAACAGCTGTCATTACAAGAAAGCGCTTGGAAGACTTCGGATCATAAACTGCACAATAGACTACTATGAACATCAAGCAATGAAAAACCTTGCAACACCTATTTTAACAAGCTCTACACGGACGCCTTACAACCACAATTTGATACTTAATGATCCAGAAGAATATGCTAGATGTTGCATAGTATTTTAGCCATAGCTGGAAATTAAGTGGCAGCAGTAACCGGCCTGGTGACGCTTCCATCGAAACTAAAACCAATTGCGCTCACAGTGCCCTGACGTCGAGATTGAGTTGCACTCCCGGTTAGTCTGGGAAGGTTACATATAAATTTGGACCATGTGACTCTGCATGCGAGAGCAGATACCCACTCCATCTAATGCCTCACGATCTAACATTACACGCTGTGGTACTGCGGTGCTCACTGATCGCGTCATGGAACAAACCAGTCTCACTGCGCCCCGGCGCTGATCACGAACGCATCAGCAGCTGCCCAGCGGTCAGTACACTAAAGACATTACAAATAAAGACAAGGGAAACTGGAAGGACCATTTCTGGCTTAATAGCCGTCATCAATTAGCCATACCTTACCCCAGGTGCTGACCCCACCCGAAGGTCGAACCCGAGACCTGTTGATTAGAAGTCCAACGTCCTAACCGATCACCACAGACAGGAAAAAGAACCCGTAGCTCAATGGTTAGGGCGTTTGACTTCTAACCAACAGATCACAGGTTCGAGCCTCGAGTCGGTTTAGGTATGAATGGCTGATGACGGCCAATAAGCCACAAATAGCCACTGCAGTCTCCCTTGTAATTGTTACGGCTACGATCATGCCTGATCTAGCCGGCCTCGATTATGTCGCGGATTGTGCTCCTCCACGCATAACGACCCGCGGCAGCAGACATGGACAGTTCAATCCATTCTCTTCGCCAACGACAGATGCCGAATACCGAAGGTCCAAGAACAACTTCCAGGTCCTGACGAATTGTGTCGAGCCAGGTTTTAAGCTGACCTCCTCTTTGACGGCCCCAATTGTGTAGTGGGGTCGGTCAAGGGTAGTAACACTGAGCTGGTAAGGTGGGTGACGAAGAACGTGCCCGAACCACCGCAGACGTCGTTCTTGGATGGCTTGGGATATCCTTGTTATGTTTGCGTAGCTATTGCGGACTGTCTCTTTTGAGACGAAGTCTGTGTACTTTAGTCGGAGAATGGTCCTCAAGCAGTGGTGATCAAATGCCTCCAGTTTACGCTCATCTTCTATGCGTGTAGCCCAGTACTCACAACCATAAAGAATGACAGACAGGACAGACGCACGGTCGATAGAAATGTCGCGTCGGGTCCACAGGCTTGAGAAAGCCCGCCGAGCAGTATCGATTCGTGAGACAATGTCATCCTTACTCTGTCCATTCGGCAGCAACCTCGCCCCAAGGTATTTGAAACTGTCCACCTCTTCAAGTTGACAGCCACCAACCTCGAGAAGTGCTTTTTCCTGGACAAGGATGCAGCTTGAAAAAACTTTGGTCTTCTCTGCGTTTATGGACAAGCCGACCGATTTAGCGACTTCATTCACCCGCGACACCAGAGACTATAGATCACCAAGGTTTGAGGCTAGTAAGGCGACATCGAGGTCAGTCAGCTGGCATCCGGGTGTAAGCTCAACACAGTCCTCTTCATGCAGGGCCTTCCCAAATATCCAGTCGATAGCGTAGTTGAACAGGATGGGCGACAAAATACAACCTTGTCGAACGCCAGACCGGATATCGAATGCTTGTGAAAGATCGTTATGGACTAAAACTCGTGCGGTGGTTGAGCTGTAATAGGCCTTGATCATGGCGATGATTTTCGATGGTAGGTCACCGAGTGCCATTATCCGCCATAGGGATTCACGATAGACGGAATCGAACGCGGCGGCGAAGTCGAAAAAGCATACGGCTGCCGGCTGCTGGTAACTATGGCGGGATCCAAGGCTACGCCTTAGTGTGAATATTTGGTTCACACATCCACGCCCAGCACGGAATCCGGCTTGGTTGGGCCTCATTCTAGAGTCGCGTACAGCCTGGAATCACCTGAGATGGACAATAGCTAAGATTTTAGCGGCAACGCCGATAAGACTTATGCCACGGTAGTTTTCGCATCTCGTTTTGTCTCCCTTTTTGTGGAAAGGCACAAGGATGTCTGAACCCGTCACCAGGAACAACCTCGTCTCTCCAAGCTTGTACAATCATTTCATGGAGCCAGGGTGCCAGTGTGTCGACACAATACTTGTAGATTTAAGTGGATATACTGTCCTCTCCAGGTGCCTTGTTGTTGCGCAACCTTCTTATTGCATCAATGACTTCTCCTTCAGAAGGGGGGTCACATGACACTGCATAAGCAGGAGAAGTAGGAGACTCCGTTGCACAGGGTAAGGGGGTCCTGGGCTCGGTATCGAAACTGAGAAGGTTCTTGAAGTGCTCACGCCAACGCTCGACCTTGGACGGGTTTTCAGCAATAAAGCTTCCATTCACGTCACGAACAGAGCCGCTCAGTGTAGAAGGCTCACCACTAACTTGGCGGATAATTTGGAAGAGTTTTCGAGTGTCACCTACTCCATCGAGGTCACTATTTCAGCCCAATATTTCTTCCGGTCTTCCCTGGCCGCTTTTGCCATCATCTTTCAGAGTTGGTGGAAGGAAGCATCGTTGCGAAACCTGGCTTGAGCCGTCTGGGCAGACAACTGTAGGGTTCTTCCACTGATCCAATCACTGCAGCGTCCCAGTGCCGTCATCGGGCTTTGCGGCTTTTGGTGTGCCAGACCTCAGCCCATCGCACTGTCGCTGCTGGTCCGCGACTGCTTCTTCGCCAGACCCGAGAGTCTTCTTATTTCGCAGCTAACCTTCATTGAAGGTCGTTCCACTATCCGCCACCTGTGGACGCGCCGGGTAGGCAGTAGATAGACTAATGGGTAACCCATCGTTCTTTGTCTTTTTCGGTAATGTCCTTCTGCCTATAAACTACTCGCTATCTTCCCAAAACTTAATAAAACGCTGATTCTGATGTTTACGTCGTTACCGGACTTTTGCTAATAACGTTCGAACGACCGGCAAGTAACGGTCTCACATACCATGAACTGCACCGACAATAACTGTATCAACTCTAGTTTCCAACCATGTGATTTTCGCCTTCTCCATCTTGACACGGTGAGAGCTAGCTGCCTTTAAAGGAGGCATTACGGACTGGTGGTGTGCATGTGCTCGATGGCAAAAGCTCTCCCATCAACGATTCTAACTTTGCAACGATGCTTTCCTCTGCTGCGCCATGACTAACCAGCCGTGTCTGGTAGGGATACGTTGAGGCGGCTATCACTCAAGCCTGTACGTGAGCGGCTGATGCGCGCAAACAGAGGCTTTTGGCACCTAAAAACCAATGTTCCACTTTCGTGGAGAGAGAGAAAGAGGATTAGAAAGATCCGAATTCGCAAAAATGTTATAATACTTCAAGGCGAATTTAATTACAATGCACAGTTTCACTGGAAACTGGCCCATCAAGGTGTTTGAAAAAGTGAACTTTTTGAGAGGCAGTTCGCGAAGGTATGCATGCACACTTCGAGAATGATGAGGCGAGAACATGGGGAGCGGGGTAAATCAGAGTCGAAGAGACCCACCCAAACTCCAACATGATAACAAATAGCGGCGGATGGCGGTAAAGCGATAAGAGACTGCTGGCAGGGGCTTACAGGACATTTGAGGTGATCATCCAGAACCTCGGTGGCTGGGAGAGTTCATCAGGGCTTGAACACTTATCAGTACGCTGAGGCAACTAAACGCACAAAGTGGACTCGAACGAGAGCTAAGCGAGGGTATTTTGGTGTTTCTTGTATTAATTAGACTTCGTATGGGCAACATTTCGGCCCGAAAACTACTAAAAAGTGCACGCTCCGATTGACGGGGGCGGTGATAGAGTGACTACGAGGAAGGTGGTGATACAAGGAGGACAACTAACTTACGATACTGTTACTCCTGCTACCTACATTTGTCTACTGCAAACTTGTCACAAGTGAAAGGGGACAATCGACACTGAAGAACGGTGTTTGAAGGTGGGGCGGGGGAGGAAAAGGCGTCTAACGCGTAAAAGAAGATAACGGTGTGGGGTTAGGGTGTGGAAATAAAAATGTCAGCAATGCGGGATGGATATCACAACGCAGACATGAGGCGAAAAAATATGGAGAGAGCGGAAGGTGATTAAAAATGATGTCCTTGGGGGGGGGGGGTAAGGTTGAGGGCAGTGTCAGTGAAGATGATGTAAGCGCTTCTCAAAAGACCATCTTTTAAAAATGCATAGACAAATGCAGAAAAAAGTACATAAGGCTCCGAAAAAATCAAAATTAGAAAAAAATAATCCTTCTTACGAAGTGCGAGTGAGCGATTAGGAAAGCAGGCTGCATATACGTAGGCGGGCGTGGGTTTTTGTAACAAGAACACGTGCATCTTTACAAGGGAGACATTCGCACGATTGCCATGAATGTTTTGGCGTTAAGGGAGTAGATACTCTGACAAAGTGGGTGGGATGGTGCAACCATAATGAGGGTGTACGTGTGTGTATGTGAACGCATGAATATATATATATATAGATATGCGTCCATACGCATAGGGTTGTGTAGGCACGCTCTCATTGTCTTGAGCGCATGTTAGTTTTGCCTTTGTGCTGTTGTGTAAACTCACTTCCTGCGCTACATTACGATTTGGAGTGCTTTTCCAGGCCCCCAGGGTAGAGAAAGACTACGCGTTCCTATACTAAGAAAGCGACACCTCCCTACGGACACACTCGTAATCAGGGGGTGAGAAGATTGGACACGGGAAATAAGCGAAGTTGACAGAGACGTGCTGAAGATCGGGGATTGGCTTTGTACAGATGAAAAATGTCGAGCAGGAGGGAGGGAGGAGGAGGAAGAGGAGGTGGATGAGGAGGAGGTGGAGGAGTAGGAGGAAAGAAGGAAAAAGAGTCCGTCAGGGTAAGTGCGGAAATTGCAGGAGAGGATGCAGGAGGGGGGCACGTTCGAAATCACCATTGGCATCGACGATAGGATAGTGCAACATTTTGCACCTTTTCTAAGCAGTACAGGCAGAAGGGGACGGGAGGGGGGCTTTAGCCGGTTGAAAATGGGCTCTTGATCACATAACTAGTCAACAGTCGGCTTGAGTAACGCACTCTCGCAGCCGTCCACCCATCAGGGCATTGAGACTAGGCTGTGGTAGTTGTGAAGCAGCGGGGGTTGTGGGAGGAACATAGAGAGCGGCTGAGTGAGTGGGTAATCCGCCGGTGCTAGGTAGTAGCCCGGTAGGTAGGTATAGGCCCCATGCTGTTGGCGGGCCAGGGTATTTGGAGTGAAAGCATAGTTTGCTGCCGACCACTGCGGAGGCAGAAGTGTAGCTAGGAGAGAGAGAATGGGGAGAAAAGGATGGAGATAAGTCAGCTTCAGCTGCAAAATTGAGTGAAGTTAGCAAAATCTGGTCCTTATTTAAACACCATTATACTGCATTCTTCACACAACCCAGAACTCAGTTGAAAGACTATAGCATGCTAGTCTAGAAGTGGTGGAAGAGGCCGAAAAAGAGTGTAAGAGTGTAAAAAGGGCCGAAAAGACAAGGATTGAAGAACGGGCAAAGATAAAAAGAACGACTAAGACTCTTCAAAGAAATGTCAAATTTACCCGAAGTCAACGAGCGGTGCCACCAAGCAACCTAAGTCTGAGCAAAAGCTAAAAGGGACGCGATCATGTAATCTGATCGGTGCGTGTGTGCGTCCCACTGTCAGAGCCAATATATCCGATCAAAATGGATAGGACATAGAGCAGCCCGTGGATCAGTGGGTAGAGCAATGGACCTACTAACTCAAAAGAATCCGGGTTTGAACCTCAGTCACCCCCGAACCTGAGTTTGGGTAAGGTTGGTCGCGGGTTCGAATCCCAGGTGGTACTCACTTGGGATTGGGTATGACTGACTGATGACGGCTAATAAGCCAGAAATGGCCATTCCGGTCGCCCTCGCCTTTGTCGGTTCCACCTTAACATCATATGCTACACGTCGCTGTGCGACCACCTGTGAGGGATCTAGCATGAGCTCCAGGGCACAACTGAACATATATGTTCCTTAAGCAGATCGGTGAGCCGCACATTATCAGCATATTACCGATCGCAAACGACAAATCAACGGGCCCGTGTCTCAATGATAGAGAGTTCGACTAAATTACCAAATGTCGCGGCTACGAATCCTAGTTGGTCCTCACTTGGGATTGGGTATGACTGACTGATAACGGCTAATGAACCAGAAATGGCCATCCCGCTCTCCCTTGTTTTTGTCGGTTCCATCTATTTGCATAAATACCCGATCTGCAGGGACAGAGAACGGTATGTGGCGAGGCACTGATGAACTTCGCTTCGATGAAGTGCTTAGGACCTATCTGCTAGACCAAGTGTGCGGACTGTCTGCGCCGTACTCGAATGCATGTTTGCGTTTCCAGTCCCAGCTGGTAGTCAGGGTTATGATCGGCTGAATGAAGGCCGAATAAGCCCGAAACAGACTTTATCAATCTACCCATATTTTCTGTCGTGTCTCATCTCCGCAATTATAACTTGGCCAACTTCGGCCTTGTAATGTTTTGTCTGTTCATGAACTTTGCCGCCCATACGGAGCGTGTTTGCTTCGGGAAGCCAATAGATCGGTGTGCGCCTATTCCTGTTTGAATATATATAATAACCTTACCGACAAAGACAAGGGAGACTGGAATGGCATTTCTGACGTTGAGGCACTCGAGGCTTAAATGCGCGACAATTTGGATAGAAGTCCAACGCTTTAGTCCACTGCACCAGGAGCTCGTTGTCTTGTCGGTTTCGATTGGGAATATCAACAATGGTAGGTGGGCGCTCACCGATCGGTTATGGGACTCAATCGTCCCGAGTTCACTTTCGAGCCGCGCCAGCAGCCGCACAGCGGCTAGGATTATAAGAAGAGCATTACCAAAGACATGGGAGGCTGGAATAGCAAGTTCTGGCTTATAAGCCGTCAGTAGCCAGCTATCCCTAACACCAGGAGGTGTACCACCCGAGGCTCGAACCAGCGACCGGCGTTGCACTTCAAAAAATCCCCACAGAATGAACTTTTGGTGGAAGAAAAAGAAGAAGAAGAAGAAGGAGGAGGAGGAGGAGGAGGAGGAGGAGGAGGAGGAGGAGGAGGAGGAGGAGGAGGGAGGGAGGAGGAGGAGGAGGAGGAGGAGGAGGACTTATCGTCTTCCAACGGACGTATATCAAAGGATAAACGGAGGCTCACCCAAAGAAGTCCTCAAAAGATATGGGCGACGCTTGA
The DNA here is from genome assembly GCA_017591395.1 of Schistocephalus solidus. Classification (NCBI taxonomy): domain Eukaryota; kingdom Metazoa; phylum Platyhelminthes; class Cestoda; order Diphyllobothriidea; family Diphyllobothriidae; genus Schistocephalus; species Schistocephalus solidus. The sequence continues at coordinate 124,680 of WEDG01004798.1, read as the reverse complement.
TCATGTTATTTGAGGTTCCCATGACTTCTTTTGGCAAGGCTCGTTTGACTTCCACCTACAAAAAACAGTAAAGAATGCGCGCATTCACCGGGTTCCACTTGAACTGGTATATTCTACGTTCATCCAGGTGTAATATAGTGCGTTTACGCCTGTGCCCTTTATGCCTCACGGTGGAGGAGAGCAGGTAGACGGCTGGGATACAACAGTTCGAATCTGTGTTTACACATTAGCCACATTAGCATTAAGCCCTCTGCAGCTTTCAATGTCGTTATACAGCACTTTGACTATGTAAAATGGCGATTATGGACATCACTGAGGTCGTCTTCCGCCCTCGTTAGGGGAAAAAAATCCAAGCCATGTTATAGTTTAAAGTCGTTGACGTTTTCAGACAATACTTTAGCTAGCTTCTCACGTTCAACTAGGCCAACAGGAGCATGAGGAGCATAAGTTACCCGGAGGCAACCAAATAACGGTAAAGAAAATACCTACAACATTTGCCTCATCCTCTGTCCAATTCGCTTTTAAGAAGAAAACTTGGCGAAAGAGATTGGTCGCAAAGGGCTGGCCAGGTCCTCAGGAGTTTAGTCCCATTGCAAAACAAACGTGTCCCAGAGAGGCCATTTGGGCCCTAAGCATCGGCGGCGCTTGGCACTCAGGAAGAATTTTGGGCCCCTAAATAGATCTTCTAGCTGAATTGCTAGAACTGTGTGTTCATTAGGTCATTAGGACGCCTACTCAACTGTTCTAATGGTCTGACACAGCATAATTGTCCCTCTTCCCCAAATAAAGACATACGCTCAGTCTACAGCGAATGAGAGACAGCGACGAATTCTGCAGTTCGTTACTTGACCGTGCAAGTATTTTCAGACAGGCAGCTTCCGCAGTTGCAAAAAGAGATTTTGTGCCTTCAAACGGGCCAAAGTTGCTGGGGTTCCAGCACGCAAACCAGGCTGCCTGGTCCAAATAAACACTTCACACCACCTCGGACCCTCAACACCACTGGTTGTTGGTAGGTACTCTCCAGCCAGAGTTACTACCCCGTCAATAGAAAGGTCTTTGACCAAATTCCGTTCAAGGCACACCCTCATGCAAATGTAAAACACATCAGACAATCAGAGTGTGATGCACTAACCATTTTGTTGTGCAGCTCGTGAAAATGAATGTCACAGACTTTCTCTGCATCTTCCTCGTGCTCGAAAGTGACGAATCCGAAGCCTATGTGAGGGAGAACAAAAGGGAAAGAGATGAGTGTTAATGATCAAGCAGGTGACTGTCCAGACTGGCCCAGTTTCAGATAGTATAAGCACAAACACGTGATGAAAATTGTGTTTACAGTATTGGCCAATCCTACCACAGGCACAAAGAATCAGATAATATAAAGCCCGTAACGGAGAGTCTGGCTCTCAAAAATGAAGCCAGAAGAAAGTATGTCGTAAGCTATGTCAGGTTTAAAAATGCCGGAATAGGTACCACCTAGCACAGATGGGGAAGGGTTCCTATTCAGCTGTCTCTACCCCCATCCCCACCTGGAATTTAGCACGATCTCACTTTAGATAACTAGGGTACCAATTCTTGTTTCCTACCAATGTGTGGTTCTTTCAGCAATCCTAAGGGTGTGGATAACTAAACAGGAGTAGTTTATTCAGGATCCATCCAGGCTGATTTGACAGAAGTTCAAAGTTAGTTCTGGAGGAAAAACAGGTATGCGAAACTGCTGTGAGGTTAGCGGGTGCCACCTCCCCCCCCCCTCCCCGCGATAATATAACGGCGAGACCCGACAGTTGAAGAGATTGGATCATGTTCAAACGCGCAGCCGGTCCGCTAATAAATGAGCCCTCTCGTGTCCGAGGTTAAAGTAAACACAATAGATTATGTCCAGAGGCCACAGCGGCAGTTGCGGCGACGCGGGTTGTTTGCACTTGTGTCGTCAACGCGTCCTGCCCCGTGTACCTAAGAGGGGTGGCCAGAGGCCAAGTGAATCGCCACAATTGCAGGCTTGCATGCACCGACTTCCGGTAGGCGCACGAGCGAGCGAGCGCGCAAACTTGCTTTCGGGACAGACGCGGACAATTCGTACACACATTCGCGCAAGCTCGACTGCCGACTTCCCTCAAATTCCTGTTTACGTAACGTCCACAACGCAATCAGAAGGCAACCCCCAATTGAGGTGTGTGTGCGTCGCGCGACAGGTTTGTGTTCCGAACGCGAGCTAAAATGTTATCAAAAACTGTACGACAGGTGCCAAATGCTGGCTTAACTCGAATTGTTACTTCAAGTTGTCACAGTAAATTACTACAACGGAGTTCACACAGACAAAAACGCCGGTGAACAGAAGGATCTCAGGGAAGCGTAGTCTCACCGTGACGTAATACGTGACTCAGTGAATCTGGGAAGACGAAAATGGACTGGCCACGACGATAAATTACTTACATTCCTTAGGATGCAGGTCTTCTAACTACCGAAAGGTTTTGTGGATATAGCGCCGGGTGGCCAACATACAACTATTTCAGTAAGACGCCCAAAACTCCTTACATCCGATGAACTTGTACGCAGTAGAACAATCGGCAGAAACCACGCGCCCAATCACTCAGTTTTCGCTATGTATCATTAATGATCAAGTTGCCACCGTAACCAATTTGGGCAAAAATGCCATTTTGAACCGCTTCTCTTCCTCTGGATCTAATATTACGCAATAAATTTCGTCTTATGGGGTTCCCTCGGGCGAACGCATAATCATCCGAGACTGACAAATCAATCCAACTCACAAATTGGGATGCGGTTGCACTATGATTGAAAAGCTCCCTAATCAGGGAGGAATTTGGCGCGAGTAGGCAGCATGAAGCACGTTAGGGGGTGAATTCTGCTCTTAGGCCACGAGACCGACCACACAATCACAATTAATTATGCCACACAACTTGAAATTCTGCGAGTACGCCAGCTGAAGAGTACACAACGCAAAGGTCCGAGTAATGCTCGGCAGGTTTCGGAGTACTTTGAGGAGGGCAACAAAGAGGGCTCCGCCGAGGCACTGGGTATTTTAGGGCGTGCAATGGGTGAAGAAGGAGTACAAAGCAGTGTGATGCACCAAGAAACTGACAGAGCAGTTTGGATCGAGAAGTGGCACTTTTGGCGGGGATCGGTGTAACCGCGTGTCAATGAAGATTGTTGGTGTCCGTTTTGACATCCCTTCCACCCTCACTGCCGTCAGCACACGTCCATGGCCCTTCCCTGCAACTGTTCACAGCGCTACACTCCCCACCGGTAGTCTTCCAGGCATGACGGAATCAATCTTTAATCCAGATGGGTCACCTCTGAGTGTACCACGATGCCCTTCTGTATTGTTCAACAGCCTAACCGCAGTGAAATTTTCATATAAGTCAGTCCTTTTTCTTACGAGGTACATGTGCGTTTGATGTCGCGCTCAAGAAATCCGCTCAGCGTTTTCATATCCAGGAAACGATTCAAAGTGTTGTACTTAACCGTGTGCGCACGTGTTCGTCAGGCTCAACGCCGTTGACCGCAACAAGATTAGCATCTACCAGCATAAGATGTTTCCGTTGGGGTGCGTAACAAATCAACAGGACATGTTTGGTCAGCATGAGATACTAAAACGACGGGAAAATTTAAATAAATGTTCGGTAAGGCCACACGATGAAGGGACTCTATACGGTTTTGTCACTTTTGACTTCGTACTTGGGCACCGATCCCACCTATGCTGACGATACCGTCCTGCTCGTCTTAAACTCTAGTGATCTAGAGCCTGAGGAGTCATAACTGAACGCAGTCGTTCAAGCAGCCGGCTTATTCATAACCCCTGGGAAGACCAAGAGTTGTCGAGCTGCATTTCTGGCCAGATAAAACCAACCCTTGGGAGAAAAAGCTGTCAACCTGAAGCAGGCAGTTTCAAATAGCCGAAACAAGAAAAAATGCGAGTCCCAGGAAGTAATTGAGAAGAGGTAGATGCGATCGCTGGAAAAGAGCTTTATTCGCCCGACGTTTCGGATTCAAACTCGAACCAATCATCTGATAGTATTTTTGAGTGAATAAAGCTCTTTTCCCAGCGATCGCATCTACTTCTCAGTTTCAACTAACTCGGTATGAGGCAGCTGCCGAACCGACAGAAGGACGATGATACTGTCTCTCGAATCAGTTCTACTCATAAAGTTTTCGCAAACCTACGGAGGGGTCTATAGATACGACGTGGTAGGTTGATCACCACTTTAAGCTGCGTCCGTTCAGACGTTCGATACGGCTGTAAATGATGGGCTGCACGCGTGAAAGGGGCTTTTGAAAACCGCTGTCTGGGAAACATCTTTCGGCTGAAGTACAATAACTTGGTTACGAATGAAACCTGCAGCACTAACTGTGAAAACACCATGGGGGTAGCCCCGGAGATCAAAAATACGACTGAGGTGATTTGGGCACGTCCTCTATCGTTCATTCCATGACCTTGTTTCCGCTCTCTATCTGGGGGCGTTTGCCCACCTTAAGGCGTCGAACATGCACGGATCAGTTTGTCAAGACCAAGAAGTTGTTTTTTTGGATCTCCTGCATTTGGTCTCCGTTGCTGGAAGAGAGCTCTACAGATCATTTGCCGCAAATCGTCATGCGTACGGACACAGTAGAAGTTCGATTTCGTGACACGTTGACGGAAATTTTCAAATGTGTTGAAGATTAGAAAAGATGACAGAATAAGGGGTTTAACGATTCATCGTGGTGCAGTCACATCACGTCAGTATGTGCGTTTTTGTTGCGAGTTTGCTTCCGGGCACCCACGAAAACTGCACTCTGCAAAGGATAACTACTTAGGTAGTATGAATTTTTCTCAATGATTTTCAATACCTTTATAAATTCAAATAGATATTATGGGACAGGGCACGGAAGCACTCTTTCTTGTACTCACTTCGTATCAAATTGTGTCTTCTTCCAATTTTACCTTCGAAGAAAAGTTATCTTTCGGCTTCCATTTTTTTCAATTCCCGAATAATTTTCCATCTAACCTGCTATCATACTTACATTCAGGGTTCGCAAGGGTGTATATTTCCGTGTAAGTGTAATCATACATACGCTATTAAGTAGATGTCATAAAATGCTCATAAAAGTTTGCACGTTCTGTGGTTACTTCAGACCGAATACTTTCAAGGGACATGCTAAACGAAAAGGCAAACAGCGTACTATCATATATTTTTTTCTTTTAGATGAATATTCTAAGTGCGAGGACGATCATAGTCTAAGAAAAGCGTATTTGTACTGGTGTAAATTCAAGACATTAAACGGCGATCCAAAAAATGGAAGATGCCAAGCATGCATGGGGTGCAAAAGGCTCTGCCGATCCGTCCCAGGAGAAAGGAGATTTCAGAGAAAGTACAACCGAAAAAAAGCGGTACTCACCGCGATGTCTGTTCGTGGTTTTGTCCATCATCAACTCGCAGGCCTCAATCTGAAATTTGAAGGAAAGTTAAGCAGGGTTGGTGGGAGATCAGCGTACGCGGTGACACACCCCGCAGGGCCACGAAACGCGAGATTCGCCCAGGCCAAATTACTGGCTACAGTCGGGCAAAATCAGCGAAAAAATGAGCGGTTGACGCAAAGCAATATGGCCCAGTAGGGATTTCTTACATGTCCCACCACCTTCCCGGCTAAGAGGATATGGAAACAGGAACCGCTCATAATACATGTGGCTTTGCGCTAAATTGCAGGAAAATTGTGGTTAGAATAAGGCATTACAACACGGGAATCCGTACCCCTTCTGGAATTTAGCGCAAGATGACCTGTATTATGTGAAAGAGGGGTGCTCCTGGATCCATGTCCTGTCCGAAGGGGTTGGAGGGGAGGGGGTAATCAATTCCGACCCTGGCCCCTCCGACTAGCATACCGCCAGCCGAAAGGGATGACTCGCGTACAACATGGACCAAATGCTCTCTTCACACATTCTTCGTGAGCATATTAGAAGACTAATCAAGGGAAACGGGGATAATCTTAGTTATGGTGACTGAATAGATATTTCATCCCAATCATTCACTGCACGTTAGACCCTCGAAAGGCACGAAGTAGCTCTACTCGGATACTTTGTCCGATAGCCAGCAGAGCACTGGGGGAGAAGCATTTTTCTACTTAGCGCCCCCTAAACGGGGACCAAATCAAGGTACGGCGGGCGTTAATATTACTTGGGATGAGGTCCCCTAGCAAATGGCGAACATGGGAAAGGGGTGTGCGTGCACAACATGGGTAAGCGCAGGTGCAGGCTCATGCCGTAACCCGCTCTCCCACTCCGTGGGTGATTATTAATCGGCGCCCAACACGTCTCCGGTCTTCTTGACAATGTCTTGACACCGAGCACAGGCAAGTAAGGGAGGATAGTGCGGTATATGACGTGCATGTCTACGATTACCTAAAACTAATTTGCGCACAAGTCACCGTCCCTGAACCACCCACCAGTGGAGCATACGGTTGACATCGTAGGATTACGACAGTCGAACGGACGGGTGAGAATCATTTATGTGCTCTCCCCCTCCTCCCCCCCCCCCCCTTCGGAAGGATAGACGACTAGGAAGGTCTTTCTCCCCGTAATATGTCTGGTATTGTGTTAAATAAAACTAACCCTAGCTCTAATTAAAACCTTAACCCAAACCTTAATTTCCCTGGAATATATCGCAAAGCGACCCGTAATCTGGAGCGTTCCTATCTCCCTATCCTGCCCGGGGCAACGTAAATGATCTCTGTGGAACAAAGCCATCCATTTTGGAGGGAGACTCAACCCAGTGACCCAATTGGCTCAACCCTCAGTTAGCTTCAAGCGAGAGCGCAAATGATTGAGCAACATCTTCGAGGTTGCAGTCACTTCGTCACGACAATCAACTGGGCAATAGACGCCAGTTAATTAAATCAGTGATGACAGGCGAATCGATACATGATAATTCATTCGGGATGGTTATTTCATTCTAGCTGCGCATTTATGAAAAGGTCGCCTTTAAAACCCTGTGTGTTTGGCGCAAGTAGCGGCAAGCCGTTTGAAATCTGAGTAGCGCTGGCATTCGGAGACATAAAAAGGCGGCACCGATCGCCGAAACCGCGCCGCCAATTACACACAACCGCTGATATTGGCAGTTGGCAGTGGACGAGGGCAGATCTGGCGCCTGTGACGTCACCTCTTACGCGTAATGCCGGCTAAGCAAGTAGCAGTTAAATAGCGGTAGCAACCAAGGTACATCTGCCTGCATAAGAGCCCTGCCAACGCAAAAAATCGGCTCCCACTTCTCTCGAGGGTGGGGGCACAAACGGCCCTCCAGGCACACTGAAGCGTCATTGCAATAACGGGAAGACCGGTTTTGGGCTGTAGCGCGAGCGCTATCCAGTGCACATGGTTCGTTTTGCGGGCCTGCGGGCTGAGTAAGCGCGCCGCAATGCTCTGCCCCCGAAATGGGACTCCGCGGTGGTATCGCTCTCTCGCGCCACAGCGCCGAACCTGCCTTTGTGGGGAAGCCTGGGAAACCGAATGAGTCATTTGCTGCTTGTAGCGTGCACGCCCGCGACCGTGCGAAAGCGACAAATCGATTTATCGAAAGGTTCTCGTCCTGCTGACAACGCATATTTGTGCCCTCTGATGTATCACCCATGGGCTGATTGCCATAAGACGCAGACTAGTGACGCATGAAAACCAGCGGAGAGGCCAGAAAATCCTAATGTGTAGGGCTCACCTTCCCAAACTGGCAGAAGTAATCCTTGAGTTCTTCGTTGGTTGTGCTGGTAGCGACACCACCAATGAAAACCTTGTTCGTTTTCGTCACGGCCTTGAAGAGAAGGAATCAGTGACAAATAGGAAAATTCAGGTTAAAATTTAAAAAAGTGGCTGGACAGTAACAACTCGGGTCAAATTTGCAAGGTTTCTTTATGGTTCCGAGGTCCGGCTCAAAATTATGAAGCCATAAAGTCATAAAACGATGAAAATCTTCTTTCTGGAGGCGAAAATATACATCATAATTGTAATAGTCACATGTCTGTGTTCGTGGTCGTGCTTATAAACTGTGAAAGTAGTGAGACTGGAAGAATTTCTCCCAAAAGGCGGTCTGAGATAACTACTTTCACAGAGACTGAATCCAAATAAAACAGGACGACGTTTTTGGTGAGTGTGCAGCACAGGATGAACGCATTCTTCAAAGTGAACTCCGCAAGTCCCGTCGAATGCGTCTATCAACCCACCTCAATATAGGTGAGTTGGAAGATAAAAACGCCTTTCAGGGTTATGGAACCGATCTCACAGACACAGATATCACACCGGTTGCCGCAGCTCCGGCAACACCGAGTGTCTCTGAACAGAAGCTCTCGGCTAATCATCTACTGCTTCGTCGGTTTAACATGCATTCAATTATGACTTTGCGGTCGCTGTGTTTGATTGACCCTCCCAGTCAACATCCAGCAAATCATTTGGACTCCACTCGTAACGAGGCATCCTACAAAGAACTTGCCTCCAGTGGCCATCTCAAAGAAGGCATATTTCGTACGGAGTTGCTCGATGAAACGCCAGATGCGACAATTTCTTTGCAGCTGGAACAAACCAAGGACTATTTTGAGGGACCGACTGTCGCTCAGTCAAAGTCAGTAAGTGGATTACAGCTAAATGGTGGCCCTGGAAGTGCTTCTTTCAAAAGTGGTCTTAATCCCAGCCAGGCAAAACAAGCTCTTCTTGCTTGTCTCGCCTCCATCAGAATGGCTCGACGAGGTCCACCTAGTAATTTGTTCGGACTACAATGCCCAACAAGCTATTGCCGACGTTTCGGCTGGTGGCTTTTTGATGGGTGGAAAGGCCACCGTACGTGAGCGAATGGACTGGAAGGTCGACTCACGCACCTCGGCAGGAACTTCCAGCAATGGAACCCCCGGTTCTTCCGTTAATGATGCTGTATCTGGAGCCCCTCAACACAGCCACTCAGTCGTCCTACTCTCCACTGATCAGTCGAAGGAACTTGCTACCAATCCCGGGTTACCGCTCACTTAGAATCAATGATAAACTGCGCGGAATCTAAGTACAAGGAGTGGAACGAACGCCATTGGAAATAATGTCTGTATATTGTAAAAAATTATCTTTGTATACATATTTTTGTGCAGCAGTTTGTGGTTACTTCCCTATTTGTCAGGGCTTTGTGCAACCCGTTAATCGCCGCAAGGTCATTTTAATGACTGCTTTTTCTGCCGATGAACGACTGAATGCTTTTTTTAACCTCACACACTTATACAAGACTCTGCTCAGAATGTCGATTAGCTTGCATCGTAAGGCCTATTAAGTTCGTGGTGCGGTGCCTATGTTGCATTTCGCAAAAAGTCAATCGTTATTAAGTGTTTTTCTTAAGCCTTCGGTCAGATTGATTTGTCAGGCTAAACAGGCTGTTTTCCATTGATCTATTCTTCTCTGACATTCTCCAGGTTGTCTTAGGACTAGTTACAGCGCGTTCATTGCTCTCCACTGCTTTTCCCACTTGAAGAGGATCCTATAGTACCACTACTATTATTTATTTGGATGTAGTGCCTCAAACTTTACCGCTTGCTTCTTGATGGTACCAATTGTCTATACTTAGCTACTTGGATATGCCAAACAACGCGGTGATTTGTCTGTATTACGCCCTGCTAGAAGTTAATTATAAGCACTTAGTCAGTTGTTGATTCCCTTCACAATGCTCAGCTATTGACTGATGTCGTTAGCCTCATTTATTACTAATCATCGTAGGTCATATGCGACACTTAGAGGCTGTGCGCCAACTGGTGGACTGGTGGTCTGAGAGTCAGGCTGCGATGGCTCCTTCTTAACGTGACCTCTGGCTATCTCACACATGTGAAATGTAAGTCGTTCAACCCCCTGTTGTGTGAAATCCTGGTGCTTGTGTTTGAGGGGCCAGGTCGTGTACGTAGTACACGTAGACGAGGTCACCAGCAGCTGCACCCACTTCCGCATCAGACAACTGACCGGCTCGGACAGCGGTTTGACTGTGGGGGTGGGGGAGAGAGTGCGGTCGACAGCTCAGCGCATGTTCCTCACTATAAACAATCTGACGCGCTTGAAACTATCACGGTTCGCTAAAAGCCGTGGCTTGAAAGGTTGCCAACTGACGGGATAACTCGGACCGCGTGGTCAGTCCAATGTGTTTTGTGTGGAGTGGCTGACTGGCGGACTGAGAGTCAGGCTGCAATGGCTCCTTTTTTTATGTAGCCTTTATGGCACTCCCACTCTGTGGGATCCGAGCCAGGTGTGGTGGCACGCCCAGGGGCGGCTCCGGCCGCGCCAGCCACCTGCGTCGTCTCCCGCCTCCGGTCTTCTTGACTCTGTCTTGACACCGGGTTCCGGTGGGGGAGGAGGAGAGAGTGCGGTAGCTGCAGCGCAAGGCTACTATCACTTTAAAACTAATTCACGCGCAAGTCACCGTCCCTGCACCACCCTTCCGTGGAGCATACGGTGGACATCGTCGAAATCGACGGTCGAACTGTCGTGCTGTGAAAACGTACGGTTTAACGACAGCCTGACAGTCCGATTTCCCAGACGCCGGCGCGCGAGGAGAAGGATGACAAATTTTATAAAAATAGGGTCAAGTGGTTTTGCGCCAAAAGCAGGCGTGAAAATGGAAATGTCGGATGAATCAGATCTTAAAGAGCCCTTCATCTGTAAGGAGGTTTAGGGGCAAAGACAACTTAGCTGACTGACGATCGTTGACTCATATGCACGCAACCTGAAGCTTGAAGCAACAGCCGATTTGGAACCCATCACAAAGTGCGGAAAGCGTATAACGAAGAGAAAGGACGGAATGTTTCAAAAAGACAAAATGCAACATATGCAGAGTTGCAGGTCTGCGATCAGAAAATACGTACCCGAAGGTTGGGTGCAGGTTTCCTTGGTACAGCCAGCTTGGGGTCGATCTGTGAGAAGAGGAAAATGCAATAAGTCGTCATGAAGCATCAACACGCAGAGTGACAGCACGCACCAAGCTTGTCTACAGAACTGAACAGCACTCTGTCGAACGGAATGTAGACTACCAAGGTAGATTTTTGACTTCAACGTTAGTCCTTCCTTTTCTCCCAACATCGTGGCGCCCAGCAGGCATGGAGACAGATAGCGGTGGTGGTGGTGGAAGTAGTAGTAGTAGTAGTCGTAGTAGTAGTAGTAGTAGTAGTAGTAGTAGTAGTAGTAGTAGTAGTAGTAGTAGTAGTAGTAGTAGTAGTAGTAGGCATGGTTGGTGGTGGTGGGGGAAGGGGGAGGACGGTCAAAGTTCGGACGGTACTGCAGCGAGTTGATTCTACGTCTTTGTTCAGCTCAAACGTTTTGGGATAACGGTACCTTATGTAGTGTGCCTCCTTCGCTCATGATTGGAACGTCTTACTGAGAGACCGTAAAGAACGCGCGTGTAGCGTGAAAAAAAACTTATGACTGGTTTATGGCAATGGTCTAGGGGCATTCACCGATTGCGTTACGGGACAGACTTGTCCCGTTTTGTCTTGAGGCTCAATCTCAAGCCCGCCATCAGACAACGGAGACTGGAATGCCCATTTTTGACTTATTAGCCATCAACAGCCAGACACACCCAACCCCAGGTGTTGAAACACCCGAAGATCGGACCCGCGATCTGCTGCTTGAAGTCCAACGCCCTAAACATTGATTCAGGGACTGGTTATCCCGTCGGTTGCGATCGGGTATACTAAAAATAGTAGATGGGCTGTCACCGATAGCGGTACAGGGTTAGGGCGTTAGACTCCTAGCCAATAAGTCACGGATTCGAGCCTCAGGGGATGCAAGACCTAGAGTTGGGTATGGCTGGCCAATCACGCTTTATAACAGTTAACAGACCGGATGTAAGACAGCAGACACCGGGCCAAAAAGAGATCCTTCAGTGGAAAAAAGCAGTTGCTGTGGAAACAGGTGTCAAAATCAATTGGGGTAGAGTCGGATGGGGAGTACACCAAAGCCACCAACTACGGGGAAAATGCATGTGTAAGGATATGGTTTGTAGTCGGCGTCAGCAACACGTGGAATTTTTCTTACAGGAATGGTGGTAAGAAGGGTTATACGGGTGGGGCTTTAGGAGGCAAGCCCCCTAACTCTAACGTCAACCCCAAACCAAATCTTAAATGTAAACATAACCTTAACTTCAACCCTACCCCTAACCCTAACTCGCAGGCCCCAAACCTAACCCGAGGAAGAACTTGACTGAACAAGACCTGCTTATATTAAAAAAATAGTCCGTAAGACACGTCCCACGGGTTAACTGTTGCTGAACCGAACTGCACACCATATCCTTGCTGATGCATGAATCAACGGGGCTCCAGACCAACGGCTGAGTAACAGGAAGCGAGATCACACGCCGAAGCTAATGCACTACTTTTCCCTCCTCCAGCTTGAAGAGCCCATACAGGACTCGGTGACGAGTACGAAGAAGATATCGGAGGGTGATATTATATGCGTAGGAATTTACAGCGATGTAACGGCGGGGCAATGACGTGACCTAGCACCGCCTCTATTATAAGTGCTCCACATGATCTTTTTAGGAGGGCGCGGGGGGGAGTGGGGCAGCTATAAGTGAGTCAAACATTTATTACTAATTCTCAGCTCTCGGGTTTCTCCTTCAATTAATGCTGGTGGAGAGGCGAGACGAGAGGGGAAGAGGCAGGCAGCACGACACACAGGTGAGAGGGGATGTTTAACGGCCACATCGGCGTAGCCGTCTCGCCGACACCCAGAGCATGGGATAAGGACACAAAAGCCCGCGCGCAGTAGTGTTTCCTTTACCCAGTCCAGCCTGTACACCGTTTCCCGAATTCAGCTAGTCGCACTTATGTTGGCCACATTGGGCTGACAAGCCTGTGAAATTGAGTTGTGGTGTACGAAAATTGGGTGTGGACAAGCAAACTGTTCAAAGGTGAAAATAAACACGGAAGAGGGCGGAGGGGGAGGGGTGGTGGTGGTGGAGAGAGGGAGGGAGGGAGGGGGAATCCGGAGAAAGGACCGGCTAGATGCTTGCCTTTTTAGAGTCCAGAAAGTGCGGGCCAGTTTCGAGCACCTTTTCTACAGAGGCAGCCTCCACAAACGTAACGAAACCGAATCCCCTAGAAAGGAAAAAAAAGTTGTCGTGAGTACGCATAAACTAGGAGGGGCATGGCTTAAGTGCGTTTGACATGCTGTGGTTGGTTTCACCCAGCTAAACAGGGTTAACGTGGTGTTACAGCGAAATACAGCAGATTGCCTGTCTCAGTAAATTTCAACGGAAGATGCGTTTTCGATTCGAAAAAAATGACTGAAGTATGGTTGCCTAATCCAGGGCTATTTCATTTACGAGCTTCCTTCCAACCGCCTACGGCAACATCACTGTAAAAAATACTTAAATAGGGTGCATTTTCCACTTATTTTTAATGCTTTTATAACTTCAAATGTTATATAGAAAACAGGCATAAAAAAACATTCTTTCTTGTACTTATTTGTTAAAAATATTTATTCTTTAAATTTTCTACGTGATGTGTATCTTGCAGGTTTTAAAATGTTTCTTGTTATACGATTTTTCAAGACAGTGAAATTTATAAAGCCTCTTATCTGTCCATTTATCACTACTGATTATAAAAAAGACAACCTGATCTGCATCCAATACACAATTTCATGATCACTATGTGACGTATTTCTCTTAGCGTAGGGAGATGCATGATCATTCATAGACAGCATTTATACAGCATGTAGTTCGGAAATCCTAAATGCAGGTCGGGGTCAGTAATTCGGGAGACAAACCGTTTTTAAAACCAAAAGCAACACTATTTCAACGAGTAAATACGAAAAAGACATGATTTGCTCCTAAATGAGTATAAGAAGTGATATTTTCACAAATATTTTCTATAAAATGTATTTGAATTAATAAGGGTTTCGAAAATCAACGAGAATTGCCTACTACCTAAGTAGTAGTTTTTAGCGTTCTTTTTGAAGCCGGTCGGAAAGAGGCTGGAGCAAAAGTCAGCATCTTTGCGTGAATAAACTAGCTTGGGATTAGTTTGCGCTGAAAAATATTACAATCATACTTAGGTTATTATTTTTTTCGAATCGAAAACACATTCCGGAGTTCAGGTGAACATCTCATGAGATAGCCAAAATACTGTACTTCGACCGGGCCATGAAAAGCATGTTGCTGTAAAAAACATATCGAGCGATATCAGGCAATTAAGCAGGGTGCACGCCAAATTCGTGCGGCCAGGCTCCTTCAAGAAAATTTCTACTAAAGTCTACTCAATTTATATTACTAATACTACAATTATTACTCATACTATTACTCCAACTACTACTACAACTACTACTACTACAACTACTACTACTACTACTACTACAACTACTACTACTACTACTACTACTACTACTACTACTACTACTACTACTACTACTTACCCAACTACTACTCCAACTACTACTACAACTACTACTACAACTACTACTACTACTACTACTACTACTACTACTACTACTACTACTACTACTACTACTACTACTACTACTACTACTACTACTACTACTACTACTACTACTACTACTACTACTACTACTACTACTACTACTACGCTACTACTACTACTACTACTACTACTACTACTACTACTACTACTACTACTACTACTACTACTACTACTACTACTACTACTACTACTACCACAATTAACCCCCACTGGAGTTTGAAAGTTCAGAATAATACACAAATTGTTCCGGTGCTCGAACAGACTTCGCTTTTGCTCCGAATCTCCATAGTATTTAACTGGCAGCACGGGGAGGCTGAATCTGATTGGGTGATTCTGAGAGCAACTGTTGACCTTCGTAATCAACAACTGTCCTCCCCGACAGTTGAGTGATTCATGAGATGCGTTGGTAGCAGGTGTTGCGGTGTATCCAGGGTCACCCTCTGAATCCACTCCTTCCCATAAAGGCAAGTTGACAATGGGAATAAGTTGCTGGACACCCACGTCGTGAAGGGTTGACAACTAAGTAGACGTCGAGCGGGTGTGCGACAGATCCAACAATGGAATAGCAGTAGACTTAAGTAGGGTGTGAGGAACCGGAGGTCTGCAGCCGCTACGTTAAAAGATCCCCCCATCCAACCCCACGTCGAACCACAGAAGCCACCGGGATAGGTTGGAGTTCGTGGTCTGCCCATTGTACGGAGTTTTACGCTCAAAAATCTTCTGCACTTGGCATGACGACAGTTAGGTTTCCATGCATTCGTCATGCAAAAACTATTTATCTAATTCTCAATCCCAATTTTCAGCAAATCAACATGATCCCTAGGCAACAAACCAATCCGCTAAAAACATCAGGCTGCATGCAATAAACTTGGCAAATACGGCTCGACATACCTAGAGCGTTTCGTCAGAGGATCTCGCATGATCATACACTCCTTAATGCTGCCGAAGACTTGGAAGTAGGACCTGAGGTTTTCTAAAAAGAGCATACTTTATTTAAGCGTGCAGCAACATTGTGGCTCGATGTGTAAATATAATCAGGTCTGGCGTTTGCAGAAGTTGAGTGCAAAAAAGGCCTTTTAAGTGTACTTAATTCAGTTGGATGAGACGTGTTGAGATGAGTGAGGTGCAAAAGTTGTCGACTTCAGATTCTGATAGTACTGCCTCATTAGAATTCAGCAGGAAGAGCAGCAGCCCTGGAAAAGACCAGAACATCAAGGAAACACGAGAACTCCCAGGCACCAGGCAAAGGAGCGGGTCAAAATGGACTGCCAACAATTTCAATGTGTAAATCTTGAGCCCAAACAGAACTCAGGGGGCAGTATATAGTTGAAGAAGGCTATCCAGGACTTTCGGAGTAAAGTCAGACTGAGAATGAGTAGGGAGGAGGAGGAGGAGGAGGAGGAGGAGGAGAGTAAAATTGAGTCAAGGGTCTCGTCAATGCTTCTACCAGTTTACGACACAAATCTTGACAAAAGAATATGTTGTCCGCTTTGCCCAGAACGGAACCCGATCTAGACCTTTTCGAGTGGAAAATTAAGGTAGGATACAAGAATTATTTTTTTGGTTGTGTGCAAACGTGAATACTCATGCATCCCTTGCTGGATTAAAGCAGAATTTAAGAGCAAATTTTCTCTCAGGAGAGTATTGATAATAAGCAGCTACACTACCCCCCAACAAGCTGAGTGGATTCAAAAAATCTCAGACTATTTGAGCTTCCTGCATTTATGCAAATGTAGGATGGGAAGGGTAATAGTACTTCCACAGAAAGCAGTCTGAGCCAAAACTTATTTCATTTGAGCCAATGGTGGAAAACTCATTGGTCTCGGTGGGATTCGAATCCACGACAGCGAGGGAAGGCATCAGTACAGCCAACGCTCTAGCCACCTTAGATACGAGGCCCCACCAGAAGCCATGATGTTAATCAGACTTGGGTCATGGGTTCGAATCCCACGCAGGCCACCGATTCTTCCACAAATTGGTCAAATGAAATATAAGAATCTGCCAAAACACCCTCTTAAAGATTCTGTCTTACTATGCTTGTTCAGAAGCCAATGATATGGGGATAAACATAGATTCTGCTTAACTAAATTGTAATTGTATCAACGGAGGCATGTTCTGTGTCGAAAAAGCTTCTCAGCAAACGCACACTAGAAAGTGCACAAAGTCTGTGCCATCGGTCAGTTACCCATGAGGCATGCAAAGGTGAACTCGAGAACCAGGGCCTTGGTATTGTGAAAAATAAATGGTCGAGGCACTCCTCAGCGAACAGAAGGCAAAGAAGAGAACAGGACTTCTTAACTGCTCATTTATCAGTAGTGTCCAGGTAGGCAGAACGCATTGGAGAAATAACAGATCAACAGTCACAGTGCTCAATCACATTCAATGCCGGCTTGTCTTTGACAGGTCACCCAAAAGTAGGAAATTGGGGCTCGATCTTGTTCATATACAGCGTCGAAATTCGTAACTGTTAATGCGTTTCGAAATCAGCATAACGTGCTAGCCATCATGGCTCGGAAGGCCGCCAACTGATCGGATAGTTCAGTCCAACTGAGGACTGGGAGGCGGGTTGTAATGGCTTCATCTGAATGTAACACCCATTTACGGAGGATCCGAGACTAATGAAAAGGGGCTCATGGGTGCCATAGACCAGACCGCGAGTAGTACGCGTATATGGGCTATGTATGCTTTTGAGGCACTTCGCCCCACTTCCATCACTGGTCGTCGAGAGAGTCTATCTCTCGGAACGCAGCTGAAGTGAGCACACAACAAGAGGGAGGTAGATTCAAAAAATCCAGCTTGTTTATATACAATTTCAGGCTGTCAAGGTAACCGGTGAGACCATCGCATCGTGAAGTAATTGACCTGTAGGCCTTTGCCGTTTCAACTATTGATTACTTCAATCGGATCCTTACTGGGACCCAGTTTTCAACCCGGTATCCAAGGTTTGGCGGGATAAACCAGATCAGGTTCTACAACAGTCCACCATAAAGGGACATTCTCCCTATTTTATCGTCGATCGGTCGAGGAAGATGCATAAGAACTGTCCGACCATGAGGGCTAACGAAATTCAAGGACACGCAGCTTAGATGGAGTAAAACTTCTTCGCGTTTACCAAAACAGTCTACAGTCACCAATCCACCCGAACTGCGCGGACACGTAGTTCAGATGAAACGATCCTACTTACGGATAGCCCACAGATCCGAGCACTTAAGATCGTCTACAGTCCATCTCAGACAAACAGTCCATCTATAATCTGTGAGGAGAACCTCAACCGACTTCCCAAAATGCAGACCGATCCTGATCTCTATCGTTCACAAACCCCGTAGAAAAAAGGAGAAGAAGTTCTACTTACCCGCATATTTGACTACGTTACACAGTGATATGAATGGAAAGGCCTGATGCGAATTTATCGAAAGCTAACGTATGCTCGCCTAATTGTCTTTAGGATTTTTCAATGGGAATTTTCGCTACTCTAAAACAGACAGAAGATCTCGCGGTGTTAAAGGCGCTCAATGGGTACCTACGAATAAACACCAAACTTGTGAAGGCGAAAGTACGAGCCAGATTTATTGGGAAATGTGTCGAGGGAAATGAGTACCGGAACTTCTACTGGAGAGCACTGCAAAGGAATCGTACGGTTATCACCTGCGATACCTCGAGAAGGTATGCCGAAAGGTACCTGGAAAGCACCCGTGTAAAATTGGAAGAACTAGGACGTCACGTATGCCAACGTGCAGCCAAACTCGACCACCTGGACAAAGATGAGAGACAGAAATTCGAAAAATATATGCTGTCCATTGCGGAAATAACACGGAGAAATTAAGCTCGCTTCCCTGCTTCGGAGTGTACACGAAGGCAGAGCACAATCGAAGCTCCCAGAACACCCAAGTCGGTACGTACACAATCTTTCGTCTATATCTCTTTATAAAACGTCAATCGAAGCCTTATCACTTGGTCCTAAGTTTTTCTGCCCACGTCAGAAACCCTGCCAACTAGAGCTAGGAACACAGTTTGAAACCCTCCTTAATCAAACGCACGACCTCCAGTCAGTTTCGATAGACAGCGTACTACGTTAATTAACTGTTCTTATCAGTATTTGAACAGTGGCCAGAAATTTCGAGGCTTGCTAACAAAGCCACACATGGAGAAATTAAAAGACCTCCGGCAAAACAAAGATGTCTCATAACGAGGCCAGATAAGGGAATGGGCGTTGTCTAAATGGACAAAACAGACTATATTATGAAACTACAATCAATTCTGTAAGTAAGGAAAATTTTATAAAGACAGAAAAGGAGAAGGATCGGACTGATGAGGTAGAAGCACAACTGACTTCAAACGGAAGGTCTGATAAACGAAAATTACCTAGAGCGCCTCCGCCCCGTCAGCACGCATGTACCTCGATTGTACGGCTTACCATAGATCCACAAAGACGGCACACCCGTTCGTCCCATCCTAGATATGAGGAAACCACCGTACCATGCGATAAGAAATGGTTAGCAGACAAACTTAAGCCCATACAGGATCAGCTAGCGCCAACTAGCTACCAAGATACATTTGCCTTCGTTAAAGGCGAAAAAGACCTCGACCTGAATGGCATGGCGATGTTTTCACTGGATGTCCCGTATCTTTTTACGAATGTGCCAGCTACGGAGACAGTCAACTACATCTGTGAATTCATTACTTCCGATCAACAAGGTATAGGAATACCAGTGCATGCGCTCAAGGCACTGTTATCAAGATGTACCTTGAATGTGCAGTTCCTATTTAACAACTTATACAGGTAGACAGAGTAGCTATGGGCTCACCCCTTGGCCCACTTCTAGCGAATATTTTCATGGACGAGCTGGAAGCTTTACAGCTTCGTTCGCAGACAAGCCATCTAAAATATTATGGGCGCTACGTGGATGATATCTTTGCCACTGCATCTGAGCAAACGGAAATTTCAGCTGTAATGGATACCATAAATCAAGCGCACCCGTCAATCAAATTTACACTTGAAGAGGAATAATCCGGATCGCTCCTTTTCTTGGACGTGCTTCTGAGTAGAAGGCCTGACGGGAGTATTCGACGCAGTGTCGATCGTAAGAAGACATGGTCCGGACAATACACCCAATTTGAGAGTTTTGTACCACTGAACTTTAAGCGTAATTTAGTGTGCTGTCTGACGCAAAGGGCGAAAAGGATCTGCTCGGCCGATAGCATTGACGAAGAGCGTAACGCTGTAGAAAGTACTTTTCGATAGAATGGATATCCAAATAGATTTATTGCTAAAAATATGACCGAAAGACCCCCAAAGCCACCGGTGCTAACGGCAACAAAAAACAACCATTAATCAGTGTCCCATTTCAAGGGGACGGAGCAAGTGAACTCTTACGAAGGTGCCTAAGCCAAGATGTGTCAAGCACCTTTCCAGCAGCTGATGCCCATGTACTGTTCTCGACTACTCCCATCCTACATGGAGAGGGCAAGGACAAACTGCCAACCCAGTCCAACTTAATGCGCATTTATTCTTTCACCTGCTCCTGTGGGGCAGAATATTGATTGCACGAGCCGGCGTTTGTCCAAAAGAGTACGAGAACACCTTCCAGTATGGTTAGGAAAGGGGCAGGTGAAGAACATATACAGCTCTTTCCTAGCGCAAGTAGTAGACACAGACCATCGTGTAGATGCCAAAGAGGCCTTCCGGGTAATTTACAAGGGTGCCTCAACCTCCTCAAAATGCCTTGGACAGCATCTGTGGGCTGCGGTAGATGTGGCTGCAATCAGGCTACGCAAACCGGTCCTCTGCGTCACTGTGGATTTCAGAAAAAAAAACATGGAACTACCGATTTTATATTCGTATGCCAGCAACTGAACGGAATATTACAGGAAACGGGGGTCGGCCTTTAAAAAAGCTTCACCAATATCATCAAGGCCTTCGACACGGTGAACAGAAACAGCTCTTCGAATGTACTGAGAGCTGAGGCACCCTGAACGATTCATTATAATGGGCAGGCAGCTCCACGATGTCATGCAGCCACGCACAACGGACGATGTATCAAAATTGGAGGCATCTGCTGCGACAAACGAGTGAAACAGGGCTGCATTAATGTCCGCAACCTTTTCAGTAGACTGAGCGGATCGACTAGGCATCAAAGTTAACCTTCGGAGCGATGAAACATTATTTAGCGTCAGCGGTAGGTTGGTCAGGTTACCTCCTCCGTGTCGACTACTGTGCACTGACCACTACAGCTCAAGCAGCGAGTTCTTGACGTTCTAGAGTCTGCATGCGCCAACTTCATACTTACCGTCAGTATATAGAATACGATTATCATATACGAGGCGGCACTGGAACTTTAGACGGCTAAGAACCAGGGAAGATCACTTCACAGCGGTACGATAATGCTCTTATTGGGCAGAACTATAACATGGAACATTAAAGTTGACGACGCTATTACAACTCAGATCTAAAAAACTTGCCAGAAATTTGGCAGACTGCATTGTTCAGTCTGGTATGGCGGCGAATCCTCTATATAAAAACCAGGATATGCAAGGCTGTCAACCCGACAGCTCTATGCTGCAACTCATATCCCTGGACAACATTCCGAAGCAAAACAGGAGAGCTAAGCCATTTTCACCTAGGCTGGTGGTATCAGGCAGGTGGTATTAAAAGTGGAGCTAGAGAGATGGATTCTGGACACCCAGGTGTTGAGGTCAAACAGTATACTGAACACTCATTCCATGCTGAAGTAGAGTTAACGACTATGGGGTAGCCACAGCTCGAGGAAAACCGATAAACACATACCAAAATACCTCTTATACCAGAAATTCGCTACGAATATTAAGAGACAAGGTGGATCAAAACGATACTATTGTGGATTTCTCTCCGATCTCCGGGAAAAGCTCACATAGGACTGGTAAGCTTGTCAAGCAGTCAAGATCGAAGCTAATTCAAGATGTCAGTTATATCAATACGGCCAAGGCTTGTTAAGAGCCCCGATGGATCTGAACTCACTGTAAACCCACCCTGCCCAGCCCACTATCCCCAGAACAAACGACTGGCTCCGCTAAATAAAATTTGTCCACTGTCTTTGCTGCAGCACCATTCGGTCAGCTCAGTGCACATTGGCCATTGGACACCTTCATAGCGAATAAAATGAGCCCATCGGCAGGACAAACGAGGGCATGCACCAGCCGTGCAGATCCGGAACCGACCAGTTCCCACCGCGAGCACCTGTTTATGAAGGCATGGAGCACCGACCAACACCCACCACACACACGACAGTTCGACAGTTGAAGTCCAACGATGTCCACCGTATGCTCCACACCAGGGTGGTGCAGGAACGGTGACTTGCACGTAGATTCGGTTAAAGTGGTGGCAGCCTCGCGCTGCAGCTACAGCACCCTCTCCTCCTCCCCCATCTGAGCCCGGTGCCATGACAGGGTCAAGAAGACTGGATGGGAGAGGGCGCCGCTGACTGGCGCGGCCGGAGCCGCCCCTGGGCATTCTATCACACTTGATACAGAGGATAGTTTGACTGTCAATTCCGACGAGATCCACCGTAGGCTCCACAGCAGGGTGACTTGCGCATGATTTAGTTTAAAGTGATAGTAGGCTTGCGCTGCATCAACCGCACTCTCTCCTTTTCCCACCTATGCCCGGTGTCAAGAAGACCGGAGACGGGAGAGGGCGCAGGTGGCTGGCGCGGCCGATGCCCCTAGGCCCTAGTCACCCCGTAGGCGTGCCACCACACCCCCAATGTACGGCATTTGTTATGGGAGCGCAACCCGAATAAGGTCTAACGTGCCTCGATGTGGCCCTCTTATTGGTCCATCACATATACGACGTGGCCCGTTTAGAGGGGACTACACACACACACACGCACGTCACACCCGCACTCGCTCTTTCCTTATCTAAGCCCGATGTCATGACAAAGTCAAGAAGACCGGAGGCAGGAGAAGACGCCGGTGGCTAGTGCGGCAGGAGCCGCCCGTAGGCGTGCCATCCCCCATGTTCGGCAATTTTTACGGGAGCGCAACCCGAATAACGCCTGTCGTGCCCTGATGTGGCTTTAACTTTGGTCCAACGCATCTACCCCGTGCCCTGTTTAGAGGGCACACGCAACCGGCGTGCCATGTCATCTACGGAGCCCAGTCTCATCCCCAGTCAGCCGAAAAGCTCGGGTAGGCCACTGGTGTATTGGCGGGGGAAAGAGAGATGGAGAGAGCTCGACACTGAAGTATCCTTCCTCATAGCAATTCGGCCTATTCCCCATTAAATACGACGCGCCTGAATCCATCACAACGCGCCAACCGATCACATAACGCGGTGCTGAGCAGGAATTCACGTTGCACCGGCTCCTTAACGATAGGCAATCACGATAGAGCCACTATCGCAGACGTATAACCTGAATAAATTGAGGCACGCGTGGAGTGAGGGACTGGTCTGTGCGTAGTACACATAGAAAGTTGTTACACCTTGTCAGTCATCGTGACTGCGCTTTCAACAACAACATTGTTTGGAGTTTGTCTCGCCATTGAAAAGCAGTGTTTGGCTGGGTGTGGGAATGGAAAGTCGTGCATGTTCAACCCGAGTCTGACTCGGTGCAAATTCAGAGCCTTATCGCTTGCGACGGTCGACCTACCACCACCTTTCTGGCCTGAGACGTGATGAAATTACTGGACCAAATTCTGAGTTAAGAGGTCTGGGGTGTGTAACATGCGCAGGAGTGGCACCGGATTCCCCGTTGTACAATGTTAGCTCACGCGGCTGTCGACTACCGCTTGGGGTGCCCTGGCAAAACTTCGATAACCATTCTGATTTGCGAGGGCAGCCGATGTCTCCCCAACACGAGTAAATCTGTGTGGGAAGTTTGGTTCGGTTGTGGGATGGGAACCAGACTTCCTGGGGGAGGAGCTTAAGCCCTTGCCTCAAAGCCCCTATCCAGGTAAGCAAACGATTGAACACAATGGTGCGAGGAAAGTGAACGAGATCGATACTGAGCTAACCGCGTTCACGACGATCCAGTTCGCTTGCAATTCCCCAATGCTCTTCCGAAGTATCGGTAGTCATTGCTGGGCAAAGCAATTTATGGGAAATGCGCGGCCTACAAACTTCTGAGAGGCGGTCGACCAGAAGACGAAGTAGGAAACGTTTGGAGTCACCGAATCTTGCAGTAGAGTCGATCCCATGCATGTTCCAACGGATAAAGACAACGAAATCCACGGTTCCAGAAGGGAAACTTTCGACTTTTGATTTAAAGGATTAAACGGAGATAATGCACTTTCACCTACGAAGACATTCCATGCAATACCGCTACCAGCCACGGAAATTCTTTTGAAGGTTACCCAGGCGAAAAATTTATCCACAGTACTACCTGCTCTCTATCCAGGCAGTCGCTGGGATAATAACGAGTTAGATTTTGCTAGAATATAAACTTTGTTGTCGGAACTGCTTATATGGTCTGGACACGAATAAAGTTACTTGAAATTGTAAATATGCTTTCAAAACCTAAGACTACGCAAGAGATTTTGTAATGCCCTTACACACTCGACACTCCAACAATCGTTACCGAAGCTGGTCTACGTGGGCCTCATAGATGTGTAAGCGCAGACGGTAACTTGCACATGGATTATTTTTTATAGTGGCATTAGACTTGCGATGCATCTACCCTGCATCCTCCCTTAACAAGCTGAGAATGTTATCATGGCAGGGTCAAGAAGACCGGAGACGGGAGAGGGCATATGTGACTGGCGGGGCATGAGCCTGCATCTAGGCTCATAAGTTCCTTCAAACACATTTATTCCTAAGTAGAAACAAGCTGAATCTTGAATAGTTCTACATATATGTGAGTAAAACCATAATCGTGGGAAAAAATAACTAAGGAAGCAATTTTTAGCTCCACTAGTGTGACAACTAAAAGGGTCACGCAGTAAATGCGCTGGACCAACATGGGAGCTTGATCACGGCATAACAGGCGTTATTGTGGATGCGCATCCATAACAAATGCCGCATATGCGGAGTGGGTGTGGTGGCACACCTAGGTTCAGGTTCCCACTCCGCTAATCACTTGCAACTTCTCCCGCCTCCGGCCTTCTTGACTTGGTCATGACAGCGTATCCAGGTGGAGGAGGGGGTGGGGAGAGAATGCGGTAGCTGCGCTGGAAGTCTATCACTATAAACTCATTCACGCACAAGTCCCCGTCCCTGCGCCCAGCATGCTCTGGGGCACTTGGTGGACATCGTCGGAAACGAGGGTCACACTATCATATTTCAATCAGCGACATACTGATTGTTCAATTCGTTGGTTAAAGACTCAGGCCACAAATGCACGTCCAGCCCAGAGAGCGCTTCTCGTGTGGTGTCAAGGAAGTGCATATAAAAATGTCTTCTAAAGAGGTATAGATAAAGAAATTACTGGCTGTGCTTTCCAAAGTACAAAAGGTCCTATCGACTTCACAGAACGGAGGAAAAGTGAGCAAAGTGCATGAGCTTGTAACCCTAACAGACAAAATACATAACTCACCTGCCGTTGTCAGGGGATTCAGTCCACCGATGAACATTTTCCTGAAAGAAAATAAAAAGCGTCATAGTGAGGGTGTGTCGAGGAGCAACGAAAAGGAAGGAAATTGGAATATACTAACAGTTCAGCCCTCTGTTGGGACATTCTTCCAAAGATGGTGCATGAGACTGTAAATCCTATTAGCGTGTGCCAAGGCGTGCCTTAAGGTCTTATTAGAGCTTTGAATTCAGATGTGGCGGCACGCCTAGAAGCCGGGTTCCCACCACGCTAGTCACTTGCACCTTCTCCCGCCTCCGGCCGTCTTGACTTGGTCATGACACGGGGATCAGGTGGGCGAGGAGTAGAGAGTGTGATAGACGCACCACAAGTCTCCTCTCACTATAATCTAATTCACGCGCAAGGCATCGACCTGCGCCACCATGCTGTTGAGCACACGGTGAACCTCGTCGAAACCGACGGGTTTTGAAGTGGAGCCCTTTAAATTGGTGTCTTCCCGAACGCAATAAAATCCGCATCTCGAAGTTATCGGATAAGCTCATCTCCCCTTATCCGACCCGAAAAAAAATAATCCAGATGCGTAATCCCTAGATTCTGGAAACGTCATAATCCATACGCTAGTTTTTTCCTCACTCGGTTGCGCTGTTTCAGCACAATAGCATCAGTAATTAAATTTACCGACTCCGATAGAGGCTGCGACTGACCATCTGGTCATCAATCACTAGCGGAAAGAATGCAAACAGGATTTTCGTACGTTGGTGGGCGCCAGATGCTACCGAGTACATTTAAAAACCGACATAAGTATGTGCAGAACTGAAAAAGTCATTAAGCATGACCCTACGGTCAAAACAGGTTTGCTGACCGTCTTAAGAAAGTTCAGGCCGGCCGGTAACATTCTGCTCTAAGAAAGCATCTAAAAACAAGGAGCATCACCGATGGTTTGTGAAGGAATAACTCGTCATACAAAACTACCTGGATGTGGTAGTTGTATTTGCATGAGCAACGACCCACTATGAAAATACAACCCATTACAACCCACTATGAAATACAACAGTAAAAGTATACCAAGTTGTCAACTAGACACGCCAAGTGAGGATAAATGGAGGGAGATTTGATAAGAAGACTTTTGGCCTGCAGTTTTAAACAATGATGAGGTTTTAGCATAGTAAAAATTTTCCTAAATTCTCACTTGACTTCGAACCATCCAAACATTCGTATTCGGCGTCGGTCCCTCCGGTTTGGTTTTCAAAAGCCTACCAGACCCCGGGAAACTTATGAAGCACTAACTTGTAACAAATACGAACAGTTTTAAATGAATATGTTTATTAGGCATGTTGAATGAGAGGCTCTTGAGAACAAGTAAGGAGGAAGAAGGACCAATCACTCCGCTTAATAAACAGATAATGAAAGGAAAAAGTCCAAAGAACAATGCGAGTGTTTAGTAGTTTTAAGAGGGAATGAACCTACTCCACAAAATAGCAAACCTTAAAATTGCCGACTTTCTTCCTTAAGACTCCGAATTAAGCGGCATATGTACTTCGAATTTCGGCCCTGCGAGGCCCACCACACAGCCAAAGCTGCAAGGGATTCGATGTATGGCCTCTAATGATATGCTGCGAAACTCTAATTTTACTTTCTTGATTCAATAACCATGACTACCACTGCCTTATATGAAAGGTTGACGAGTACACGCGTATAAACAGAAAGAAGTAAGTGAGTAGCGCACAGAGATAAGTAAGTTTTACCTTTCAGCGACCTATCCCGATTGCAGAATGGAAAGCAAAAGACTGCTGTATCATAGAGTCAAATCTCGCGCACTGTCGGCAGTACCTCTTAAGATGCTTACCTCAAAACCTACCATAAGTATTACCTTATCTAGTTAAGGGACTATTAAAGTGACTCTACAGAAATGTGGATGACTACGCTAAAATCCTCACATAGTAACTCTGGAAGTCAGTATGGTTAATGAAGGAGCAGAATCAAGGGTAGATAAATGCCCGAAAGGCGAACCTCTCTAATGGTGGGCAGTTATTCATGGCAGGAGAGTGGCGTAAGTTACAGCTTGTGGTATCGGGAGAGATTTAAAGAATATACTGGGTTCTGTACTTATTAAAGAACTGGTTTTGCATTTGAGCAGTGAGCAAAGCTATGTAGGGTCAACCGCGAGGTCAGTATATGTGTGCTGTGACAACGCATCCTAAGGTGACAGAGACCGAGAGAAGCAGACAAAAGAGATTTAAAAGCCCACAGACTGAGGACAATACATCACCATCTGATCGAATTCTAGTCAGAGCAGTGTACAAATTAGTGGGCTGAAAATAGTAAAAAGAGTGACTCGCTAAATCTTAACCCCGAGTGGTGTTTGCAGTGCAGAAGCGAGCTTTTAAAAAGAATTAAGTCTCAATGTAAGCACTGTAGGCTAGAAAGAAGGCCTGGAAACATGCCTTTTCATGGCCAGTCACAGTGTCTCTCGAAGACGCGAAACCGAAAAAGACATTCCGCAGAACTGCAGCTCGAGCCTGTTTCGAGTTGGCTTAGGCAAATATAGGGCGAAAGACAAACGCTACATGAGAAACCTGGACGTTATGCAGCACATGAAACGTACCACAGTCTGTGAGTTAACCAAGACCCTGTCTACCATTACCAGGGACATAAGTTGTCATACAAGCAAAAAAATACTTTTGGGCTCTCCCACGAAGGAAAATAAGTGGCTATTAACTGCGGATTATTAAGGCACAATTTGAAGTCCCCCGTATTACAGGTGGCCTTACGTTACATTTCAGGTAGGTTCGAGTTGGAGATTAATATTAGAGCTAGTAGGGTTACTGTCAGCGTTCTGTTTACGGTAAGGATAAACTAAAGACGGGGACTAAGTAACACAGCTAGAATTTACCACCAGTCCACCCGTTATACGGGCGAATGCTTATACCCCAGCCCAGCCTGCCGTCCGTCGTATCTTGTGTTTGACCATATTTAAGCGACAGAGCGGCCAATTCACTTCCGAAAAACAGCGCGTCATCTTTGGAACACTTGACCAACTCAATTTTAGGAACAGTTGACGAATCTGGAAAACTGAACCAAACGCTCCATAAATTCAGCCGACCTAATTCAATTTGGTGAACAGTAAAATATGATGAAATAAATCATCTAATTTTTCAGCGAGCTGTGCCTTGCAGTACTATGTAATGACGCATAATTTGTTCCGAAAGCCAAGGTCAAGAATGCTACGAGTTAAAAATAAGAAGACGATGAATATTTCAACCTAGCAACCACAAACGCAACCTACACAGGCTGTTGCTGCTTTGAGCACTAACACGATTGTGCAAAGTGTCACGACGAAGGACGACCTAACGACACGTCTTGGGGTAGACTGGCTTATTAGCTAATTGAAATGCACTCTGTTTACTCTGCCTTCGGATAAACTATAAAGCAAGCAGAATTTGGTCCGTGTACTGTCCCCCTTCGAATGTTTACATGAAGTTCGGCGTCCGGTGCAACAAATACACTCATGCTGCTTGCATTCACTTTGACGCACGCAAAAAAAAACTACTGCAGCAGCAGCAGTGGCCAGCTTAGGTAATAAAATTGAAATTTTAACGAGGCGAAAAGGTTGTCACGCCTGCATAGGTAGGCCGGGATGAAGCAATTTACTGCAGAGAAGAAAACTACCCAAAAGGAGGAGGAGGAGGAGGAGGAGGAGGAGGAGGAGGAGGAGGAGGAGGAGGAGGATGAGGAGGAGGAAAGGGTAGTGTGAGGGTGAATCAGAGAAAGCAAGCCATTTCTGCTCAGGGCAGTTGCGTCCACGCATAATGCTGCCTGAATTATATATCCCAACAAAACTGTGAAAAATTCACCCCCGAACAGGCCTCTGTAGTTTTATTTCGGGTAAGGGTGTGACACACAGTTAGGCGTTAGTTGGACGTAAATGGAAGTCCCTAGAGGAAGCCAAAGGAGTAAAATCTTCCATTTTTGAAAAATTTGATGGCCTCGACTGGGTTAAAGAAGAACGGACGAAAGTTTGATGGGAAATGATTATGAATATTCTACAGTGAACAAATCCGAGAAAATTAGGAGATTGAGATGTACGGTGATTGCGTCTTAGAGATACTGCACTGTTAAAGGGCTCGCAGACAACACTGCTTGACGTGCGAAAAATTAGATTTGCATAGCTGGTCTAGGGTAGTCAGCTACCTTTGTGGACCAGTGGGCACAGCTAAAGCGTAGATCTAAACGAAAGTTATGCAGGACCAAGTTTAGTCTCT
This sequence comes from Schistocephalus solidus, assembly GCA_017591395.1. Taxonomy (NCBI): domain Eukaryota; kingdom Metazoa; phylum Platyhelminthes; class Cestoda; order Diphyllobothriidea; family Diphyllobothriidae; genus Schistocephalus; species Schistocephalus solidus. The sequence continues at coordinate 95,456 of WEDG01004798.1, read as the reverse complement.
TTTCCTATGGAAGGCTGTTAAATTCTGAATTTAATCGGCCTGCCCACTACCTTGAATGAAGGAGTGGCGGCAGCGAGCAAACCTCTGGCGAGACGATATCAGTTGGCGCACGTTGATAAGGCTAATCGGAAGGACCGTGAGTGACCGACTCACTGAAGGTTTCAAAAACATTTTCTGCGTTCACTGCAAGCCAACAGTTACTGTGAAACACGTGGGTGAAGAAATCGAGATTTTATGCAGAAAAAAAGAACGTCAACTTAAGGCGGAACTTCGCATCAAATCTGCGACACGCAATAGCCAACGAGAAAACGCCAGCAACAAGCAAGATAGGATGCCGGTTTGAATTACCAGAGCTGGATAAAATGATTAGGAATGAGGCTCGACCTGATTTACTAAATGCTCCACTCAACCCCGATGAGTATACTGAGCAAGTATAATTTTGAAAGGTTGGCGACGCTCCAGTTGCCAATTAAATGAACAGAATTTCCAAAACCCATTTCTGTGGAGGAAATCTGAAAGGGTTTTGAGCACAACATTACCATGCTCATGTTTTTTATAGCTCGTAATGTGGTATATGCTGCGAAAAGCGTGGAAAGGCACGACATGCATCTTTTACGTCGAGATTGATTGTAAACCAGCACAATACGGAGTGAAATCAACATGGAGGGAATGCATGAATTTGAAGTGTGCTAGGTAGGTAAATCGTAGTTTAGCGATAACCTATTATAGCGCAGATAAATGTAGCTGCCAGATGATAATTCTTTTAGGAACAAACACATCGGGTCTGCTTCGTACTGAGCCAGGGATATCCACTTCCGGGATGTTAAAAAATACCATCTGAGGTCTCACAGGATGGGAGGCTATAAAGCGCTAAAACCAGATTCCGGGGGAGGGCCGCCCTTAGAAATAGAGTTTGCCAGGTCCTAACGGTAAGTTTTTCGTACTTCACTATTTGGAATCTGCTGTCGCGTGCAGTTTTACAGACATGGGCTCCGCATGTGAAAAATATATTAGTCAGAGCACGTGCGCAGGGTAAGGTAAATGCCATAAATCAAGGCTGAAAGGAACCATACGACGTCCAATAGTCATACTGCGTCAAACTATGTATAAAATTAAACAGGACTTATAGAGACATCAAGCAATAGGGCACAAAACAGAAGTACGCCCAGAACGCCCCAAGGAAAACATTTTGCACTAAAAGTCACTAACGCAGCTAAGTAGGTTAAAAATTAATAAAAATAAATGCAGTCCTGACATTTGGATGTAAATTCATACGGAAACTGAAGAAAGCCGAGCATTATAAGTCAAGGAACAGGCAGAGAACACCAGACGCGATAAACCTCACGTGCAGAAATACGCTCTAACATACCCAGGATCGTTTGAATCGCAGCCACTATCCGTGCTAACAGGTGAGAGCTGTTGCGATATCGTTGAGCCTGAGAAGGATTGTTCAGCGCTTGATGTGCTTTTCGGCGTTGTGGGGATCGATGTACTGAGAATCACATCGGGGTGTTCAACAGAAGAATCCGCATTCATATGATCACTCTCATTGACCGAGCAGATATGCACTAGTTCACTAGAGGATACCGCCTCCTCTGCAAGTTTTCGAGATTGTGGTACTTCTTCAACGGTCATAATGGACAGAGTGAGATGCAAAATTTGAGCGGCGACCAGAATACTCGAAAATAGAGCAAGAGCGGCGAAGAAGACTTTAGTTGACAGATGAAGTTCACTGGGTAGCAAATGAAATCCGAAATGCCTCAAATTTTAAAAGTGATACGCACGCGGATACCTTAAGCGTGCGAAGGAGTGGAAATGGCGGAAATTATTTGTGCCTCTGGAGAAATAATTCAGCACCAGACAGGTTGGAGAGACTGTGTGCAAACGTTACCAATTAGAATGGTCCGAGGCCCGAACGGCCAGGCTGCTCCAGTCGCTTGCGGGTGGCTCGAATCCCAGCCGATACCTTCAGCAAAGACAGCACGCGGTACGTACGGGTGCTTTTGATTCGCCGTCAGTGACCTTTGCCAGCGAATCTTGTACCTCTTTCTGCACAAACGAGCCAATAGCCCATACACATAGAGCGAGCGGTGTTCGTATTGGCTTAGCGTTGCGGCCAATCACCAAAGCAGGCATGCACTTACAACGGCTTACTGCGTTATTAGCAGAAGATAATGGGAGCGAGCATGCTTCCTTCGACGACATTCTGGGGGTAGATGTGCACTGCAGGTCGGTAGAGGAAAAAAGATGGTTTGCACTCCCGGCCCTAATGCTGGTTTGATTATTAAAACGTTTACGTCATAATTGACGGTTAAATAAACTCTCAAAAGCTTAGTCAGCAAGAGCTAGTGAGCTGATGCCATGTGAACTGGCACGTGCTTTGTGCCTGTGAAAATATCCTCGAAAAGATTTCGCAAGCCCTCCCCCCTTCCTGAACGCATGTAGACGATACTGTTCAGTGATTTCATTGGAAACAGGGTGTCACCGTGTTCCATTCAACAAAGATTCGACCTCTCTCTTCAAGTTTGAGTGCTATGAAGCGGACAGGCATCACCGACTTTAGTTCGCTTTATCTGTAACCAGGGCTTCCGTAGATATGTGAATAAAAATTTATGCTCCTTAGGTGGGCCGATGAGGGACACATTAGGCCGGAGAGTCCTGGGACGCTTAATTTCTTCCCTTCTCGGAGATCGCATCCGTAATCGCCTCTGTAATTTGAGCAATGCCCGGTTCAATAGTAAGAATGTTCGTAGGGTGAAATTGCCAGACAGAAATCCGATTTCAATGCAGATCGTGATGCATGCTTCCCTAATTAAGGACAACAACCTTAAGTACCGCTTTTTTATGAGATACACCTTGTGAGTAATTGTGGGATGTTCGATACCGACTCTGGTTTGTTTTGTCTTTAAAGTTGAATGCTTCTCAGGTTATTTGACTTGGATTCATTGACTTGTTTCACTCGTCAGAGCAAATGAAGCTACTCTTCTCTTAACTATTTATCTGTAACGTAGTGGTCTTGAAAAATATAAACCACATTTGCCCCTTGTTATTACACAAAAAATGGTAATTTTTGCCTTTTTGGGCATGTAATTTCAAAAATAAAGCAGACTTAAGATTTAAGTGAACGAAGCACACACCTGCGTGTCTATATAAACATGCATGGTGACAAGCACTCAACAACCTCTTCGGTAACCTTTGATAACCAAATAGGTGATACAATTTTCGAGCGCAATTTATTCCAAACTTTGTATTAACTGTAAGATTTTAATTCTTTGGTTTCTGCAGCTTATGCACGCGACTAGAAGATTTAAAATCCCCACCTACACGCATATAAATAAATACCATACTGTTCACGTATTAACTCTGTCAGCAGTTTTTCTGCTTATTTCGGCTGCAAGAATTACCCAAATGTTAGACTTATTGTTGATTTGGCACGTTTGCCCTATTTGAACTTCTGCCAATTCGGCATTTGCATTGGAAGTTCGTCCCCTAAATGTGGCATTTGTGTACCCTGTTGGTTCAGATCGTTTAAAGATTTTTTGCTCAGCATGCTAATTAGCCAAAAGCCTGGTCCTGATTTTCGAAAAAAATTAACTATGTCTTCACTCCTCCATGTGGGAAGGCGAAAAAGAACACTTCAGTGGTGTAGCCTAGATATTGAATCCGAATCAGTATTTTTTATTATCAAAATAATGCATAAATCAGGAGGTATCCTCTTCTATGATCTTAAACCTGGTTTACTGATCCAACTACAATAGGTGATTTAGTCATTGTGTTCTATGCTACCACTGTCCAGGAGTGACTTTGGATAGTAAAATGTATGCCCCTAGGCTAACCCCGGAAACCATGTGTGCGCTACAGTCCCTCGCTTTCTTCTTCTTCTTCTTCTTCTTCTTCTTCTTCTTCTTCTTCTTCTTCTTCTTCTTCTTCTTCTTCTTCTTCTTCTTCTTCTTCTTCTTCTTCTTCTTTTACACTAGTTGCTTCATTGTCGGCATTTTACGGTCGGATTAGGGGCTTTGGCTCGACTGCTCCTATTTTTAGGTCCGGACACTATCCTTTCCCTTATCATATAATTGCGGAATCTGTGCACGCTCACGCTGTCGCTACCGAGGCAGAAGAACGGCAATGCAACGATCAACATAAATAACAGCCAAAAGGAGGTAGGGTAAACAACCCATCAACTTTCAATTGCAAGATGAGGGAAGCTGAGCTGATGTTCACGCAAAGCAGTTTAGCAGCTAACACAAGCGCGCACGCGAAGAAATTACATCTCTCCTAGTAGCTTCTCAAGTCAACGGTGGCCACACCTACATTGGCTGGGTGCGCACGTTCTTGCACTAAATTGATTGGCTGATTCCTAGCAAATGGTAGGCGATTTAGTCTAGCGCCTTACGCGGGTGTGGCAACTCGAAGCGCTCAGTTCCGCCGTTCTCGGAGGGCGCAGTTGCAATTTCTGGGGCACACATGCAAATAAGATGTCTCAGGACGGCAGCCATTTAGCAGAAATTTTAATGCTACCCTCTCGTGGGTGGTCTTGGAATACCTAGTGTTTTTCAGGAACCCTACGCCTAACACTAAGCGTAATGTTAGGACTTGAGTTTGGCGTGAGGGGGAATGAGCGAAACGGGAGGGGGTTAAGGTGAGCCTACCAGAATGACTTAATTAGCTATTTTATAGAAGTACAGACTAGGTGGGGTCACATATCCTTTACATGCCCGACACCCACATGAATACTTCGTGGCTTCTACAAAGTAGTAAAACTTTTCGTCTTTTATAATCGGCAAATAACGATAGATGGAGCATGCTACACATTAAAAATTACGGACACCGACAGTATTTTTTCTTGTACATTTTATGTGTTGCTTGGATCCTTCAGGTGGCAATTGACAAAAAAAGATAAAATCTTCGCGTCTGAAGTTAGGAAGCTTACATTAGCAATGGTGCTAGGTGAAGCATTATTAAGAAGTGAAGATCACCGAGAATGGGGATGGGGCGGTGAGTGGGGCAGCAGGAACAGCTGCGTCTGTCTGACTACAAGAAAGTACATGTTGGCTTGCCGGGCTCACACAATGCGGGCTGCGGTGGTCGACAGGCGGACGTGGCGTGCAAATTAACGCGCCAGCTCCAGCGCAGACGCCGGCCGGCTTTGCAAGGTCGTCTGCAATAAATGCTCCAGCTGGTTTCGCACGTGAGAGCGTGGTCACCTGTGCACGCTATCCTGCCCATAACGACACCGTACTTGAGTTTCCTCGTCAGCGTTATTATCTTAGCCACCGCCGCCGCCACCGTCGTCGTCGTCGCCGCCACCACCGCCACCGTCGCCACCGCCGCAGTTGTCATCATCATCATCCAAAGCTTTGGTATCATAGCTTAGACTACCTAAAATTAACGGTACTCTGTTAACTGAAGATGTCTTTCAGAAACTGCATGCACTATTCCTTTGCATTTTGTGGCATAACCCATGAAATCAGCCCGTATTTTGCAAAAATGGAGGAATGAGAAAATAAGGGGGGGAGGCATTGGAAAAGGGGTAAAAAGTACCTGTGGCATTTTAATCCAGAGTTTTAAAGTAGCTGATGTAAAAAGGTGGGAAGACGCGATCTTTTGACCATTTCGACTAACTTCATCTTAATCTCTTCAAGACTGACAGAAGATCCTTCATGAAACTTATCAAACGAAGTGCATTACCCAAATCATAAAGTAACTACTACAACAGGAAACACATGCAATCAAAATTCGCTGATAATCACTGAGGCGATAACCGAAGAGAAAACAAAGTTCAAGGTTGCAGATTAATCATTCCTTACTTACCTTATTTAAATAGTCGATTGTCATGAGTTAATGCATGGAAAATTTTGATATTGGAGGGAAGAACATTATTGAAGACCGAAATAAGCTCTAGATGGAGAAACTGCTTAAATATGACGAAGTGCACCAAAAGTTACTAGTAGTTGGGATACATTGGTAGGCTTGAGTCAAAGGAAAATCGGAGAACGTTATTTAACTTGATATCCAGTTGCTCAGTGGATAGTCATGGTGTAGAAATGAAGTGGAAATGTTACAAAAATCACTTTCCGAAAACACAGTAGCAAAGCACGCAAACAAAGCAGAGCATAGACAGTAAACTCTAAAAAACCGTTTTAAACGGCTTTCGAGTCGAATATTCTCAAAAACCGTGCTCTGTACGTAGTCTAATGGCTGGTCAACTGTCTAGTATTGAGCAACCTTCAGAAGGATTGTAAATCAAAGCAGTACTAAAATTTTTAGGCATAATTAGGGAGGAATAAGATGAGACTGCTTGGTTTTCTTTCTGGGGATTACGCAGAAATAAGTGTTCTTTCGAAGCCACTTACTACGGGCCGGTCATTTAGTAAAACCAGGGGCATACTTTGCAAATGCAAACGTATTTAAAATAGGATTGCCCTACCGCTAAATTAAGGCGTTGATTCTGGAGACGAAGAACGCCGTAAGGGGCCCAAGGCGCCCGAAGATGAGGGCTATTGCGTGCTGGGTAGGGCGTAACTTGAACACCGCAAACATCAGAACCGACCATGAGAATCAGGATGCGACGGAAGACACCACCAAGACGGCTTTATAGTGTACGAAACCAGTAGTTGCTGCCACCGGGGGAAGGAGCTGAGGGGCAACGGTCATTGACGAGACCAGGCCCTGCACTGACAGTCATGCCTGTTGTGTAGGTGGTTTCCAGTTATGAGTTCCACGTGACGCGATCGTAGTAGGTCACATCATTTTTCGCGTGCAGGAGGGGACTAAGCCTAACGTATCGTAACTGGCAATTAACTCCCACCTATGGCTCTGCCTAGCGGCCACACACCGATAACCGCCTCGACTGGCGGGCTAAAGCAAATGAGTTTATGTGGTTTTGTGTGTCCCCACAACCGGTATTTCTGCTCCCCCGTGCCTCTCCACCCTTCCTCCTCGCCATCCGCACTTTGAAAAGTCATGCGGAAAAGGTTAAATGCGCTCCAGCCAACGGCCTACATTAACTTGATCCGCCCTTCCAATAACCCAAGTCGTGATCCATATTGTAGTTTAACAGCCACCTGGGATGCCTCAGCAGCCATATTTAGGGACAGCATGGCTTACCGCCTCGTGGAGATGGGGCTAGAAAATGTACCCAAGCAAAATGCTGGGGTCACGTCATCTGCACGCTGAACGTGGCTCACAGATGTAAAATACACCGTCGAAATAACCAAACAACCAACAATCCCTGTCCCAATCCACCCCGTTCCATTCTGGCAGCCTGGAATGTCCGTGATCATTTAGAAAATCCGAGGAGCAACCGGCCCGAAAGGACAACAGCACCAATTTTTCGACCATTAAGGCGCTACAAGATGGACATTATTGCTCTCAGCGAGAAGTGATTCACTGAACAGAGCCGGCTGGACGATATGGGAGCCGGCTGCACCTTCTTCTGGATCAGACGCCAGGAGGCAAAGCGACGCAACGGTGGCATTGCATTTGCCGTAAGGAGCATCATCCTGGAAAAAATGCCCTTTCTACTGCAGGGCATATAATGATCGACTGAGCAACCTGCGCCTGCCTTTTCGGGGAACCAAATTTGTCACCGTCAGCGGTGTCTCTGTCCATGCAATTTTAATTTCTAGCAATGAGAAAATTGCCAACAAAGAGAGCATGACATCGCCATTTCTGCGCTCACCGACCTGCTTAAACAATATGTTTGTTCTGTTGAGTCCTGGAGCACAAGTTAGAGCCCTCACAGGCGTTTGCATAGCGATGTGTAGCATATGTTGATAAAGTGGCCAGACTGGTGCTCGAGAGTTGGTCCTCGACTGGGACACTCAACCCAGCTATAGAATTACGTCCCGCCTCCCAGGCGCTACGTGCATGGCTCGGATCAGTTCGGCTAATAAGGCAAATGAGAACGCGGAACCGACGCTCACGGAAAAGATGGATGGCGGCCGGAGGTCACATGACCAAAGTCAAACACCGCCTCAGCAATGCGCTCGCAAAACGGAGGACAACTCACGAGAGCAGCAACGACTGATCAGTCCGCCGATTGACGTGGGGAGACCGGCTGACACGCTGCCTTGCCTAAACCTACGACGGTTCCAAAGGGAACAGAGGTCACGCGAGCCCGCCGGCATTCAACCTCGGGGAGGTCTAAGGAAGTCATCAGCGAACGAGCTTTCAAAACGTCAGTACAAATACAATTTGGTCCATGACTTCGCCCCAACTTCTTCTTCGTCTTCTTCGTGAGATGATGAACGCGATAAGATATCGGGACCTCGGATCTTTACGCATTTATATACAGTAGGTGTCCTTACTCATGAAATCTGATGAATTTCATGAGTTATGGCCCGTTTCGCAAAATCAGCGCACACTGCGTCCACTAAAATTTTACATCAATCAAAAACCGATCGTTAGGAAATATATGACTTTTTGTGGTTTACAAATTAATATAACATTGTCTAGAAATGCTAATTGTTTTAGAATAGGTACAGATTACGAAAATGTGAAAAATTGACCTAGTTGAATAAACGGAAGTTTTAAATGTATAGGAAGCCTGACCATGCAGTTAAACGAGTGAATAAAGCAGAAAAAGCCGAATTACTTTTAAAAATAACCTTTTTCAGAGTTTTGCACATAAATATTCCTCAAGATTAAGCGCAACGTAAAGTATGGCCGTCATCAAGCAGCCTAACATGAAAGTGTATATTCCAACACCGTTTCAAAAGCGTTGGTAGTTTTTCTTCCGTTTATATATTGTCTTAGATTCTTAGACCAAAAAGCAGATTTTCGCTTCATTGCGCAGATAGGGACGTCACATTAATATAATATTTCATAAGCTTACATGTTCACAGGTCGGTCAACGACTAATAAATTTAAATAGAATCGTCAGGTGCAATCGTAAACGTATCATTCGGTGTATATAAACAGGACTATTCTATTGTTAAATTTCTCTATACATATTTTGAGTTTTCTATTACGATGAGTTGCAGATAGTCTTTGAAAATGAGGCGAATTCTTTACAATTTTCACTGTCTTCCGTCGACTGCCCATAAATGTACATTACGTTCGATGTGTTTGGTAAAACCCTAAAAATAACATATTTCTTTAAAGCATTTACCGAAGCAGTGACTTTTTGGGCATTCTTTCTAATGCAGACGGCCGTCTGGGTCGTATTTGTAGACTCACACAAACATGAAAACTCGCTGCCATTAAAAATCAACGTTCACAACAAAAGCTGAGAAAATATATGCCTATTATTAGTGAAAAAATTTTCAATAATAAGTAACCTTTTAAAAAAGTGTTTTTATTTGATGTTTCACTGTCGAATTCTTGCGTAATTAACGTTTTTTTTAAAGGGAAGTCAAGAAAAAACTGGGACCGTTTGACCAAATTTTCGACTTCACTGTAAAAGTAGGGATACAATTTTAATGGAAATTAAAGAACACTTTTATCTCTTTCTGTTGAAGCGTTTTTCGATATATTTGCTTACTTCTCAGTCTAGTTCTAAGCTTTCAAACACACAAGAGAGTGGCCGAATATATACTCAGATTTTGCGATGAAATATGAATTTTCTGCCCGTTCCGTTTTAAACTTCCTTATTCATTTATAGTCAATTGCGTACCCAAACTGTCTTTTCAGGCTTCGCGTACGCCGTGACTGCGAAAATTCGCGGTGTATCATCGCGTCTCGTATATATGCGCGTTTAAGTTCCTAACTATCTGTGTGGTAAAACAAAGTACATTAACAAAAGTTTATTACAGCGTTTTTTGGTACAAAACGCCATAACTTTGTAAAACTTGATTTTTTAAAATAAATTTGTCATCATTTTGCCGTAAACAATGTAAGCTCTCAAACTTGCATTCAACTAATTTTTGTGAAAACAAAACCAAATTTTGCGTTCTCCGAAGGGATATATTCAAAATGTTTCCTTATATTAATATTCATTCATAGTTATGCGCACAACAGCTAAACATTTTGATCTTTAGCTTGTAATTGCGTATGCAAAATCCTGGATAGCAAGTAACGTCTGATTTTGCCCCATTTTCCCTTGAATAAACTGATCATCAATTTAATACAAAAAACAGAACTAACACCTTTAAATGCCTGCCCGGCTACTACCTCAAATTCTGATATAGACATTACATGAGTTAGGCAATCTACTGTAAATATATGGGCTTTTAGCTAGTACCTATGTCGGAAGTACGGTATAACGTCTTTGCCATTTATATATATATATATATATATATATATATATATATATATATATATATATATATATATATATATATATATATATATATATATATATATATATATGGAACTGACAAAGACAAGGGAGACTGGAAGGGCCATTTCTGGCTTATTAGCCGTCATCAGCCAGTCATACCCAATCCCAAGTGTGGCACACCTGGGATTCGAACCCGCGACCTTTGGTATTTGAGTCGAACGCTGTACCATTGAGCCACGGACTCGTTGTTTTTGTCGGTTTTGATCGGGAATATGATGATAGTGTGGGGCTCACCGATCTGCTTAAGGAACATGTATGTTCCGTTGTGCCCTGGAGCTCAGACTAGAGCTCTCGCAGGCGGTCGCATAGCGACGTGTAGCATATGATGAAATGGAACCGACAAAGACAAGGGAGACCGGAATGGCCATTTCTGGCTTATTATCCGTCATCAGCCAGTCATACCCAATCCTAAGACGTTATACCGTACGTTCACCATTGTTCTTAGCTAAAAGCCCAGGTACCTGTATCGCCGATGCTTCTGCTGCTGCGTGACGCAGCTACGAGGGTTCGTTTCCTCAGTGGGTCCCCTAGCATTCTTTATGCGGTTTCTGGTATATAGACTCCAGAGAATAATAGGTGAAATAATTTCTGAAATTATTATGTGCATGACATGGATTCGGGTGATTCGGCCATGACTTTTTGGGGTCAGACCCGAAAATTTCAATGAACATTTGGGTCGAAGACAATCAACCACTATGGTATAACCACGTAATACCCGTTCTACAAACAAGTAGTATGAATTTTATATGGCAAAGACGTTATAACGGGCTTCCGACATAGGTTCTAACTATATATAGCTATGTACATATACGATTTAGCTGACCCTTAATATAAGGTTTAATTTCTTGTCGTGTTCGTTCTCTAGAAGCGAGAATATTTTGCAGCTTATCAATTGATAAAAGAGAGGGAAAGAAGTTACGCCTACAAAATGCATAGTAAAAGAGTCATGGGGTACAATTTTTTTTTTGAAACCTGATAAAAACTTTGTTTCGCCTATGGCATGCATTTTAACGGACGCTGGTAAACAGAAAACACCCAATTACAAAATCGTCCTCATTTTTAATAGAGTAAGTTGCTTAAAATTACAGGCTTCATGTAGGCTTCGCTCAAGGCCGACCTCTGGCCCGCGTTAGGTCTTTAAGTAGACATTTGAAAGCACCTATTTATATTTCGTCTTCTCTGTCTGGCAAGTGGTTTCGCTGGAAAATTTGTGAAGCTTTTAACACAACATACATGGTTTCGAAATAAACACCCATAAACGCATAGTGGGCAAGTACCTTCGGTAAGGATGAATTATATGTCTCCCTAAGCAGGACATGAGATGATAAACCTTTGCGCCAAATTCCAGGGAAAGTAAAGTTTGGATTATTGATAGGATTAGATCTAATATTAGGGTTAAGGTTAGCGTTAAGGTAAGTTTTAGGCACTTACGTTTAGGCTTAAGGTTAAAGTTAGTGTCAAATGCGGCGTTTGGGTTTTGGGTAGGGTTGGGGTTAATATAAGGACTATGCTGTAGGCCTAAGTTAGGGCTAATGCCGGATTAAGATGCGGGACTATTTACCCTTCCTGGAATTACGCGATGGATCACCTTTATTTCATGCGAGGTGTTTCCTATTCCTGCGTCCATTTTAGGGAACCACATAAGTAATCCTTGACAATACTTCACATCAACCTCATTCCAGGAAATCAGTTCGTTTTTTATTTAAATATTTCGAAAATAGTTCCCTTTGGGCTGCTTTATCCATGTATAATATCGTATCGGTTTGACAGCAAACGATTGGCTGATCTTTGTACTTACTATAAAGTGCCAACCAACAGGGAACTTAAGACCCCAGCACGGAAATTCAAAGACGCCCTCGATTCGCAGAAAGTGTTGTGTGTACTTTTAAAAGTTTCAATTTCTCCCCTGAGTCCTTAGAATACCAGTTATATTTTGTTTCACAAATGGTATGATAAAGCTAAGATTGCAGCTGATCAAACTGGTTGTGTAGATAAACGAGGAACTCGAATAATCTGCCAATTACCCATATGACAGGAAACCGTTTAACTGTATTTCCACATCACAGATGTCAATTGCGTGCCAAACGCGGTTAAGCTCGAGTCTATCTGTCTGCATGGCGTAGGTCGAATAAATATGAAGCAAAACAAGGGACATGCATCACGCAACCGCAGTAAGTTGGTGAAATACCAGTACAGTCCTTAAGTTAGTACCTGTTTTAGTGGCACGATGGAGCAATTTGGCATAATCAGATGATAAGCTACGTACGACTACGTTGCAGATTATATACGTTGTACGGCTACGTTGTTGAAAGCGACATTATTAATACACTAGAATCATGCATAACAATAAAGTAAGTCACTTCCCAAAGGCGAGCAGTTGAAGAGCATCCACGGCCAGTTTACAATAATTAGTTTTACTATTCTACTTTCTGGTTCAGTTTCCCCATAAGACCCTTAGCATACACAAACGGAGGCGAAAGTAGGACTTGACTTATAGGTTATAACTTCACCACCAGACCTTTTTGGAGTATGTATTTTGGGGACTAAATATAAAATCAAATTTTGGAAAAAATGAGCAACATAAATTGACTACTCGTAGGACTATTTGACGAAGACGATTTGCAGTCTTACTTGGAAAGGGAATAAATAATACCATCTGCTACCGCTATCTTCTGCCAAATTCACGAGGGAAGGAGAAAAAGGAGCAGCAGCTCGTCAGGCAAAATCCCAACAGCAAAACTAAAAAAACGGTCTATGAGAAGGCCACGAAAACTACACAGTCTCTCAACTTTCAGATCAACCATCCGGTGACTCACGAATGAAACTGTATGAGAGCACTATTTAAATAAATCCGGGCTTGCCACAACAACCCAGAAGAAAAAGCAGGTGAGGGCTGATATCTGAATGACCAGTTTATGCGGAAGGGATATCTGAAGGCGTTTATAAGCCGATGCCGATGTGCCCGCCCTCGGAAGACCCAACCAAAAAAAAACCAATGGCATGGCATGCGCTGCCATACACAAAGGACGTGTCCGAGGAGACTGAGCGCATTAATGAGGGACAAAGTTTCGAAATGGCACATAGGTCCCAAGCTACCACGCGCAGGAGCATCATGGACGTCAAAGAATGATTAACTGCCAATTGACAATTGGCTATGGTGTATCGAATCTCATGCCAAAGCTGGTCCTATAACTACAAAGTTTAGAATGAACACAAACTCGGATCGCGCATAGAGGAACATAAGCTGGATGTGAAAAGGAGTGACGAAGTTTCACGAGTGGCTACCAACACCTACGAAAAGGGATCAATGTTTACACAGCCACAGCCACAGCCACAAGGATCATCCCCAGAAAAGAAGCAAGGAAATCCGCGAACAGATTGAAGTTTGGGCCTCCGATGAGAACTTAGACACTTAATGTATCGATATGGTGCCGACATAAAAAGCCCTGCATTGTCACCTGACTGGAGTTACTGATGTGCAATATGTGTGTGTGTGTGTGGCACGAAAGTAACCAGCACAGCGGACCATCACCACCAATGCCCAGGCCCTTCCAACATGCCCATGCTGTCAACGCATCTTCCGTGCGCGAATCGGCCTGGTCAGACATCTTCGGACGCAATGCACCAACAATCTGAAATTGCCAACTTCTACGTCAAATTCTGCCAGCACTCCTTCGGAATCCTCCTCCTTCACTCCTGGCATCAGTTCCATTACTCCCACCATCAAAGAGACCACATCCCAATACTCATCATCTGGTACCCCCACCACCACACCTACTTCCGCCGCCGCCGCCGTCACCTCCACCATAAACGATGTGGACTCTCTCCTAAACTGTCCTCATTGCGACCGCACATTCACCTCGCGCATCGGCCTGACCGGTTACCTGCGAATCCATCGCACGGAGGCTGGCGAACCAGTGCATGGAGAACCAGCACACAGCACAGATCGCAGTCTCCACTGCCCTCACTGTCCTCGCGCAGTCACTCATTGCGTAGGCCAATTCGGTCACATTCGCATCCATAACAACCTGCGGTAAACCACCGGAGGCTAAGCCACGTCAGCGCACATTACCTACAACAAAACATAGACAACACATTCCTCATTATCATGTACCAGTGAATATAAAGGTTTCCTAGAAATCGTGGCTTGGAAGGCTGCCAATCTGACGCTTACACCAGACCACGCCGTCAGACCAGTGTATGTTCTGTGTGTGTCGAGTGGCTGACCAGTGGACTGCGAGTCAGACGGCGATGGCTCCTCCATATCCCGTGAGTAAGTGAATCCTGGTATGTGCTTTATGGGGGCCAGGTCGGGCTGTGGCGTGTGAAAACGGGTACGCCGACCCGTCAGCCAATGCGCCCACTCCCACATCAGACGACTGACTGGCTCGGATGGTGGTCTGATTGTGGGGTGGGGGAGAGAGTGAGGTCAACAGCACAGCGCATTTTCCTGACTATAAACAATCTGACGCGCTTGAAACTATCATGGTGCGCTAAAAGCCGTGGCTTGGATTGTTGCCAACTGACGGGATAACTCGGACCACGTGGTCAGCCCGAAGTGTGTTTTGTTTGTTGTGGCTGACTGGCGGACTGAGAGTCAGGCTGCAATGGCTCCGTCTAAATGTGGCCTTTATGGCACTCCCATTCCGTGGGATACAAGTCAGGTGTGGTGATACACCCCCAGGGGCGGCTCCGGCCGCGGCAGCCACCTGCACCCTTTCTCATCTCCAGTTTTATTGACTCTGTCTTGACACCGGGCTCAGGTGGGGGAGGAGGAGAGTGTGCGGTAGCTGCAGCGCAAGGCTACTTTCACTTTAAACTAAATCACGCGCAAGTCACCGTCCCTGCACCACCTGGCGTGGAGCATACGGTGGACCTCGTCGAAATCGACGATCGAACTGTCATTGTGTGGGGTGTAGGGGTAATAGTTAGGGGTAGCACCACACAGATTGAATTCGGTTGCTTCATTTGTCTCGTACAGGTGGTGAATGCTCCTGTGGCCGCCTCTAGCTGGTACCCAACTCTCACCTGTGGCTCCTCGAAGTTGGGTTCTTCCCAGCGGCCACACCCCGGGCAACCGTCACGACCGGCGGGCTTAACCAGGTGAGGGTCTCCGGTGTTGTGTGTGCCTCCACACCCGGTATGTCTGACTCCCGAACTTCCCATCTCTCCCCCCTCTCAAAAAGTCCTACGGTGGGGGCGACAGCAACCCCGTAGGCGGCCTAGACTAACTCGGGTCGTTCTTCCACTAAACCAAAACCGTGACCCATAGTGGAGTTCGGCAGCCGTCTGGGATGTCCGAGCAGCCCTATTTAGGGACAGCACTGCTTGCCTCCTCGCGGAGGAAGGGGATAGAAAAGGTGCCTCAAACAAATGCTGGGTATCAAGTCTTCTACAGTTGGCCACGGCTCTAAGAGCGCAAAATACGCGGTCGTTAAACTCAAACAAACAACACTACCCCCGTCCCCATACCCGAACCATACCCTCCAGGTTGCTAGTGTGAGTCCACTCACACTAGCAGCATGGAATATTCGTTCCCTTTTAGATAATCCTAGGAGCAGCCGGCTGGAACGGAGGACAACGCTATTCACTCGGGAACTGACGCGTTACAAGGTGGACATTGCTGCTCTCAGCGAGACACGATTTTCTGAGCAGGGGTCAGCTGGAGGAAGTGGGGTGCCGGCTACACCTTCTTCTGGAGCGGCCGGCCAAAGGCAGAGCGACGCGACGCTGGTGTTGCCTTTGCCATCCGTAACGACATCGTGGGACGTCTGCCCTGTCTGCCGCAGGGTATCAATGATCGCCTGCTGAGCCTCCACCAGCCTCTCAGGGGAGACCAGTTCGCCACCATCATCAGCGCCTACGCTCCCCAATGACGAGCTCTGATGCGGCAAAGGAAAAATTTTACGAGGACCTGCATGCCCTATTGGCGACTGTGCCGAAAGAGGACAAGTTAATTGTTTTTGGTGACTTCAACGCCCGCGTCGGAACTGACCACGCTGCCTGGCAGGGAGTGCTGGGACCGAAGGTCTCAGTAGCTGTAACAATAACGGCCTACTTCTTCTGTGAACGTGTGAGGAACACCGTCTCCTGCTGACCGAAACCTTCTTCCGCCTTCCGACGTGGGAGAAGGCCACGTGGATGCACCCTCGGTCACGGCGCTGGCAGCTGCCGGACTATGTTCTTATCCGGAGGCGAGATCGATAGGACGTGCTGGTGTCCAAGGCGATCCGTGATGCTGATGGTTGGACAGATCACCACCTGGTCATCTCCCAGATGAGGCTCCGAGTTCAAAACCCGACGAAGGTCTCAAGGTAAGCGACCGCCAGGTAACATAAATACTCTTTTGTTAAATTTACCTGCTCACTGTTTTGATTTCAGCAACCAAATAACCGAGAAACTGGAGGACCTGCATATTCCAGATGATAGTGCTACCGCGGAGACACGATGGTGTCAACTGCGAAACGTCATCAAGTCCATTGCCCTCGAAGCCCTTGGAAGCGCATGCCGCCAACACCAAGACTGGTTTAACGACAATGATGCCGACATCAGCAACTTACTTGCGGAGAAGAATGGACTACAGAAAGCTTACATGGACCTTCGAACTGACGCCACCAAAGCAGCCTTCTTCAGATGCCGGCGCCTTGAACAGCAACGACTGCAGGGATGCAGGACGCCTGGATGATCCGAAAGGCTGAGTAAATCCAGAGTTATGCGGACCGCAATTAAATGAAAAAAAATTCCAAATCCACCAAAGCCATCTACGGCCCCGGTATCAAGGTTGGCGAACCAGTGCATGGAGAACCAGCACACAGCACAGATCGCAGTCTCCACTGCCCTCACTGTCCTCGCGCATTCACTCATTGCGTAGGCCAATTCGGTCACATTCGCATCCATGACAACCTGCGGTAAACCACCGGAGGCTAAGCCACGTCAGCGCACATTACCTACAACAAAACATAGACAACACATTCCTCATTATCATGTACCCGTGAATATAAAGGTTTCCTAGAAATCGTGGCTTGGAAGGCTGCCAATCTGACGCTTACACCAGACCATGCCGTCAGACCAGCGTATGTTCTGTGTGTCGAGTGGCTGACCAGTGGACTGCGAGTCAAACGGCGATGGCTCATCCATATCCCGTGAGTAAGTGAATCCTGGTATGTGCTTTATGGGGGCCAGGTCGGGCTGTGGCGTGTGAAAACGGGTACGCCGACCCGTCAGCCAATGCGCCCACTCCCACATCAGACGACTGACTGGCTCGGATGGTGGTCTGATTGTGGTGGTGGGGGAGAGAGTGAGGTCGACAAGCCAACGCATTTTCCTGACTATAAACAATCTTACGCGCTTGAAACTATCATGGTGCGCTAAAAGCCGTGGCTTGGATTGTTGCCAACTGACGGGATAACTCGGACCACGTGGTCAGCCCGAAGTGTGTTTTGCTTTGTTGTGGCTGACTGGCGGACTGAGAGTCAGTCTGCAATGGTTCCGTCTAAATGTGGCCTTTATGGCAATCCCACTCCATGGGATCCGAGCCAGGTGTGGTGGTACGCCCAAGGGCGGCTCCGGGCACCTCAGCCGCCTGCGCCCTCTCCCATCTCCGGTCTTCTTGACTCTGTCATGACAACGGGCTCATGTGGGGGAAGGAGGAGAGTGTGCGGTAGATGCAGCACAAGTCTACTATCACTTTAAACTAAATCACGCGCAAATCACCACCCTTTCGTGGAGCATACGGTGGACCTCGTCGTTATCGACGGTCGAACTGTCATGTGTCCTGGTACCGCATTTATCTCGGACGAATGACTCTAGTAGAAGTTTGAAAGCCCAGATACATGAATAAGTGATTCTAGCTATCGAAGAGCCGTCTTATTTCCTACTTATACTATCGAGTTCCGCCCAGCTAACGATGACCTCCAGATTGCGCGTCTGTTGGTCAACGTACGTGCAGTTGCCCCGTGTACTGATAAACGCTGGGTTTACTTGTAATGCAGCTTGAATCTGTTACAGTTTAGTAATCATTCTGCTGGATTAGTGTTGCATAACCCCAATTTAAGGTTGGCTATATCAATTTTAGTTGTGGTTATCAAGGCAGTTTTCAGATACCCTACAGTTAGCATATCAGTTTGAGCACAACTGATAGCTCGGTGGCCAAGCTGACAAAGTTGCGAGATCTGGGTTGATAATTTGAGAAGGCCGGCTTGGTCAGTTCTTCATCTGAACCTACATATTCCTTATTTGTTAAGTCTCTTGACATCTCATAGTCTATTCGCAAGACTGGTTCACAAAAAGAAATAAGGGAAAACTGTTGAAATACGAACTATACCAACAGTACGATTGATATCCATGCGGCCGCATTCTTTTGATGACGCATTCGATGCCAGGGTAGATAAAGAACGACTGGCTAACGTGTATAACCGATGAATTCCAAAGATACGCCATCAGTCGTTGGATGACGAGTTTCTTTGCAGTCACCAAAACAGTCTACGGTCCGCCATACAGGAGAACAGCTTCACCGCCCAGGCATAATGCAGAATAATTACGGAGAAGGCGCAGAAACTGGAACCATCAGTCGCGCACTTCTTTCGGCCATTTACAAGAGGCGCAGAGGAAATCGAGTGAATTCTTCAGGTAAAAATCAATGAGAACCTGAGCCGCCTTCTTTCCCTCCGAGAGACAAGCAGTGCAGTGCAACGGCTTACCAGTAGAAAAATACCGGGCAATATTGCAGTTTAGACCACAATTTACAAACACGGCGACCCAAAACATTTTTTAAAAAAATGCATTTTACTGTTCCAGATGAGAACAAGAGGAAAACATTCTCCAACAATTCTGGAGACCATTGTCGTACACACATACAAACGCAAAGAGAACCGCAAAATTTGTTATAACCATGGAGGCATCTCTCTCTCTCTCTCTCTCCTCAAGCATAAAGGCAATATGTTTGCCTGAGTGCTACTCAATCGCGTGAAAACGCACTTGACGTATGGACGCCTCCCGAAAACTAAATGTAACTTTTGAATAGCTGCTGCTGAGGCAAACATGGTGGCTCACGGAATCCATGTGACGCGGACCAATGACATAAGCACGCGATCCGTGCCATTGTGTCCACGTTGTCCACGTTCATTCAGTGCACAGATAAGCATCGTTGGATATATATTAACCTAGGGCAATGTCGACTCGCCCATCTCAAGATAAACAACGATAACCACCACCAACAGCATCATCAGTGAGGAGACTCCAGCCATCCTTTCCACCATCAAGAGCCTCGTCGCATCCACCAGCATTAGGAACTCAGTCTCATCCTGTCTCTACTGTCACCGTAACTTTGCATCACGCAGCGGCCTGGCCTGTCACTGGCGAATCCACCGTACTGAGACAAGCCAACCACCGCCAGCAGTGCCGACCTACCCCGTCATTCCAAATTACTCTGCTCAAATTGCTCCAGAACTTTTGGCCATTGCATGAGCCTATTTGACCATACGTTCCTTCATTAAAATCTGCAGTAAAACAACACAGTCTAAGCCTCATTCAAAGACCCCTCGCTCTACCTGCAAACCCATCTCTGGCAGTTTGACCCGTCGATTTCACAGTATGGTGATGCAGGGACCGTGACTTGTGCATGAGTGAGTTTTATGTGGTAGTAGACTTTTGCAGCAGCTACCTTACTCTCTCTCCCTAACCTGTCTGTGCCCAGTGCCAAGATAGGGTCAAGAAGACGGGAGGCAGAGTCGGGCGCGGGTGGCTGGTACCACGCCTGATTCACATTAAGAAGGAGCCATTGCAGCCTGACTCTCAGACCTCCAGTCAGACCTCCACACAAACCCACACTGGGTGACCGGGGCTTAGCTGCCAATGTATACATAATGACCTCATCTACGCGTACCACGTAGACGAACTGACCTTTAAACACCAGGATTTAATACAACAGGGTTGAGAGGCTCGCGTCTCACATGTTTAAGAGTGCCAGAGGTCATGGTAAGGAGCCGGTGCAGCCTAATTCTCCGACCGCCAGTCATTCAATCCACAGAAAAAAGCACACTGGATTAACTGTGAGGTCTGAGTGTAATTTTCCGTTGGCAAACATCCAAGCTGCGGCGCTTGACGCACCATGATAGTCTCAGGCTTAGATTACACATACAGCACAGGAGCCACATGGAGAAGGAGCCCATGATCATACTTCTCTTTCCTTGAGAGGGTGCTGGTTGAAAAAACAAGTGGATAGGGGCGCTCTTATCCCAGCTGACACAGCTTAGGCCTCTGTGCCTGTGCACAGCACGCGCTTGCACGAAACTCACTATGCCTCACTTTTGAAGCAAGCATGCGTTTCATTTTGTCAGCACCGGTATGGCGAACGAAATTTTACATGTCCGTTTATACGTATGACTCTTACTTGGGAGGCATTTCCTTTGGCGCAGCCCAGTACAAGATATGGGTATAAGGCTGTGTGTAGCACGCTTAGACGGACTCATCAGCCTTGCCAGTCACTGCGCCCAATTCTATCAGCAATCAGTTGTGAGCCTCGGACTGGTACAAGGAAAGAGAGATGAGGACCTGAGACCGATATTGGGACATGTCAGCGCACTCCTTACTATCGTACAAGTGGCAAGTCTGGATTCATAATGACATACAATCAGTCATGAAGCAGAAGTCTAAACGGTGGACTAACTCAGTTCCTTTGAGGACAGTCAATCAAACTAAAATGGTTCCTTCTTAATGTGGTCTCTGTGGGATGCCCAGTAACGTAAGATCTGAGGCCTTTTAGTGTAGCCTCGTACATTTTTATCAGGGATCAGGTAGACATTTTGGTGCCCGTAGACGTGTTTATCTCAGCCAATCACTGCACCCATGCCTAAATTCGGTCGTCTTGACTTTGTCTTGCCACCAGAGCACGCGGTGAGAGAGTGCTGTTCATGCTGCAAAGTTCTTTCTCACTATAAATTAATCAATGGATAAGCAACTCCTACGTACTCCGTGAGGAACATGGTTTATAGACCTATTTTTATACTTTTTCAGCCTGAATACGTCAGATATTGAGCAGGTTCCCACTGCTTTGTAAGGTAATGTTGATTACAAGTCGTGCGTCACGGCGATTGTAAATCCCTTTGATGAAAATCATGAGGCTTAAAGGATGAGACCGAGTATGCAATCCCGGTTCGCATCGTCCTCTATTGCGAAGTTGCCGAGATGCGATGTTCGACAGCAAAGATTTTCCCAGATCAAGATAATTGGACACAATTGAGTGAGCAGTAATTTACGGTAGTAAAAGGTTACCAACAAAGACAAGAGAAACTGAGAGGTCTAACGGAAAGGTACATTGAGACGAAAAAGTCCTGTACCTTGATCGGTGAGCGTATGTTCCTACGATAAGCTTTATTTGGTAGGGAGCATACAGGGAACTGCGATACCAGCGGCAGAAACCATTCACCCACACCGGTAGTTGGTAGTACGCGTCTAACAAGGCCCTGAATCATGTCCATTTTCAGTCAGGCGTCGAAAGTCGAGTTATAGATCGACGTTACTGTCGTCACTCCAGAAGCTGTCACACTTGAATGCTATATTGCTACGGAAGGGCAGGTGGATCGGTCAAAAGGCGGTAAGGGTATGTACACGCGCTATCTACTGCAGTGAAAACCATCTCAAAGGATTCCGAGATCGGCCAACCTTCCGTGACGCGTGCCATCCTGTAACCGGACCGTCGTCTAGGCATCGGCATAAATCGCTGCAAACCCCCGAATGTCATCTACATTGATGGTACCAACGGTTTTTATTGAATCAAAAGATTTTAACAGGTAGTTGACTTCATTTTGGACATTTTTCCGCCGTTGGAGTGTCTAAAAGCCCATGCTAATGTTTCTGAGAGGAGTGCTGTGGCAATCTATGTCATAGGGAGACCCTACCCAGTACGACCTTCAGGTCTGATCACGAATAGGAAGAAGAGAAGTTGACTAACGGGTGAAGGCACACTTCCGGCGCCGCAAAAGCAGGTATCCCGAGAGAGAATGGAGCAGTCATCATCGTGCCCTGAGCAGAGGCATGTCTGTATCGACCCTCAAGTCTACTGGTCGGTTGGAATAGCTGTGATTGACCGAGAACAAGACTGCAACTGGCCCGCACGTGCACGTACGCCCGAGGGGCCACTACAGGAAGCCCTGTTGCAGTTATGTGCTCACGCGATGGAGTAACTCGCTGTTAAATGCCTTGCTTTCAGTTTTGAGGAGTGTACATTTAAGTCCTGAAATGCGTTTCCACCATTCCACCTCTGAAGGCACTAGCTGAATGTAATCAAATACTGAGACTTCCGATGCATGCAGATTTCTGTTGATCGCAGGGGCACAAACGGCTTTTCCGCTGGACGTCTGCCACACTGCCCTCATCTTTTCTTGCAGAGAGAGAGAGAGAGAGAGTGAAAGAAAGAAAGAGAGAAAAAGAAAGAAAGAGAGAGAGAAAATCAAGATCTTAAGAGCCATGTAGTGTAGTTTGTTAATGGCTGACTCGCTGATTTTAAGGACGCTCTTCAAGTGTTCAGTTCAGTGCTGCAGAAGAAGTGATTTTTCAAACAATAAGAGTTTGCCGTCTGAGCTATGCAGTGGATTGTGCCTCATAGATGTTTTGCCGGCTGCAAGCAGATTCCTCCTCCCAGAACAGTCCACATATCCCTGGATTTTTTTTTCAGAATTTTTAGTCAGTCGGTCATTGCGCATCTCCTTCAGCGCATGCTCTACTTGGTCTCTACAGCGGAAGAAGGCGGCCTTGCTAGTGCCAGTGGAAGCCATGCAGAGGCGCACAGGAGCAAGACAAAAGTCTTCACGGGAAAATGCGAATTAATTATTCAGAAGGTAGACAATCCTAGTGCGGTAGGAAGCCTACTAATATGTCCACACGCACGCAAACACACAAACGAAGCTCCATTAGGTAATAAAACACATACACACCGAAGTATGCAGACTTTCTAACGAAGTCCTCCGCTTAACCAGTTTTATTGCCACACATCAGTTCCCTGTGATGATAGTAGAAATTAAGAATACGATGCACGTGCGCAGGTGCGCGCGCCTATTAGCAACTTTTAGTCCTTTGAAGGTCTCGCAGATCCGATGGAAGATAAGCCTCCTAATTTTTGTTTATCTAGCTTGTAAATATCCACTGGGACAGACGGTCCTTAACTTGCAAATCGGAAACGCAAGGACGCACACTAGTGACCTGGAGTCATCTGCAAAAATTTCTAATCTACGTTACATATGGAGGAGACACTGTTAGTAGCTTGCTATGCAAAGGGAAGAATGAGGTGCCTGTCTTTCAGGCAGGCTTTAGGGAGAACAATTTTTGTGACATGCGGAATAGCCAGGGCTATATATATACGATACCTTCAGTGAGACCAGTTCTTCTTGCAAGAATGGGCACAACAGTTAGAGGTTAAACGGTTAATACACCAAGTTCATCCAAAGTTAAATTAGGACTTAGAGGTACTAATGATTGAGTTTTGTCTCCTCCCTCGTGTTTCGGCCCGATTTTCTTCAGTCCTTTTTTACAGGCGTCTTCTGGTGTAAAATAAGAACACTTCAGCTTATACGGATGCCTTGTATGGCCGCTTGAACAGGAAATGGGAATAGAAATCGCCCCGCCCACTTGAAATAGGTGGTGCTGTGTAAATTCCAGGAAGGGTGAATATACCCGTGTCTTAACTCTAACACTTACCCTAACATAAAAATAAACTGTCCCCTTCATCTTAGCCCTAACCCTACCCTACACCCAAGCCCTACAGTTAACCCAATAATAACCTTAACCCTTAACCTTATCTTAACCTTAGCCCACACTCTGAACTTAAAGCCAAAATTAAACCTTACCCTAAACTTGACCCTAACCACCACCTTTACGCCAAATATAATGTCCATGGAATGAAGCGTAAAGCCACATGTGTTGTGGGCGGTTCCTCTTCCTTTGTCCTGCTTAAGTGGTCATACAAGGCATCCTTACCATTCAGCTTTGAAATCTCCTCAGAAATTAATCACTAACTCATAGCGAATAATTCGGAACGAAGCTGTGTAGGCTCAGTCCGAACCTTGATATGAATATTTGAACCGGATGCCTCAGGTACAGCAGGGTAACGAATTACTATTCATTAACTGACAGTACTTTGGACATGGTTTATGAGTAACCATGAGGCCGACTGGTGGACTGAGAGTCAGGCTGCAGTGACTCCTTCTTAATGTTGCTTCGAGGGCACTCCCACTCCATGCGATCTAAGCCAAGTGTGCTGACGGGCTTAGGGGTGACTTCGGCCGCCCCAGCCACTTGGCCCTCTCCAGCCTCCGGTCTTCTTGACTCTGTCATAACACCGAGATCAGGTAAGAGAGAGTGCAGTAGATGCAAAATGAGTCTACTCTCACTATAATATAATCCACGTGCAAGTCACCGTACCTGACACACCCTGTTTTGGGGCACACGGTGGACCGCATCGGATACGTGGTTGAAATTTCATATGGTTAACCATTGTGAAAGCACAGGTTCTA
The DNA here is from genome assembly GCA_017591395.1 of Schistocephalus solidus. NCBI lineage: Eukaryota > Metazoa > Platyhelminthes > Cestoda > Diphyllobothriidea > Diphyllobothriidae > Schistocephalus > Schistocephalus solidus. Next base: position 70,667 of record WEDG01004798.1, on the reverse strand, counting down.
GCTAAAAACCCAGACCCGTGTCTTGTCGACTTTTCTGCCGCCACAGCACGTAGCCGCGAGGGGTTCAGTTGTTGGCAGTTTATGAATACGCCATGTTTGCCGCACTGCAGCTGATGGCTTTCGTCTGAAATATTCATTAAAACTTCCGAACTCTGCCTATGAAGCTTTGTTCCGACTGATTTACGCCAATTTAACGAATGATTTTTGAGGCAATTACAAAGTTGGAATTAAAAAATTGCGGAGTCGAAATGAAAACACACAATCGATGCTGGGAGACCTATTGGTGGGCTGAATCCCACACAGCTATGTAACGCAACGACAGAATATCGATCGTGTAGGTGTCTGGGCATTTAGTGATTACCGGTGCTGTCAGTGTCCCGTTATAAGAACGTCGATGTGATGTGGTAAGTGAAACTAATGTTCTAGGTTATTACTAACGTGGTTATGAAAGATTGGAATAGCCCTTAAGAAAAAGCAATATCCAAACCACAGGACAGTAATACCTATGATTTAATGTTGGATTTAGTCGTCGAACTAAAAGCGCCAGTATAAGAGCTGGAGAAAACCTTCGTCGGGTGTCGGTAGAACTATTCGAGGTCACGTGAAGGCAAAGTTCCGCTTTGTAACATTGCTCCTTAAAATTACATCGAATGGATAAATACCATTTCCACACTGCTCACTGCAACTAGCGCGTCATCCCAGCGCGCACGCATTTATCACTAAATGCTTATAATAATTGAAGGATTGGAGTTGAGAACCGGGAGCAGAAAGTAATACAAAGAAATCATTTTGACACTATTTACCGTGGAAAGGGATAAGAATAGGCAGATGAATATTGCAGATAAAGACAAGGGAGACTGGAATGGCCATTTCTGGCTTATTAGCCGTCGTCAGCCAGTCATACCCAACCCCAGGTGGTGCATCACCCGAGAATCGAACCCGCGACCCGTTGATCAGAAGGCCCACGCTCTAACCATAGAGCTCTTTGTCTTCCCGGTTGAGATCGGGAATATTGGAATGCTGCACGATAATCTAAGAAAACATCGCTGTTCTCGCGTAAACAACCGCAAAAATTCCGATAAATGTCAATTCTCAAAGTGGGCAAGGCTGGAATAATAAAATTACCTCCTAATTAAAATAAGTTATAAATAGTACTTAACAAGTCCGAAGTGCATGTTTTACCGTGGCGAGTAGGACTACCACATGTTAGTTGTTAAAGAAAAACAAAAGGAATAAATTTTACGGGGATCACATTTAAATGTGAATTCATCAGCAAACTAATCATACTGAAAGTGATCTCGAACTCTCCACCATCACAAACCTAAGCGAAAATTTAGTGGGACCTAGAAAGTACTCGTTAGTCTACATCTAAAAGAAAACTTTTAGTGGCGATAAATTGTCGATGCTTCTTCACCGGGCTGTTACAGTTATATAAATATTAAAACTCTGAAAGGACTAAGCGAAAAACGTTGTGAATGAAATAAGTACAATCACCTTATATTTCAAACCCTGGGACCCCGACGACAGTAGAGGTGAAGGTAATGTAGTTGACTGAAGTACAATCCGTTTGATTTCACTTCCTTAAACTTCCTTGCCATCTTTAAAGCTATTTTATCTCCAACCATGGTGTTAGTGGACGAACAGTTTACAATTTTAAGCAGTAATGCACAAGCTTTAAAAAAATAAAAAGACGCATTTAACATTATATTGCGACAACAAAAGGTGTAAAATTCGATTAAAAAGTACAAAGATACCGCCCTGTCTAATGGCAAAGAAGGTTACATTGGCATTTTTAAAATGGTAGATTAAACAGAAAAAAGGATATCAAAGTTTAAGGACAAGTCACAGAACTCACATATTGAAAATTAACGCCGCAAATGAATAAATTTAATTTAAGGGGTATTTGCCAAATCCTGGATATAGGATGCTCAAACAATTGTATAGAAATACGTACTTCCTGCAGCTCAAAAGACTGTCATTCTACTCTGAGCAATAGTCTCCTTGAAATTCGCGAATTTGAAGTGAATCTTTTTCTAGCTTCAACCACTTCAATAGAACTCGAAAACTTCCAATCCAAAGACAATACAGTTCATAAACAAGCTAGCAAGATTCTATTTTCCCAACGAGTTCACTTGACTTCTGTCAATGCCAAACTAAGGCACGCTCTCAGATCTACGCTATGAATGTGGCTGCGGACACCTTACTTCTAATTCTTGATCGGTGTCCAAAAACACACACTTTCCCTAACCAAACAGCAATGTGAACCACTAAAAAGCGCACTTTAGGTTAACCAAAACCTGGCTATCTGGTGCAAGTTGCTATTCAGGAATTAGAGGCTGCAGCTGTCCCCACGGAAATGCCTAAATTTTAACTTGGCTACGTAGCTTCAAAAATTTGTCATCATCAGTTAAGAATACTCCATAATGATAGTAATTGCGTTTTTACAAAGATTATTTTTTTAAAGACGGAGGGTGGTGGATATTTTCCATGCCAAGTTGTTCTTGCGCATTGAAAGAGTGCTGAATTACTGGTAATTTCAATTTTTTTCTTACAGAAATAGATATTCCGAGGTTATCATGCGTTATACGAGTAGCCATCAAATCTGCCACAAACGTAACTCTTTTCAAAACTTTGAAGGTGGGCTAAAATGTGCTCGGATGAAGAAACATATTTAACCGAAATTAAATAAATTTTCAGAGTATTTGCCCGAAATGTATAAACTCTTGAATTTGTGAGTCGATGCATGGAGTGAAAGAAGTCACAGAACGAGGGTCTTTGCAACGCTGGGCTCAAACGGGTGCCAAAACCAGTCAATTGGTGAATTCTGTCTTGTGAGCAAAATACATCTGGTATCGTCAAAAGACAGCTGAAAAATCTAAATACACATCCTAAAGACGAGGTTCGCTACTTCGATTGAAAACATTCTCTGCAAAATCCATGGACCAGTTGTGGTGGAGTCTACTGTGGCCAAACCTGAAAATCAGCTTCTACTGTATACGCAAACGATGGCTAACAGTAAAAAGAAGATAATATCTTTTCCAGGTAGTTATGCAGATAGTGGACACAGGACGCACATTTTCATGAGAGAAAACACACCTCATTGTCACCTTCACAACAAAGAAAGGTCGCAAATTCCTAGAACCAATGAATTCAGACAGGACATGCATCATTTGGCACATTATTTTAGCTAGAGCATAAAGAAAGGCGGAGACAGAGACAGCCAATTTAAACCAGGTAGCCGATCCCAGTGAAAGTCTTTTGAAAAAACTTCAAATTTTAATGGAATCTTTTTTGGGCGCAATTAAAACTCAACTGTTTTGAATATATCTCCTACGCCTTCCAACGGGCTGAGTACGTATTTTCGAAAAATTACGTCATGGACGTGTTGATGTCCCGGAAGAACTAAGCCCATTTCTATGTAACCCTAAAAAGTCATGTCCGAATCACCTGACTCCATGTCCTGCACTTAATAATTTCAGAAATTATTTACCCGATATATATATATATATATTGAAGAAAAAAGAGCTCGTCGGAAAATAGAGTTGTACTCGTGAATTTTCAAGTTGGTCACACCAACCCGGGTTGGTGTGACCAACTTGAAAATTCACGAGTACAACTCTATTTTCCGACGAGCTCTTTTTTCTTCACTATATCATCTCGGAATGCACTCTACCTCAGCTATTCAATATATATATATATATATATATATATATATATATATATATATATATATATATATATTGATAATGTGGAACCGACAAAGACAAGGGAGACCGAAATGGCCATTTCTGGCTTATTGGCCGTCATCAGCCAGTCATACCCACAACTTAAATGTTCCTTAAGCAGATCGGTGAGCCGCACACTATCATATATATAAATATATTGCTAATAGAAGCGAAGATATATATATATGTATATTTCGAAGTAAAGAAGTTCTTTGGGAAAAAATGAGTAACTTTATTATGTGAATTTTCGACGCTGGTTCCCCAGATCGTCGTCAGACTTGTGGCAAATGTGCAAAAAACAGTTAAAATGTAAAACGTGTCGGAAAATCAATATGGCTTAATCAGTCCTGCCAATTGCTGTCATTGTTGATGAACATCTCAATATGATTGGCTACCGCCTTCTCCACTTTTCCTTGAGATTTTTATACACGGCATCCAATTCGATGTGCCGAATAATGCACGAGTCATCAGAGTGAATGGCTTCTAAGAATTCTCGGCCTCTCTTAGATGGGCAGAAGCCAACAATGCGCGTTTTGTCCCATGCAAATTTTAGCAGAATCTTTTACAGACGAGGAACGTTCCACAATGCGGAATAGCACTGTTCATGCTTTAAGGATTCGAAACCCTTTTTCAACCCTATCACATGAAGAGAAGAAGGCATTAAAAACTTTAAAAACCGATAAAAACATCGTCATCCTACCAGCGGACAAAGGAGGTTCAACAGCTATTTTGAACAAGGTGGACTACGATGAGAAGATGCTGTCGTTGTTACAAGATATTTCAACCTATAAATCTCTTAACGCGGATCCTACAAAAACGCAGAATTCAACTATTGAAAGGGTTTTAAGGCGTCTTACAGGGAAGTAACAAATATCAGAAGATATTGCCAAGTCCCTAAGACAAACTGAACCGATCATAGCTAAATTCTATGGATTACCTAAGGTTCACAAAGCCGAAGTACCATTACGGCCGATAGTATCATTGATTGGTGCACCCAATTATAAAATTTCTAAGTGGCTTTTCCACAAGTTACATCCATTGACAAGGGATTGTGAAACCTCTATCGAAAACTCTGTAGAATTTCTGAACAAATTGCGAGGACTCCAGATTGCAGAAGATGAAATAATGGTATCTTTCGATGTTGACTCTCTTTTCACATCCATACCAATAGATTTGGCAAGGCGATACACAGAAGAATTACTGCAGTCTTATGACATGGATGGTTCTGTATCTTCCTTACTGGAACTCTTGGATCTATGCCTGGAAACGAATTTTTCCTTCTCACAAGGATACTACAAACAGCTAAAGGGAGCCCCTATGGGTTCACCCATCTCCGGCTTCTTGGCTGAAGTAACTAGGCAAAAATTAGAAGCTACAGCCTTACCACTAGTTAACCCCAAATTATGGGTTCGTTACGTGGATGATACGTTTGTTATCTTTAAAAAGGATCAACTAGAAAGGCTGCATAGCATTATAAACTCAACGATACCAGGTAACACCTTCACGCTCGAAAGAGCAATTGACAGTAAACTCCCGTTTCTTGACGTCCTCATACAGCGAAAGACTGACAGGACATTTCAAACATCGGTTTACCACAAAGAAGCTTATGCGGAAATTATCCTGCATTACCAGAGCAACCACCCTATTGCACACAAGCGGAGTACTGTTAACAGCCTACTCAATCGAGCTTTAAATGCACTGTTCTGATAATGAACTCAACTAAAACGAACTCAGTTATTTATTCAAACTATTTTGCAGAAATGGTTATCCAAGAGAATTTATACGTCGATGCATGAGACGACAGAAGTTAAAAGAAAAAGGAAAAGACAAGGAACTAGATTGTTCCGGTCAAGCACCCAAATCAAAGAACTGGCGAACACTTGCGTACATCAAGAACGTGTCCGAACTCGTTGAAAGGCACCTGCGGAAACATCAAATCCAAGTGGCACACAAACCAACGACTACACTACGAAATCAGCTTGTACATCCAAAGAATATGGTTGGCTATTTAATAAAAAAGAAGTCGTTTACAAGATACCATGTAACAGCTGCAATGTGGTGTACTGTGGTCAGACAGGAAAATCAGCCTCCACGCGCATACACGAACATCAATTGGCAGTAAGAAGGCGAGACCACTTGTCTCAAGTTGCCATGCACACGCTAGAAACTGGACAAAATTTTCCTGGGACAAAACCCGCATTGTTGCATCCTGTCCATCTTAGAAAGGCCGATAATTTTTAGAGGCCATTTTCTCAGATAACTCATGCATCAACCGACACATCGAATTGGACCATGTGTGCAGCTACCTGAAAGAAAGCGGGAAGAGACGAGAGCCAATCCAAATGGAAATACACCCACAATGACAACGATTGGCAGAAATGACAAAGCGATATCGATTTTTCCGGCACGTGCTAAATTTGAACTGTTTTTGCACACTTACCACAAGTCTGACGACGACCTGGGGTGCCATCATCGAAAATTACATAAAGTTACCTATTGTTTCCCAAAGAACGTCTTTGCTTCTAATATATATATATATATATATATATATATATATATATATATATATATATATATATATATATATCAGCAGAGAGGAGAGACGACGGAATATATGGGTAGATTGATACAGTCTGTTTCGGGTTGATTCTGCCTTCAGTTAGCCAATCATAACCCTCACTACCAGCTGGGACTGGAAACACAAAGATGCACTCGAGTGCACACGGAGCTTGATTGCTTCGGAAAGCCGATAGCTGAGTGTGCGCCTATTCCTGTTTAAATAAATAACCAATCTACAGCGACAGGAAATGACAGGTGGCGAGGCACTGATGAACTTTGGTTTAATGAAGTGCTTATGACCCATCTGCTAGACCCAGTGTGTAGACTGTCTGTGCCGTTCTAGATTGGGCCCGTGGCTCAATGGGAGAGCGTTCGACTCAATAACCAAAGGTCGCGGGTTTGAATCACAGGTGTCCACACTTGGGATTAGGTATGACTGGCTGATGACGGCTAATAAGACAAAAATGACCACTCCGGTCTTCCTTGTCTTCTTCAGTTCCACTTGATCAGCATATGCTACACGTTGCTATGCGAGGGCTCTAAAGTGAACTCCAGGGCACCATGGAATATATATGTTCCTTTAACAGATCGGTGAGCCGCACATTATCATCATATTCCCGATCGTAAACAACAAAACAACAGGCCCATGGCTCAATGATAGAGCGTTCGACTCAATTACTAAAAGGATGACTGGCTGAGGACGGCTAATTAGCCAGAAATGGCCATTCCGGTCTCCATTGTCTTTGTCGGTAATGCTTTTCTGTTCATATAAATGTAATGCCATCGAAAAAATGTGATTTTCTCCCTATGGAAATTTGTTTTGTATATGCAGTGTGCGCCTATATGTCTGCCTATGATATATATTTAGTCTCGTCGTTGTACCGTCAACAGTCATTTGCGTATATGGGTTGGAGAAAATTTCTCGCTATGTCCACAGTAGCCTGCATCACAACTGGTACCTGGGATTTCGCAGTTAATTTTTTTCTATCTAAGTATCCAGCGAGCTGGAAGTGCAAACTAATTTTATGTTTCCATGTTAACGATGGCTGAAGTTTATTCAGTTGCCTATAGAAAGAGGTTTCGATCAATTGTTCACGTAAAGCAGAATTCGCCTGCGCAGAAAATAACGTCGTAGACCTAGCATTGATACTGACATTAATAAATAGTCTTCTTCTCTACAATAACAGCACTAGGTATTCAAAGAAAAAGCCAAACCTCTTGCAAATATGTGAAACCTGAATGCCCAGTTGGTAAATTGTTTTGATGGTACGTCAAATTCCTTTTCATGAATTTTGCACCTTGGCTGATCGGCAAGTTAGCATTGTGGAAAAAAGAGTTCTCAAAGTGTTTTCGATATTAATTACTTTTGAGTTGTTGAGGAAACGTTTTCACACCATTTTGGTGCCAATAGGTATCGCTTTGCCTAAAATTTCACCTCGCTGATGGTATGACGGATGCATCGCCAAATGTATACTTGGAAGATGGCAATATTAGAGCCCAGTGTGTAACTCACCGGCTCTTTTTTCTGACGAAGCTATTCATCCTGATATATTTCCTTTTGTAGGGAGAATTTTAATTAAGGGATATAGTTGACGTGTTCCCACATTTTTAAACCACCTGCTGGTGCATACAAAAAAAAAGATAAAAGAAAACTACAGGAGATTACTTACCTTGTGATTTTCCTCTTATTCATATCGCAACTCTGTTGTTTTCGTCAATCAACCCACCAGTACAAAAGAACAAATTGCTGATCCTATGTACGCATCAAGAGTTCACAGTACCCAGCATTAGTAAAAGACTTGATAGATACCAGAGAAGCCTTAATTTGATGGGTCAGCAACCTATTTCGCATGGGTGGGCCCTTTCAGGAGGAAATTGCCACAACGAAGCGAAACAGTTTAACATTTACGTTTTTCAATTTTTACTTTGGTTTTCAGTGGCGTGAAAACCTGCGACAGACTAATGAAGTTTCAAAAAACTGAAACCGACTGGTAAAGTGTTCTTTTGCATCAAGAGTGAGTTTGCGGTAACAGATAGATGCTAACTCGAAGAGACATATTTCAACGTATCTGTTCAGGAGAAAAGGATTGTTTGAAAATCCCTTGCTTCACATTATGTTACTCAAAGCCTGAAAATATGGTTTGCTATCTGGACATTTAGAACCTTTTTGTACATTTAATGCTGGAGTTATTTAAACGCTTCAATACGCACTGTCCGATAATAACTAGTTGATGGTTTCTCCAAGGTTATCTTCTCTATTCATTTGACTGGGTGGGGCCTAAATGTTAAGCCAAAGTGTTAAATAAACAGTAATTAACACTAGTTCATCATTTTTGGGTTTCAACGCGTTCGTCTGACAAATGGTGTACCGGATCGCCGTCCTCCACACCCTTATATCATTCACTGTTCGTCAGTGACTGTTTATGAACCCGACGTAAATGTCCGTTTATTTTACAACTATCCTCCACTGTATTCCGTTAGGTTGCAGTGTGCCTGGACACGTCGCATAGTCAATAGTTAAGATAGCGAGCCGAACCTTTCGAAACTAAAGTGCCTGCTTCCTGTCTAAAGTCCTAACCTTAGGTTTTGAGAGCTGTAAGCAAGATTCCGGGAGTGAACTTCGTCTTTGGTCCTCTGCCACGGCGACCCACGAGACTCTCCTCTCGTGGACAAGGTGTGCCGATCACCTTCCCGGAACCGATAAAACATGCAGTGCTTGCGTGGAAACCACCCAATTACCTGCCGATGTACGTATGCACAACTGGAAGGGTACTTTACCGACATCCCTACGAGTTCCGCCTACACGCCAACGTCAGTCGTGCATAGCATGGGGAAGACACCTTAGGCGTGCAACTGCCAGAAGTTGTTACAAACTTACTTTTCGGGTTAAAGTGATTAATGTCGGCGGCAGAAATGGCAAGGCTGAGCCCAACAGCCGGTGAATTGGCTTCTCTGAGCGTCGCAGTAGGGGAAGGCTAATGAGCTTCACTGACCACAGCATCACCATGGGCTTCCAGTAATGTCGCGAACATTTACTGACCTGGTATTCCATCGGTAGTTGTGCGTATAACCAGCTCAGGGTTTCATGGTTGGGACCATGATGGCAGGTCGATGCAGGAGGCTGAAAGTGAGAAAGCCTACGGGGGCCAGATCATGATCTGGTTGGAACAGGCCTGGCAGTTCACCTTTTGACCGCGTCATACAAACCTTGTAAAAGCCACTATAATGGTTAAAAATTACGATAATTCAACTTAGTCTGAATCTCTCGATCTGTTGATATTCTACAACCGGAGGAGGCAGCAGTAAGTGGACCACACGGAATTCCTCAGGCCGCGGAGTTACAGAGAGTATTCACGGATTCACTCAACAAAGTCGCACTGGCACAATCAGCGCATGAATATGCCATTTTTATGTCCAAATATCTTCATTTATATCTCCTTACGATAATTTACTTTACCAATTTGTTAGGACAGCCGAAAATCAGACTGAAAAAGCCTGCAACAGACATTAAGCTGAATTGGGGATTTCTAAGGAGTCGGTCCAAAAGGCTCTTGAAACTTTAAACTTCCAACAACTTATGGGAGACGCTAGCAGCAAGGTTACCTGCACTGAACGGCTCTGATGGCTTCCTAAATGTGAAATTTATTGATCAAAGCCTGGTCAATGTCGATCACTGACGTGAACACTCTCAACTTCGATATCCAACCGATCAGTATTGTTTTCTACTTAGAGAACACAAGTCCATTCTTTCAAAGTTCATGATGTTTTGTGCAAACATCCTTCCCAAAAAGAAGGCTTTAATAAAATAGTGGGACCACGAAGCAGCAAGGAAATCTGAGAGGAGGGTAGCTGTGATGCACTTTAAATATATTACGTCTACGCGTTAATTTCTTAGCTTCATGGTGCGCCTAAACATACACAGGGAGATGAGATCTGTTGCAATGAATTAGGGCTCAGTAACCTAATGCCTCGTCCTTCCCGGTGACTTTGAGCTCGAGAACTAAGCGTGCTGGATATGAATTTTTCAGCCAGATATGCACACTTCGGTGTTTCCTAGAATTCCGACCTGACTACCGACAACCTTAGGTCGTATAGTTTACAATTCATCCTGCCTAAATGAGACATTGCTATAATTAAGCGCCACTCTAGCTTCAGCAGTGTATTGGCTCTTGTTAGAAGCAACCCAGCTCACCAGTTCGGCCTGGGGTTTTGAACAGTTTTCCTCCTGTCTCCTTTTTCTGTCTTTTTGGCTGCAGTCACGAAAGGAATCAACGAAGTTTTCTAGGTTTCACATTTGTACCAGAATATCGGAGGACGCGTCTCGAATTCACAGATGGTATCGCTGTGCTATGTGATCTGGCTGGTTTCCCTAATAGCAGTGACATGCACGGATTTTTCCTTTTCTCCAACTTCTAACTAGAAGGTGGCATCAATGGAAACTTAAGCTAGAATCATCTTGGATAAGATCTCAAAAACGCAAACCTCAAAAAAGAACTTTATCCATGCTAGTAAACCTCTCTATCTCTCCCTCTCTCTCAATCTACCCACATTTTCTGTGGTTCCTTCCCTTTGTAAACCCAGTTTCCTCCATTAAAATGATGCATAACAGAGTTGGCGGCGTTGTGCGATGCAATTGCTGTCGGATGAATTGGTGTACTGAATAAAAGTGATCTAAAAGCCATTAAAGGGTTAAGCGTTTTTTCAGCAGTTCAATCACAGATTTAAAGAAAAAAATTGAGGATAAAGTAGTTGAAGACGAGTATAAGTATCCCTAACCCGATTGTTGATAGAAGCAAACAGACGAATTCTTGGAAGCAATTCCAAAGAAGAAGAGGCCATCACTGGAATATGGTGTTTGTTGGCCTGACGTTTCGGATTCTTTCTCGAACCCATCAGCACAGACAGTTGCAGAAAATGGTGATGCATGCACAAGGTGAGCAGTATTTATAGTACGTAGTGTCCACGCGATCACATATGTTCTGCAATTAGCAACTTTCACGATAACCGCTGGAGGTCATAATTCATGCGATGATAGCTTGGTTGCCCGCGTCCGAGTCATTAATGGCCGTGAAGTCATCATCAATGTTGGATGTGGGCGTGATAATGACCTGGAAATTTGGCTCACTGTCATTGGAAGGGTCGGTCACCCACGTCCTCCCCACGTGACCCATTTCCTTGCTCAGCCGATGCCTCAACACGGAATATGAGAGCGGGAGTTCATTGCACTTGTTAATGGGCCGTGGGCCTGTGAACCATGAATGGAGTAGCTCGCGGCTCACACGGTTATCACCTCTTGCGAGGATTTCGGCCTCATCAAACTTGAAAAGATGGCCGGGTCCCGTCGAGTGAGCTGCAACCGTAGAGCCAGCGTCTCTCCTCCTCACCGCAGCCACGTGGTCAGCCATTCGCGTCCGGAGAAATCTCTCGGTTTCTCCGACACAGTTTTTTTGTCAACAACTGCACCCGATCTGGTAAACAAAGCCAGATGTTTCTTGCCGTGGCAGTGGGTCTTTCGGCCTCATGACAAGGCGCTTGATGGTTCCTTCTGGCCTGTGTGCAAGCCAAACTCCAAGTGAAGTGAGAAGGCGGCTGACGGCTTCCGAGACGTTCTTCCCATACTAAAGCACTCGCCAGAATTTACAGCCGATTAGATTTGGTCTTTCTTGTTGTTTGCGTATCCGCTGGTTAACAAAGTAGCGCGGGTAGCCGTTCGCTCTCAGTACCCGTCAAATATATGCAGCAACCTTATCTTCCATTTCAATACAATTCGTATCGACGCGCCGGTATAGCGCAACTGCATTTGTGACTGATCGGGTGGTTACTATTGAAGTTCAGTACTTCCATCGTATTTTTTTGGTTTTCCGGAACACTTTAGTTTTCAGACCACCACAATCTTTGCGGCAAACGAGGGCATCCAGAAAGGCTAGCTGGTTGGCTTCTTCCTCCTTCATCGTAATTTCAATGTCCTGGAAGACGGTGTGGAGACGTTCTTTGAACAACCTTACAAGAACTGACGAATTTTTCTTACTTGGGGCTTGAAGCCAAAACAGCTGCTCAAGGCTCTCTTCGCTTTACTACGTGTCGGCTGTGCTAGGAGTATTCAATGACTTTCCAGTGACGTAAACCGACCCATATATTTACATTGGGATTGTGGACGATCCTGTTTCGTCTTGCTTCTGAGCGCTTGAGTTCCATCTGGCAAGTGCACACTGAGAAGGCATTTGTGTTTTTGATGTTTGTTATCACGAAAGTGAGGGCCTCTGTAATGGTCATTTCTGACTCGTAAAGTGTCATCAGAGCAAATCAAAATTTGAACATATGTGCGTTGGCCCAATCGACATTTAGCTCTAAGTTATTGGACATCGATCAAAGCCGCCAACAACACATTACTTGTTCAAACCACATTGCGAGTTAAAAGCAGACAGAATGCGCATGGTAGGTAGTGCTCTCCAGCCCACAAAGGTAGCTGCAAGCTGGCTCACCAGAAAGAACCGATAAAGGTTTCCGATCGCGTGAAGGACGGAATAATGGTTGTTTATGGATTCGTAGCCATTATTAGGCCCAGTAAAAACCGAACCCCATCCGCCAACTCGATAAGGAGTATTTATACTACCCCTTAAATAGGACATGCTAAATGGACCGCCCTGCCTTAGTAATAAAGGTAGCCCTGCGCATAATTTTTGGAGGGGTAAATATTCCCGTGTCCAAACCCTAACATTATACCTAACATAAACCTAAAACGTAACCCTTATCTTACTCCTACCATTAGCCTTAACCCTAACGCTACAGTTAATGCTAACACTAACCTTAAACCTAAACATAACCCTAACCCTAAACTTCCCTCTAACCCTCATTACCCTGAACTTTGACGTAGCCGCTACTGTCCTCATGTTCTGTTCAGGGGTTCATAGAGGTAAGCTTTACCGCCAACTGGCAGTACTGCTTTGCATACTCCTGTGATATGGGCAGTGACTGAGGATGTTGACTTCCTTTAGATGGCGTGCATGGATCTATTTCTGATCTAAACATGGAACGAAGGTGATTCTGTGTTTGGCCCGAAAGTGAGCGCCAGCACTCCCATTGATTGACATACTGCAGCTGCATTCCACAAATTATTAACTACTACTACTACTACTACTACTACTACTACTACTACTACTACTACTACTACTACTCCAACTACTACTACTACTACTACTACTACTACTACTACTACTACTAACTACTACTACTACTACTACTACTACTACTACTAATACTACTACTAATACTTCTACTACTACTACATCTACTACTATTACTGCTAATACTACTACTACTACTACTACTACTAATACTACTACGACTTCTACTACTACTACTACTACTACTACTACTAATAATAATAATAATTCTACTACTACTACTAAAACTAATTTTGATGGCTATGAAACTATTTTTCATTTGACTTTTACCCATGCGCATCTGAGCCATCGTAATTCGAAAAAATAGGGGATACTTGTTTACCCCTACCGTCCGATTGGTGATGAATGACGGGCAAATATCAGAACAAGAGAGAGTTACCTCGAGGCAATCATTTCTGGCCTCCGAATGAGCAGCTGTTTATTCCTTATTGCAGGCCTTACAACCTGAGCCCTTCTTTTCTTTAGGGTGGTCACAGCCTTGATCGACCTTCAACTGGTTTACGCGGTACCTGGGTTGATTTTGAATGACTGATGACGACTAGTGATGCCTAATAACTTCATTTCAGTGTCCTGTTTGTGTGTTCATGGCAGCTCCTTTCTTGGTTTCGAGTGGACACGGAAGGCTTGAATGAACTGCCTCCCGGGATAGCTGAGATAAAACGGGCCTCACAGTAGATGCGCCGAAACAACACGCGGGACAGATCAAAGCACGACAGGCGTAATTGAGGACGTGCACCCATAAAAAAATGCCACACATGGGAGGGAGTGTGGTGGCACACTTAAGCGCCGTTACAAGCCGCTTTGACCACTCTCTCGCCTGCCTCCGGTCTGCTTGACTGTCATGACACCGGGCCTAGGATAGTGAAGGAGGAGAGCGTGTGGTAGATACTGCACAAGTCTACTATCACGGTAAACTAATTCGCGCGCAATTCACCGTCTCTGCGTCCACCCCCTTGTCGGGCACACGGTGGACATAGTTGATAAAGAAATTTCATCGGATGAAAGTCACCTGTGGTCACTCAATTTACTCTTTTTCTTATTACTGAGACCTATCACCCTTTCAACCTTTTGTACTTTTGAAGATAATGAGGCTACCGGAGCGTCGAAATAGGTAGCTGGGTTCTTAACATTTTTACGTTACAACGAACGGCATGGCCCGCGGAAATTTTGTGGTGAGAAATACTACTTGCAAAGGTTATGACTGATTAAAACCTCCATAAACTTTGCAATATAGGATACCATCAAGTATACCATAGCCACTTTCAGGAATCTTATCTAACTGAGAGGCTGGAAGGTTTGTCCTAGCACAGGCTTCACAGGAGGGATGCCTCTTCTGTTGTAGTAACATATTCACATAAAAAGAAGTCTCGACAATCAACGTCGTTCAGTCGCGCGTAGGTCGGCTGCTGGCTGAAGATTCATTCGCTTGCATACCAGTCACACTGCCAACTTTCTTGCTTGCCGCCTAATCCCACCCATTCTTTCCTCCGAACACCCAGATTCTACCGACCGACGATCTTTGAAGAAATAAACAAGCCACTGTGCTACCGCTTGCCTTTTGTTATTTTTACTTTTTGATTCTATGTTTGGAATTGCGAGCTTCACCGAATAGACTGACAAATGCGCAGGAGGACTTTCAATGAACAGAGCCATCGAAATTGCGGCTAAGGACTAAGATGAAATAACCCTTCCCATAAAAAAACAACTAGAAAAGAACGCAGTTCATATTTTATTTAGACAGAGTTAAATGAGGCTCTCAACGGTACAAACAAGAGGATGGAATAAGCTGAAGAATAATGATTTACGAAACCCCAATTTTGTAGGCATTGAGAATGGGGCATTCATAAAGTTGACTTACCGTTGCCACCCATGTTTTCTGCGCCGTATCTACGACATATATGTCTGCAAATAATTTAGAGTCGTAGGTATGACCGAAAGTGACTGTATGCTATTGGCCTGTTTCACGTGAAAAGTCAAAATCTACCCCTTACCTGCGAATTTGGTAGACTTCTTTGTGTTAATGAGCAGCTTTTCTTATGGAGTCCCCTTCCCTCCGGCAGTTTAGCTAACGTATTTATCATTAAAAAGGATTAATCATGAATATCTGGTGACTGTTAACCATAATGAAGTAATTTATGTATTTAAAACAAGACGAGCCCTATGGCTCTGCTCAAAACAGTTAATTGCACACATCTTTGAACGTTTATCGGAGGATTCTTCGGCACTCCTCCATCGGGTAGCTGTAACTTTATTCTTAAAAATGGTTTTCTGAACGGTCAACACTTTAATTATTTAAATATAAATAAAATCGCGCTGATTCCGTTAGCCAAGGTGAACACGCTCAACCGCAAAACATGCAAAGCAAGCCCAGGTAGGCATAAAACTATCCTCAAAATATAATACACTGGCCAGTATACGCTAATCGTGAATGGTTGAGAGGAAGATTTTTGCCGGCGTCCTCGGTTAAGGCTGTGTAGCTTGGGCATGGAGTTCGCAAGCAATCAGGAGGTGGTTTGCGAATCCTACAAAAGCGTACCTTCCAGTAATTCATATGCTATGTTCCTATGTTTCCAAGGGCTTTCTCAATACGGGCTCCATGTGTGAATGCCTTCTATGCCAGTCTGTGCCTGCCCCTGTGCCACAACCTACTTTTACTGAAGGAGTTGATTTGAATAGCTTCTCTCGATATTTATGTCCCGCCAGATTCTCAGTAGCCCAAATACTGTATTTACTTGGCTCACGTGCCTCCAAAAAACTAAAAGAAACCTCAGCATTTGGTCATATCTTTAAGAACCGAAAAAGTCACATTCTTTGGGGGCGGGGCAGCCTTACAGCGTGGGAATCTCACTTACACAAATCCAGTTAATGCAGGCCCACTCGTTCAGAATGACAACTCGTCTACTGACAGCTCTCCTGTAACCACACGATTTTGCATCGGCGAATACTTCCCACCAAATAAATTCACAATATCAGACGAAAACGTTTTGTTAACACCAACGAATTGGTGGCTCTGCCGAAAACGTAAATGATTATTGTGATATTGAATTTTCTTACAAACGTAACCGTGCACACTGATTAACAAAATACTTGGTGAGCTTCAGCCTGTTAAGTAAATGTTTCATAAAGTATGTACGCGCAGTAATGCAAAAACAGCTATAAAAAAACATCGGCAACAGCAGAGAGCACTCACCGACTGCGTTAAGGGACTTACTCGCCTAGTTGTGCTTTGAGGCTCTATCTAGAACCCATAGGCTGTCGCACAGTGAGCAGTTATATTTGCTAATAGAAGCAAAGGAGCGAATCCCAGGAGGTGGTCGCGAAGAAAGAGACACGATCAATGGAACAAGAGCGTCATTAGCATGACATTTGTGATTCTTTCTCGAACTCATCATCAGAGACGGTGGCACAAAAGGAAGCACAAGGAGCGCAGTATTTATAGGACGAAGCGGCTGCGAGACCCTATTTGGCAGTCCTCGTGGTCCTTGCCAGTTGATGCGATGATTGCTTTTCGGGCCGTACCCGAGTCGGTAATGGCCGTGATTTCATCACAGTTGTCAATGCTTGGCGTGCTGACAAGGGAGATTTGAATAACTATTTCTGACTTATTACCAGTCATCAACCAATCATATCCAACCCAAGATTTGCAACACCGGAGGCTTGAAACTGCACTGTTCTTGTTATAAGTTCTAAGCTCTAACCATTGACCCACGGATCGTTGTCCTGTCGGTGACGATCGGGTATACCAAATATGGTAGAAAATGCTCACAGATGGTTAGGACATAGGAGTAAAAACGAACAGAGGGTGGGTTAAAGTCTCAGGTATTGCAAAGTAAAGGTTCAGTATGGTTAGACGTTGACGGTCACTAAGCCGGAAATGGCCATTCTAGTCTCCATTGTATTTTGCGCTGATCTCCTTAAAAATTTGCAGTGTTTATCTACATGTGCTAGGTAACTAGAAACGCTGGTATTGATTTAGCAAATTTCAATCGGGTGAAATAGACTTTTATCTTGACATTTGGATGTCAAAATTTGGATATTGGATTAGGGACACCGAAACTACTGCAGCCTGATACTAAGGGCCAACGAACGAAATACCCGAATCATATTTTAGTAAAAAACCTTCAGTAGTAGTCAATAGATAATTCACCTTCCCAAACATGATAAGGAATTACCGCATCCAGTACGTAAATTTCACAAAAAAGCAAAGATGGAAATTACGACGTTTTAACTTATCTGTCCCACTCATCCGACAGCACATTTTTATGGTTGCGTTAATTGAGGTCCCGGGAAAAATATCGCGACGTAAAATATCCTGAAGTAATCACGTGCTCAATCATGAACTGTGAACATTTTCCCTTTTAAAGCCTCATACATCGTATCAGGCAAGTAAAATGTGCCCGAAGATTTTTAAATGAAAAAATGAAACAAGAAGTGACAGTTAATGTTATATTCATTAAATTAATTTTTTTTCCTTAATCTACGCCCAAGTTTTCCAATTCGTTTTATTAAAACTCTAAGACGTTAGAAACGAAAAGTATACTAATTTAGACGTCCTTCTCCTCCTAATGGGGAAAATGTTTATTTCGAACGCGTTCACCTAATGCCATGGAAAAGTCACAGTCGCAGAATCTCTCGGGAAGGTGGAATTCTCCATTCTCGTCTGGGGGTCTTGCGGTATGAGTTGCTGCACTCTCCCGCGGGAATATCAGTTTGATGTGATAATTAAGTTCTGTTTTTTACAAGTAACACACTCTTTACACGTTCCACCTCCACAGGATAGACATCGGCCATACTTGTTTACCATTTATTGCAAAACTCATAGAGGCAGTCCTAAATCGTAATTTTCTGCGTGCGAAGCGGTGTCCCTGGGGTGTGTGATACTGGAGTATTTAATGAAAACCAATACAAGGTCCAGCTGTGGCAAAGAATCAGCTTTTAATCACAAGTAGGTAAACAGTCTAAAAATGGCACCTTCGTATAACGTCAAAGAATGGAAGAACGATTGGCCAGGTTCATTTGCTATTATATGTGTTACTGATTTGCTGTAGTTCCATGAATTTTGCAGTTGATGTAAATATAAATTAATTTTATCGTTCTTCAAGTAAAACTTTCTGAGATACCACTTCTGCCTTTTTTCCGTAGCATCACCTCCTTCTTCTTTACCAATAACAGACTGTTTGCCTGAACATGGGCATCTTGCAAGCATCAATCACCATAAACGTATTTTTAAAAAAATCCAACATTGGGCCATTCATTCTTTTAGCACATTACTAAATACGACCAATATCTTATGGCATGATCTATAGCCTTTGACTCAAGTATAAGTCCATAGCTAAAACATATTTGTAAACAAGAAAAATAATCAATCATTTCATTATCTCATGTTAAATGGTTTCAATCGACTAAGGCATATCTGCACTATAATAAAACACAAAACAAAGGAATCCGGCAAGGTCTAGTATAATTTGTTTAGCCTTCATTTTGATCTGTTGCGAAAATGAATACACTTTTCTGGTAACCCCGCAAGACTACAAGTAGAAGACGTTAATTTTACGAATGAATATGTAGGCTCGAAGACCAGGAGATTGCATGAGCAAATGAGGAGTATGTTCGAGCCCCAGAACAAGTAATTTATTATTGTGAGCTTTTAAACTCCTGCAGGAGACCATCGTCAGAGGTAGCGGCAACAACAAAGAAGACAAATCAGTCAATGATCACTGACGCAAGTCTGGAGGTGACTGCGCAGGCCTTTATACGCCAGCGTCAAATCGATACATCGATTGATCGAGTTCCCATGCGTGGGCCAGGATTCAATCAATTTTTGACTCGTCTTGCTTCCCGCGGTAAGTTAAATAACTGGTATGGACAGTCATATAAATTGTTATAATGTTGGAGAGTACCAGAGTCGAACAGGGTCCTTGTCAAAGTATCTTTGAGGACCATAGTTAAAGCTTGATCAAACAATCCGCGAAATCTCGGAACAAGATGTTTTTGTTTTCCATTCGTTGACTGTTTGCAAACATTTATTTATAACGTTCTTCGAGGAACAGTGCGGCTTTCACTACTAGGCAACTATTCCAGTGTCTTTGATCGCTTGCAATTAGGACATTAGGGGAAAGGACGCATCGGAGACACACAAGTGCTCTTCTGGATTCCGCTTTGTTGGGTCTCAAAAAGCGAATAAACTCCAAAGGGGAAGTAGAATGCGTACAGCCAATGACTGCCCTCGTGGAACTCATCGTAGGACAGACAAACCCAAGAACAGGGGACTCACCAATCAAAAATAACCGATTTCAAAGCGAAAACCACTGGAAGCGGTGGATGTGGATTCAAATGAAAAATTCGCCCCCTCGGAATTGAATAATTTATCGCTCACGGTATATATACATATCTTTTTTAAAATTTGGTTGGAGGCCCAATTCCTTCAGAAATTGATAGAATTCAGAGTAAATTCGTGTAAAGTATGGAGAAACTAGTCATGAATTCATATTTTCTAAAACAAAACCGGCCTCATACACTCTTATTCCAAACGTGTACACTCTTCGAAAAGTTGCTACCTTAATTCATGGGGAACTTTCATTTTTTAAACGGATCCTATTTCGCTTTTTTGACAGACAACCTAGTGTTTTACAAGTTTACTGTTTCTAAATTTCCGAAATGCTTCCAAGGATGACTCCGTTTCATAGAGAAAAAGCTTCGCGACTCGCACAACAGTCCGTTTGGCGTAAAAAAACGACGGATGTAATCAAATAAAAAGTAATGGAGTCATCCAAATAAACGTTTACTAAACCGTTACGCCAAGATTTGGCGAAGCAGAATTATATGTATTATCTTAGAAAATCTTTTTGGGAAAGTGATTCCCATAACTGACTTAAAGAAATAAACATTCCCGTAAGTTCATTGCAAAATGTTAAACCATTTCACTAATAAATAGAAAGATTACAGTGTTAAATAAACAAATTTGCTATAACAAGAGTCGATTAGTCTAGGAGAAAGGGTGCTACGCGAATGATTTGAAAATCATGGTTGAGAAGGACGCCCAAGGACGTCACGTTTTCAAGCCTCAGGGGTCACAAAACATGGGTTCTTTAGGACTGGGTGATGACGTCTAATAAACCTGGAAGGACCATTTCAGCCTCCCTTTTCTTTCTTGGTAATGTCTTATTCTGCCTATGTCACAAGCTGCTGTGTGGCTGCTTGCAGCGTTCGAGAAGGCCCCAAGGCAAAACGCGCTCGCAATCCACAGAACAAGGATTTCGTAGCTCAATGGTTGAACTTCAGCCTCAGCAGTTGCGAAACCTGCTGTTTGTTAATACTGGCTGAAGACGGCTGTTAAGCCACACATGACCCTTCCAGTCTCCCTCATGTTTGTCGGTTTGTAGAACGTTTACTGTTTATTCCGTACTCTCCTAAACTGTAGCAGACACAAGTGCTGCTCTCGGGGGTGCAGAGTAATAGATGCAACAGAACCGATAAAAACTTATGTGTCTAGGCTGACTATTAAGTATTCATTCAGCTGAAACTGTGTGCTTGATCCAACTGGAGGACTCTCGCCAGAATTTATTGGTCCAAATGAAAAGTTACGGGCAAGACAACGTTAACTACCACAAGGAGAATGCAAGCAAAATCGGCTGATCTGAGCTTAAGAACCCCATTCATCGACAGAACACACAAGCTCAGGCTAAGAGGATAGGAAAAAAAGAATGACAAAAGTGTCCTGACTACCATGACACGAATTAATCTGCCGCCTATCAACTCCCTATCAGCTTAATCAGCTCTCGTACCCTTATCAGCGCAGGTCCTATATAAAAACACAAACTCCATGTTTAGCGGGGAAATCTGTGATGATCTTTCACCCCGAAATACTAATCATCGGAGGATGGGAAGAACTTAAAGGAAGGTCATGGAGATGTAAGGGTCACAGATAGGAGCAAGAACCGGATCAACTAGGATAAGATGCACTAACAGGACTGTCGGACGAAAACCCTACAACAACCTCGTGTTCAGATATACACGATCAGCACGATGTACACGATGCAAATTTTACGAGAAGAATGGTTGCCAGTTTGAACGACCTCAGCAAGATAGCATGCAACATGTTTCCGTGTACCGGGTGTCTCCTAAGCCCTCCACATGGTAGGTTTGCTGCACCAATACAGAGGCTAGATCAAGGCAGGACAGGTGTAATTGCGGATTCACAAAGGTCACACATGGGAGGGCGGGGGGAATTCGATGGGCGCAGGTTTACCCCGTGGCAGCAAACTTCTTCTTCTCTCACCTCCGGCCTTCTTACCTCTACCTTCTTGGACTGGGTGGGCGAAAAGGAGGAGGAGAAGGAGGAGAGAGTGCGCTGGGTGTTGCACAAGACTAGTACCATTATAAACGAATTCACGGGAAACTCACTGTGCCTGCGCCCACATTGCACACATGGTGCACATAGTCGGTGACAATGGTCAAAATTTATGAGTCAGCGGTGATAGCCTTATGAATGTTCCCTTCTAAGTTCCATTATCAAAACTACTTTCCTTCCGAATATGAACTGTAACTGAGAAATGACCCACTTTAACAACATTTTAAAAGTTGCAGAATAAGGCTAACTACCGGGAACGATTATCTGTCAAAGTCTCGTCTTTTACCTTCACAAGTGTATATTTTCAGCAATCTGTGGCCTTCTTTGTTAGCCGGATGCAAGAAAATTCTCGTTAGATTATAGCGTTAAGCGAGCTCGTTCTAAAAAAGAATGGTTGTCATTGAACCAAAATTACATTTATCCACCACATCGACCAGGACATGTGAAGCAGCCCTCCTAATTTTTATAGGCATTCAAAGGTAAAACTTCATTGCTAGAATGCATAATTGCAACCATGCAGAAATGCGTGAAGTTGCAGATGCGTTAAGCACGAGTCCCGAGCCCTCTTAAAAGGCGGAGACAACTCATTTCAGTAAACGCGACTGTTTGAGCTCCGCCGATCGCCCTTATAACTGCCTCAGTGAATTCGTGGTCTGTGGAATAGACCGAGTGCTTGAGAATCCAAGCAAAAGGGAAATGTTTTAAAGCCAGAGAGAAAAGGGAAAAAATTATACATGAGGTTCAATTCGTTTTATCTTCAGGCATAAACCTACGCACACATATATGGATTGCACAACTGGGCTGCGTCACACCAGAGATCAGCCTGTGTGGAAAAGCTGGTGGTTTCCACCAAACTGCTTTCATCCTGATTAACGTAGTGCCTTATAAGGGCACGTAACATCGATGGCATTCCAGACAAAATATTTCGCTGCCAGCAAAAGAGGAATTTAAGGTCAAGAGATGCTGAGAAAAACACTCAGGTCAAAAGCGCGGTCAGAGCAATCGTTAATTACACCAGGATTACGTTAAGTCACATCTGCTAAGGTGATTTAATCCAATAACAGTCAACTAGCTACTGCACTAAATGTTAGCACTCGAATTAAGAAATTTTGAAACCAGGATGCGAATAGAACACTCTTTATCGATCTTGATATAGCGTTGAAGGGTTCTGCTAACAGAAAGGGCTTTGATAAGAAAAATACGAAGTTATGAGACATTCCAAAACTTGTAACAACGTGAAAAAATCTGAAGTCCTCCCAAATCCTCTCCGAAAATGCAAATATGACGAATAATTGTCCCTGACCAAATGAAAAGGTGCCGATATAGAAAAATTTATCGGTAGAGATTGTTTATGTACCCCCACCACTCTGGAGAGAACAGAGGTATAGGAATGTTTCGTAATACAAGTGGCTTTGCCTTCTAAGTTCCTCAGTCATTAATCGCTAACTTGGAGAAAGTTTATGGTAGTTGACTGAAGACCATAGCTATGATATGAATATTTCGACTGAATTTTATCAACCACGGTGACATAGTTGCGTAATATTCATTTAACTACCAGAAGGCAGCCGGTAGTATATTTGAGGGTAGAAGAATATTGAGGGCACAGGCACTAGCTAAAACTTCAGACACAGCTGCGAGTGATGCGGCTCAATAGAGGGGCCCCCATCGTTCTCTGCATCTCTTCTGGTGGATAGCCCGCTTTAACACTTGTTTATTTTTAAGTTCCTCAGAAATGAATCGCACTAAACCTTTAAATAGGCCGATTTACTCCAAGTTAGTGATTAATTTCAGAGCAAATAAAAAAAACTGGAACGTATAGCAGAATGCACACAGGCAACACCAGGGGACCCACTGATCAGCCAACCCACTTTCAGCTGTATCAAGCAGCGTCAGAATACTGGCGAAACACGTGCCCGGGCGTTTATCTACTGCCTGCACTGCCAATATGTTTTGATGACAGGTTGTGAAACAGGTTCTCGTCAAAGGTGGATTGTTTTGGTGGACTTATTTTCTTAAAAGTCTCCAGTAGCTGGGAACCGCGTAACTTCCGGTGACACTGAGCATTTTCAAGAATGACCGCTTTGAGCGTTGACAGCTCATTCGCCGTTAAGGTTGACTGGCAAGCTACCAAGTGCCGTTTTATTGTTTGGCGGTATTTGGGAATAAGTGTTTGTCAGTCTTATATCAGGACGCTGAGTGTTCGCTTCTTGAAGCCTGCCATCGTCCGTTGGTGTATGGCAGTGTTAACAGGCGGTCTATTCCCAAAGCATTTAGGTAAGACGCATTTGTGAAGACAAAATTGCAGGAATTTCAACTGAGCATTTGTGGGTGACACTCGTTTCACACAGGAATCCCACCTGCGTGCTGAGCGGAGGGCTGCGCGCCCATAGCATTAAGCAATATGAGTGAAGCTTCGAGGTCCAGATATTTTATCGAGCTAATTATCCACTGAAAAAGACGAAGAAGAAGGGACAAGTTCATGGACTGGAGTGTATTGGGACTGACGTTTTAGAAACCATGTCGTTTCCATCATCAGAGTACTGGGGTTGATCTTCCTACTGGTCTTGACTGTTTCAGCCTTGGCGGTTGCCTGGTATTATATCCCTTCTCGGCGTACGAACTTTGACCTGCCTGTTCGTTGCTGATTAGGCTTGACCTCTCCACTCACATGAAAATTGTTCCTATCGCTGCCATCGTATTTGTTGGCAAATCAGCGTGCGTAGTGGCCTGCCCCTCATCAGCCAACGGACTGATCAGTCTTTGGTGCCTGCATGAGTAGATTTCAGCCTCGTGAGCGTGGTGGTGAGGTGGTGTTGCACGCTGGTCAAGTGGTCTCCGGCCGGCTCCTCTCTTCTTTTTCTCTGGCGTCCGTTGTCTTCCATGCTTGATTTCGATCGACTGTCCCATTGACCCTGCCTGAACTGACTCGAGCCTTTTGCGTATCGCCTGGTAGGTGGGATGCAAGTCTATGGTTCTGTTAAGTGTGCCCGTCGAGGACCAAATTTCGAGCAGCAGTCTGGCGATCTTATCGATGGCTCGGCCAATTACCCTCGCTTTCTCAAAGCAAAACTATGGTTCTTCTGCTGTACGTGGCCATAGACCATAGACAGCTTATCCCTGCGGTTGATTGAAAGCTGATGTTCCTGGAATCATGTGCCAAGGCGTTTGCCAATTTCACTAACATACCTCGAATCACAGTTTTTAGCATGCTATGGTGTAGACCACTGCTGATTGTTCTGTCATTAGTAGTGGATCTTTGTGCCTCATGATGGGCTGTCTGATTGTTGATTCAAGCTAATGAGCCACACCGATCTCGAAAGGTTTTAAGATTCCTGCCGTACTCTCTGAAACGTTCTTTACGTAAGGGATTGCGAGCCAAAACTAAGGGTCTTCTCCTTTCAAACGCTCAAAGTTGAGCTTCCTAAGGCATTTGCGTATAAAGGGCTTCGGATAACAGTTGGCTTCAAATAGGGCATGCAAGTACTTATATACACAGATAATAGCATGACCGACAAAGACGTGTGTGATTGGAATGGCCATTTCGGGCTTACTAGCCATAATCTGCTAGCCAAACCCAATCCCAAGTGGTGCACCACCCGAAGATCGAACCCACGATCTGTTATTCTGTTGTGGTGCAGGACCTGGGGTTGTGTATAGCTGGCTGACGACAACTTATAAGCCAAAAAGGGCCATTCCAGTCTCCCCTGTCTTTGTTGGTAATATCCTCTTGTCTATAGCACTAGCCACTATATATATATAAATATATATATATATATATATGATGATAATGTGGAACCGAAAAAGACGAGGGAGACCGGAATGGCCATTTCTGGCTTATTAGCCGTCATCAGCCAGTCATACTTAATCCCAAGTGTGGAACACCTGGGATTCGAACCCGCGACCTTTGGTATTTGAGTCGAACGCTCTACCATTGAGCCACGGGCTCGTTGTTTTGTCGGTTGTGATCGGGAATATGATGATAGTGTGGGGCTCACCGATCTGCTTAAGGAACATGTATGTTCAGTTGTGCCCTGGAGCTCAGACTAGAGCTCTCGCAGGCGGTCGCATAGCGACGTGTAGCATATGATGAAATGGAACCGACAAAGACAAGGGAGACCGGAATGGCCATTTCTGGCTTATTATCCGTCATCAGCCAGTCATACCCAATCCCAAGTGTGGCACACCTGGGATTCGAATCCCAGGCGCTTCCTTGTTGGGCAGGCGCCAACGATGTTGGAATCCTCCCATGCAAATAGCGTCCTGTGTCCAGTGTGTGCATGGCTACCTGAGATAAGGAGTCTCGTCTTCTCAACGCTATAGGATGTTCATGTAAACGGGTGGATAGGGATTTCACGGTTTGGCCACAATAGGCTGCATCACAACTGTTACACGGTATTTCGTAGGCGACTTAGTTTCTGTTGAAATAGCCAACCCTGTCCTTAGGGTGTACAAGCTGGGTTCGTGCGACATTTGTATATGGTGTTTCCTGATCTGTCTTTTGACGAGCTCAAATACATTCTTTACATACAGAAGGGTTCTCCAGTTTGTTGCTTTTTACGCATGTGAGGTCATAGTTCTAGAAATACATTTTTCGTTGAACTGTTTTCGTCGCATGCATCGACGGACAAAATCAGGAAGATATCCATTTTGGAAAAATAATTTGAAGAGGTATTTCATTTCTGTTCGATGTTTTTATTCTTCGGAACCGTGAGTTTTTGCTCGACTTAGCAAGCTGTTAACAGAGCTGCGTTTGTGAAACATTGTGTGGTTACTCCCAAAATGTAAAACGACCTAGAGTATGTATCTTGACGATAGAATGAGGTATGTAGTGTTCCGTCTGTCTTCCTCTGTACGAGGAGATCTAAAAAAAGAGTCATTTATCAACTTCTGTTTCAAAGGTTAATTGAATTCCTGGGAATGTGGAGTTCCGGTTTTTGTGGGGTCGTAAAAGTTGGTCTTGTTGACGGTAAAAAATGTATCGGCTACGCATCTCAGCCAAACTCTCGGATTTATTCTGGGGAGAGCTGTAGCCTCTAGTTTCTGCATCACAGCCCCCGCCAAAATATCGAATATTGGCGAACCCATAGAGGTGTCTTTTAGTTGTCGATAATAATTTTCGGCAAAGGAAAAGTTTGTTCCAAGGCAAATATTGAGGAGTGCATGGAGGACCTCCGCAAGTTCATCACTAGAGTAGGACTGTAGGAGTTCCGCAGTGCAGGTCCTCGCTACGTCCAGCGGGATGGACGTAAATAAAGAAAAAACGTCAAACGACACCATTATTTCGTCATTTGCAAATTTAAATTCTTTTATCTTCTTCAAGAACTGTAGCGAGCCTTGGATAGAGGATTTAGAGTTCTTTGTAAGTGGGTAGAGTTGATGAAATAGCCACTTGGAAATCTGGTAGATTGGTGCACCGATTAAGGAGGCTATCGGTTGCAGCGGAATGACACTTTTGTGAAATTTGGGAAGTCGGTGTATTTTGGCAATCGGAGGTTCATCCTGTTTCATGTCTACATGAATCAGTTAGCGGTGAAGAGACGAGACCCCTTATCTCAGGTAGCCATGCCCAAACTGGACACAGGACACCGATTTTCATGGGAGGATTCCCACGTCGTTGGTGCCTGCCCAACAAGGACGTCCCGTGAATTCCTGGAGGCAATGCACTCAGACAAGGCAGGTTTTGACAGGCATATCTATTTGGATGTCACTTACAAATTCCTCAAGGTCAAATAGAAACGAAAACAGCTACTACCTGTTTCGATTCCCCTGTCCTGCTGGAGGTGGGCCAGGCAAACGATTCCCACCCTGTTCTCTTGTTTTAAATTAAGCACTCATTTGCTTCAAAAGTAAATAATTGACGTGGAATTGTAACCTTACAGAAAAACATGAGATACAAACAAGTAAACATGACCAAAAATAGGAATTAGTGTCCGCGTTCAGTAACTAATTATTTAATGTGGTTGTAGCTAGGTTGGCAAGTAAATGAATTAGAGGCAGGTTTGGTAGTTTGCGTGGACATCTATAGATGGGGCCAACAACGAATATTTGGTAAGAGGGGAGAATTCAAATAAAATCTTTTAATCAAAAAACATTTTGGGCATTTTTTTACTCATGAATGCAAATACGGCCCCAGTGGAGAATTATGAATTATTGAAAATTCAGGTTAATCGCGGAATTTTTCGATGTGCCTTTGCCAGAATTTAATAAGAGTCCGCAAATGAGAGCGATAAATTATTGTAAGTAATTCTTCGATTGTTTGGTGATCTAAATTACTAAATCTTTTGTATGGAGCGAAGAGCAGCTCAGCCTGCGAGAAGAATTAAGCAAGGTTCTAACCTATGCAATATAATTTTCGCCTGTACATAAGTATTCTTACTTTGGCTTTATTTCCCTTGCCATGAAAGTTTCAAATAATTGGGATTAAACCTACAGCCACGTGCAGAAAAAAATATATGCAAAAATTAGAGCTAATGACTCAACCTCGTTACTCTCTGAAAATTTTGACTTTTGCCGGCTATTGACTTAGGTTTTACTGCTGCTTTATCATCCATGAAATCCTTGTAGGACGAAAGTTGGTCAAATTTCTTACCACCACATTGATTTAGGTGGGTGTTCTTCAACGATAAAGTTTTAAACCCATTTCTGTGGGCATATCGAAAATATGAACCTGATTGTACAAGTCATGAGCTTCCTAGAGTTTACCTATACTATTAGGCAGATAAAGCATGTAAACAAATGCTTTCTGTGCTAAAAGTGCACTGTTAAGCCTTTCTTGCGTTATGGCGTTATGTTTTCCGTTTCTTCATAGTTAAACTCAGGGGCAAAATTTAGGCGTTATCCTTATTCCTAAACCTAACTGACGCAAAACTATACTTGGCAGATAACCGACGAATGCATTTTAATTTTTCTGCCTTCACTTTGGGCGTAGTTTAGTCATGAAGAACCTGTCGCACGGTGGAATAGAAAACAAGAACATTTATGCGAAAACTCCCGATAAACGCCTTAATTTTTAAATTTGGCATGAGTTCAAAATTACTTGAGGGACACTGATCTCTTGACGATCTCCTCAATCAACTAAGCAGATAAATCTGTTTGCTTGTCATGCTTACATCATAAAAGTTGGCTATATAAGTTGGCTTATGTCTCGGCCTTGTCAGTATTACAAGAGAACCTTTAGCAAGTGAGCTTGGTAATGCTGTTCACAATAAAATATTCCTCAGGTTAACAGTTTAGCATTCGAAGTGCAGAAATATCCCATTTCATTTAA
This sequence comes from Schistocephalus solidus, assembly GCA_017591395.1. Taxonomy (NCBI): domain Eukaryota; kingdom Metazoa; phylum Platyhelminthes; class Cestoda; order Diphyllobothriidea; family Diphyllobothriidae; genus Schistocephalus; species Schistocephalus solidus. Next base: position 41,582 of record WEDG01004798.1, on the reverse strand, counting down.
AAATTTTCGGAAAGATTGGTTTTATAATTGTTGACGTACACGGATGGTAAAAGCTGTCTACAAGTGCGTCGAATTTTGTTGTGTCTGGCTGTCCTATTTAGGATGTTGCCCACACCTTGTTTATGACATGTATTTTCTCAGCTATGCTTGAATAGACATAGAAATTCGACTATATCTGATTCTTCGGCAAAAACAACCAAAAATATAGCTTAAAAATTACGTAGAGCGCGTCACGTGATGTTTAGGCGAAATCCTTACGATTCGAAGGACTATAGGTAGCTTGTATTCCCTACCTCATGATTTCCGGCCATGTTGTGCAAAGACACACACATTTTTGCAGGCACGTGTAAAGTTTTCGGTTTCGCTAATTTTTCAAGTTTAATATCCATACATCAAACAGTTTTTGCCCTGCATGCTTCATTTTACTAGTTGCGGGCAACGGAAATCAGTTATTTTACAGGCTACTTCTGAAGTTTTTGTTTAGAAAACGTCATTTTCTATCACGGATGTAGGCATACTTGATTATCTGGTTTCATAATAACGGATTTTAAAGTTGAAAACATTTTTCTTTCTGTCTGGAAAGCCGTTTAGCTTGCATGCTAGGCTACATGATAACTCATGAATTCGGAGCTTAATAGATCAAAAGATGGGGAAAAAGAGTTACAGCAGATTCCAGATACCTGGTTACAAAAATCAGTGACATAGTTCAAAAATAATTTGCTCCTCAAAGTTCATAACGTCATAAGAGAGACTAATCTTATCGAATTTGAATGTAATAATCATATTCAAGTACATTTAAGTCTTGTTCCTTGTGTTGGGGTGAAGTCAGTTGTTATTGCATTCATAAAATGTTCAGTCAAGTATTTCCCTAAAACTATCGACTGGGGTTGGAATTTCGAAAGAGTTTACATGTTTTATGAAATGCCAGGTTACAGATAACGTACCCTTGAATTTAGTAAGATATTTTCCAAGAATGGATCTAATAGGAGCGAAGAGGTGAGTTCCAGGAAGAAGGAAACAGAATCGCTGGAAAAGGAACTTAATTAGCCTGAGGTTTTCGGACTTTAACTTGAATCCATCATCGAAGATGGCGTTGACTTAACCAGCACCCAAGGGCACAGCAATGGCATGGAAACAGCATGCTGCAAGATCTGGTCAGTCAGAAAAGTATCAAACCACATGCAACTCTCTGTGATGCATTCAGAAGCTGCCAATTATGACAGGCGTATATATTGGCTTAGCAACTAAATCCTGTAAATACTACAAAACCTGGGCAGTTCGAAACCCCTATCTGACTGCGTCTCTGCTGCTGGATTCCAGTAAGAATCCAAAACCTCACACTAATAAAGCCCTTGTTCCAGCTATCGTCCCTCTCGCTCTCTAGCTTTCTACAGTGAAACGTTGGAAGTTACATAAATACAGTTTAACACCCCTTTTGGCGGTAATGATGACTTGTATGACCGCCTAATCAGGACACGGGAAAAGGGACGCGTACGAAGGCAGCATTTAAGCGACGATGTAGAAGTTCTCTCACCGGATCCCCTCGAAGTGATAGTGAGAGCAATAACTCCTTGTCAACTGTTGGCACACCGGACACCTTCTCATTAATTCTGACAACGAGTTTGACTATAACTATCTTCAATGAAATTCACGGTAAAACTCTGTAGAACGATTCGATCGTTTCCCCCTGGCCAGATTTTTGGACGCATCATCGGATTGAAAAAAAGAAAATAATGAGTAAAGAAGAAGAAAAAAGTTCAGAACAAGAAAGACAGTGCCCAGTGCTTGAGCAAACTTCTTCTTTACTCTTGGTAACACCTGGAAATTGAACTTTCGCATCCGTTGATAATAATTTCCAGTCGTTGTACTTTTACTTTAACACCAACTTCGTTAAGATGTTTTCTGCTCGTTTTCTAGCTGTGCAATTTAAACCAATATTTGCCGAAGTCTTTTTATAATTCCGAAATAAAAATGTACGTTTGCATTAAAGTAGTATTGTGTAATGGTTTGGTACCTAACGCCGACAGCTGGAATTTTCTTCACTGGGATTTGCAGCTGAGCCGTCGGAAGCGTTTGAGATCAGGCATACAAAGACATAAATCCAAAGAGTAAATAGGGTGGGACTTTTGACTTAGATACTCCACATTCAACTTTCTTGGGCTCATATCTTCGGTGGCCGAATTAGCGTTGGGGTACTCACAGTAAAGAAGTCAGAAATAGCCATTCCAGTGTCATTTTCCTTGTAGAAACCACCTCTTGATTATATTAAAAACGAAATATTAAGTTTCCCCTCTCATAAAGCAAGCGAAGGTGGTGGTGGATCAGTGTTTGACAAAGCTGCGTGGCCCGTCTACGCATACCACACACTGCACACAAATCAGTTTTAATTCAGGGAATGTTGGCGGATCTCAAGTTAGTGATGGTTCCATAAAGACCACAGTAAGGAACCATTGTGCTCTCATCCCCAGTTCCGAGAATAATGCAGCCTTACTATCCGTTGGCAAATTTTAAATGATCTCATTATTTCTGGCAGGTTGTAAAATTTGTAGACATAAAAGACAAGTGGAAGGTGAAAAGAGACAAAAATGAGTGTATAGTGGTTTGCCATGGTAAAAAAAACCATTGGTTTCCCGTTGGCCTGTCAGTCGCAAACACATTATTGACGTGCAAGGATCATGTTTGTTGTTGTTTATTGCAACTGTTTTCAGGTACTTCCTGGGGGGGGGGTTATTTTCATCGGTATCTGGTCCTCAACAAGCAACTCCTTGAATTGTCATTAATCACGGTCGAAAATGTCGCCTAATGAGCTCTGCAACCCCTATTGGCAGCCAGTTCTCAGTTGCGGCTTTGAAGGTCAACAGCTGACAGGGCAACTCACTTCTGCTCAGGAGAGAGAGGATAAAGCTGCAGCGAAATCTTTCTGACACAGTTGGGCAAGACTAGAATCACTGCCTAAATGAAGTCCAACACGTACAGTTGAGGACCAGACTGTACATCCCACATGTTGATGGGTGGCCTCACTTTGTTAGCCGCTGTAGCCCTGTTTCTCTCGAGTCGCCTTGACTTTGACTTATTGCCAGAACGTGTTTGGCATTGGAAATTTAAATGAGGTAGATGCCTTGAAAGTCCACCTCTTTATAAATGAATTCAAACGCAAGTCCTGCCTGCACCCAGGTGGTCTGGCTGTGGTGGATTTATCGTTTTTCTGTGCGCTTGTTAAGCATTAGACACCATGTCGTCTACTACGCCTAATTTCATGAGAAATTGAGTGGAAGTACAATAGCCAGACCCACTGAAAAGCTTGGCTTAGGATTACCTCTCCCTGATTTCAGAACACAGAACCCCTTTGACCACGATTCCCGTAAGAGAGTCGGCCTTGCTTGCAATGTTCTCAGTGGGTCCGTCTATTGGGCTTCTACTCATGACTGGCCAGACGATAAAGTTGGACAGATCGATAGGTTCTAACGTTCCCAACTTCGAAAACGGAATAACTGAGGAGAAAAACTTAGTCGCGTTCTGTACTAGAGTCAGAATGTATGGCTAAGTTTTATAGGAGAGCCTTGCACCGATTTCAGGTCCAGTTTGTCTCGATCGAGGCCTGGTTAATTAAAATTCAGAGCACTGATTGTGTTTGACCCGCATCTGTGTAGTTTTGATAGCTATCACATCACAAGTGAACCACCAGTCGTCTTGACGGTTTCTAGCGGTCAGAACACGATTGGTTTGGGAGCGCTGACTGAGCTTGGTGCAGTGCTAGTCTTCCACGTCATACGCAAGCTGATGCGCCACCCAATGGGGCATAAGGGGGTATCATTACCGGCGCCACCCTCTGGAGTCGGTGGCCAGCATCCGTCACCTTTGTGCAGGGGCTACGTGCCACACGGACCTTTAGAGTTTGTTGCCGTGGCACCCTATTGAGCGGGCGCCCCTCTACTGTCACTGCTGTCACCCTCCCCCCCCCCTCGCGCCAGCGACTAGTTTGCATGTTTATTAGCACCATATTGTAGCCTCTAGACTGGAGACGTATGGCGTTGCAGGGCGCCTTGCAACCTCTTTCATCGCCACAGCAGGCTCATGACCCCATTTAGACCTGTTCAGGCAGGCAAGCGGCGAGACAATGCCTCTGGCGTGGCCCGAGGCCAGGGTCCAGCACCGGCACTCAAAAATACGCGTCAGTTCGACCACCGTAATCAGACGATGTCCGCCGCATGCTCCACAGAAGGGTGGTGCAGGGATGGTGACTTGTGTGCAAATTAGTTTAAAGTGATAGTGGCCTTGCGCTGCAGTTACCGCACTCTCTCTCTCTTCCCTTACCCACCAGTGCCCGGTGTCAAGACATTGTCAAGAAGACCGATGATGGGTTTGGGCGCAGATGAATAAGCTCCCACTGAGTGGGTGAGCGAGGTACGGCATGAGTCTGCACCTAAGCGTGCCCATTTTGGGCACGCGCCTCCCCTTATGTTCGGCAGTTGCTGTGGGACCGCATCTAGAATAATAACGCCTGCAGCACCCTGATTTGGCCCCCGTGTTGGTCCAACGCATCTAACCCGTGGCCCGTTTAGGGGCAGCTATAACACACCTGATAGTTCAACTGTTGTAGCCGACGATGTATACCGTATGCTCCAGAGAAGGATGATGTATGGACGTTGACTTGTGCGCAAATTAGTTTTAAGTGATAGCAGCCTTGCGCTGCAGCTACCGCTCTCTCTCTCCCCCCACCACCTGAGCCCGGTGTCATGACAGAGTTAAGAAGACCGGAGATGGGAGAGGGCGCAGGTGGCTGGCGCGGCCGGAGCCACCCCTGGGCGTACCACCACACATGGCTCGGATCCCATGGAGTGGGAGTGCCATAAAGGCCACAGTAAGAAGGAGCCATTGCAGCCTGATTCTCAGTCCGCCAGTCAGCCACTCCACACAACACACATTAGACTGACTGTGAGGTCTGAGTGTAATTGTCAGTTGGCAACATTCCAACCCACGGCGCTTATCCCCCCCTGATATTCTCCAGCTGACGAGGAGAGATGTAGTGTTGTGGTATAGTCGGCGGTGTTCTACTGCAGGTTTTCATGAAGACGCATGTGCCCTAATAGGCCCATACGGTGCGTGAATGTGCGTGGGCAGTGCGGACAGATGAGTCGAGTGCGGTGGGTGTATGTTGGTGCTCCTGGCACTGGTCCGCCGGTTTCTGTGCGATGGATTCGCTAGTGACCGACCAGGCCGATGCCTGATGTGCATGTGCGGTGACAAGGTGGAAAAAATAGGTCGAGAGGTGCTGCGTCTGCGGGGTCTCTGCTGCTGGTACTAGTAGTCGAGCTCATGGGAAGACTATGGGAAGTGTTGATGGGTGCACAAGATATGCTGGCATCACGGTGTATTCTGCTTTTGTGGATGCGCATGTGATCGGGCAGGCTCATGCGATGAGTGAATGCACGTGGGCAGTGAGGGTTCTTGCGGTGGTGGTCACTGCTATGTGTTGGTGCTCCGGGCACTATTTCGCCAGTCTTTGTGTGATGGATTCGCAAGTGACCGACCAGGCCGATGTATGAAGTGAATGTGCGATCGCAACGAGGACAAGCTAGTACCGAGTCCTTATCGCTGGTACTGAGGCCAGGAGTGGTGTTCGAGAAAGCAGGTGGCAGGTAGTCGGAGGTAGCTACTGCGGTGGTGGGAGTGGAGCGGGTGGTGTTCGTCGCCGGGTTTGGCGCAGGGAGTTGAGGAGGGAGGATGATGTCGGTAATCCTGAGTGGCAGGGCAGCGATGAAGCTGGTATCAGTGGCTCGGGTGGTCGTGGTCGTGGGGTCTGAGGCAGGTGTGGCAGAGGTTGATGTTATGGCATTGTGGTTGCATTGAGGTCGAAGATGTCCGACCAGGCCGATTCACGCGTGGAATATGCGTTGACAGCGTGGGCACGTTGGCAGGGCTTGGGCATTGGCGGTGTGAAACCGCGGTGCTTTTGATTTGCGAGCCACCCTTTTGGCTTTAGCAGCGGTGATCTGTTTGGCCTCATTGATTGCTGCACCAATCTTCACGGATATTTTCCATACCGATCTATTCTTGGCGTGTTCCTCCCAGGTCGCTGGGTTGATTTGCAGTTACTTCAGAGATTTCTTCAAAGTGTCCTTTAAGTGTCGTTTTTGAAGAAGGTGGGAGCCAGTACGCAGCCCTGCTTCACTCCATCGGTCACTGCCAATGCTTCGGATACCGTCCCGTTGTCAGTGACGCGCGCCGTCATCCCGTCATGAAGCCGACGCACCATGTGCGTGAACCACTCAGGACAGCCGAAATGTTGCATGATTTTCCACAGTCCGTCACGATTCACCTTGTCAAAAGCTTTCCTCAGATCTACGAAGGTAGTGTAGAGGCGGGTTTACATCTCCTGGCACTTCTCTTGTAGCTGGCAAGCGGCAAAGATCATGTCGGTTGTTCCTCGGTGTAGTCGGAAGCCACATTGGCTTTCCGGGAGCAAGCCCTGCTCTAGGTGACCGTTTAGACGATTTATAAGGATACGGGCGAAGATCTTCCCGGCGATGTTGAGCAACGAGATGCCTCTGTGATTATCACAGATTTGCCGTTTCCTCTTCCGCTTGTAGAGATGAACGATGGTCACATCGTTGAAATGCTGAGGAACTTGTCCTTGGCGCCACATCTCCTGGAAGAGTGTTCTGATTTCTGCCTTCAGCCGGGGCCCCACCGTGCTTGTAGACTTCCGGTGGGATCGCATCGGATCCCGGTGCTTTACCGCGGAAAATCTGTTGCACGGCCCGGATGGTTTCTGGTAGGGAAGGCGACAGATCCAGGTCACTGTTCGTCTCCCCTTGAGGGAGTCGGTCAATGGCAGCATCAGAGATGGCTGATGAGCAAGCAAGGACACTTCTGAAGTGCTCGGCTCAGTGCTTCAGAATTTGCGATTTCTCTGTCAGCAGTGTTGTGCCGTCACAGCTGAGCAGTGGGGCGGTTCCCTTGATGCAGGGGTCGTAGATGGCCTTGATGGCTTTGAAGAAGTTTTTCAATTCATTGCGGTCCACATATCCCTGGATTTTCTCAGCCTTTCAGACCATCCCGATGTGCTGCATCTCCCGCAGACGTTGCTGTACAACGCGGTGGCATCTGAAGAAGGCAGCTTTGGTGTCCTCAGTCCGAATGTCAATGTAGGCTTTGTGTAGTTCATTCTTCTCCGCAATTAAGTTGCTGAGTTCGGCGTCATTGTCGTCAAACCAGTCCTGGTGTTTACGGCGTACGCGTCAGAGTGCTTCGAGGGCGGTGGACTGTACGACGTTTCGCAGTTGACCCCATCGTGTCTTCATGGTGGCGTTATTATCTGCAGTATGCAGGTTCTCCAGTTTCTCTGTTATTTGGTTGCGTAAATCAAAACAGTGAGCAGGCAGATTTAAAAAAAGAGTATTTAACTTACCAAGTGGTCGCTTACCCTGGGGTGTTCATCGGGGTTAAAGTCTGAGCTTCATCTTGGAGATGACGAGGCAGTGATCCATCCAACCATCGGCATCGCGAATTGCCTTGGTCACCAGTAAGTCCTGTCGATCTCGCCTCCGGATGAGAACATAGTCCAGCAGCTGCCAGCGCCGCGATCGAGGGTGCATCCACGTAGCCTTCTCCCGCGTCGGAAGGCGGATTAAGGTGTTGGTCAGCAGGAGACGGTGTTCCATACAGGTTCGCAGAAGAAGTAGGCCCTTATTGTTACAGCTACCGAAACCCTGGGGATCCAGCTCTCTCCGCCAGGCAGCGTGGTCTGGTCCGACGCATGCGCTGAAGTCACCAAGGACAATAAACATACCCGCCTTTGGCACAAAATCAAGGAGGGCCTGAAAGGCATCGTATAATTTTTCTTTCGCCACATCAGAGCTCGTCATTGGGGGAGTTTATGCGCTGATGATAGTGGTGAACTTGTCTCCCTGAAGAGGCAGGCGGAGGCTCATCGGGTGATCATTGATACCCTGCGGCAGACAGGGCAGACGTCCTATGATGTCGTTCCAGATGGCAAAGGCAACATCAGGGTCGCGTCGCTCTGCCTTTGGCCGGCCGCTCCAGAAGAAGGTGTAGCCGGCACCCACCTTCTCCAGCTGACACTGCTCAGAGAATCGGGTCTCGCTGAGGGCAGCAATGTGCACCCTGTAGCGCGTCAGTTCCAGAGAGACTAGCGCCGTCCTCCGTTCCGGCCGGTTGCTCCTAGGATTGTCTAAAAAGGAACGAACATTCCAGGCTGCAAGTGTGAGTGGACTCACCCGAGCAGCCTGGAGGGTATGGCGCGGGGGATTGGGATGGGAGGTATGGTTGTTTGTTCGAGTTTTACGACCGCGTATTTTGAGATCTACGAGCCGCGGCCGGCTACAGAAGACGTAAGACCCAGCATTTGGTAAGGGCACCTTTTATAGCCCCTTTCTCCGCGAGGAGGCAAGCAGTGCTGTCCCTAAATAGGGCTGCTCAGACACCCCAGACGGCTGCCGAACTCCACCATGGGTCATGGTTTAATTTTGTGGGGAGAGTGCTTCGAGTTTGCTTGGACCGCCTAGGGGATTCTGTCGCGCTCGCAGTAGGACTTTTGAGATGGGAGGGAGGTGGTGGAAATTTCGGGAGTCAGACATAGCGGAAGTGGAGGCACACACGGCACCGGCGACCCTTACCTGGTTTAGCCCGCCGGTCGTGACGGTTGCCCGGGGTGTGGTCGTTGGGACATACTGAACTGAAAGGAGCCAAAGGTGAGAGTTGCATACCAGTTAGAGGCGGCCACAGGAGCATTCACCACCTGTACGAACAAATGGTGCGACCCCTGAATAGTACCCCAACATCCCTATTACACAGACACACATAAACATACGTCCGTCGGTGGTGCAGGGACGGTGATTTGTGCGCAAATTAGTTGGGCACGCGCGCCCTACATGTTCGGTATTTGTTATATGTGCCGTGTCTTTGTGTTCAAAACGCAACTGAGCCCCTTAGCCCACTTGGCCTTCCTGCTGAACCTCTTGAAATACGGTAAGTTCTACTTATATGGAGCCTTAGGCCGAAAACTGGGATAGGTATGTCCAGGTTGCCATGGTCTTCCTGCATCACTGGATTGCCAATTTTGGTGTGCCAGCCACCATTACCACTGACCGCGGAAGCCAGTTTCAATCTAGTCTCTTCCGTGAGTTCACTAAAATTCTCGGGTGTGCGCACATCACGACAACGGCATATCACCCTGCTTCTATCGGCCTCGTGGAACGCCTGCATCGTCAACTGAAGACAGCATTGATGTCTCACTCAGACACAACTGCGTGGAGTGAAAACTTACCACTCGTCCTTTTGGGTATTCGATCAGCTGTCAAAGAGGACATTCAATGTACTACGGCAGAACTTGTATACGGTAAACCTCTCCGCCTGCCCGGCGAATTTGGTGCAGTCTTCCACCGTACACACTAGCCTGTCGAATGCTTACGTTCAACAATTGAAACAGCGCATGGCTCAACTGCGTCCAACTCCCACTCGCCTAACATCCAAACGCGTTTTTGTGCAAGACGACCTTAAATCAGCTCCATTCGTCTTCGTCCGGCACGACGCAGTTCGAAAGCCTCTTTGTTCACCTTATGATGGCCCTTACAAGGTGCTTCAACGGATGGACAAGTATTACGTTATACAGAAGGCTGACAAGACTGACACAGTCTCCATCGACAGACTCAAGCCAGCTTATCTTGAGTGCATCCCACCGCCCGTTGCTCCATCCAATTCCTCCGCACCGTCACCACCCATTCCACCTATGTCGGTCCCTTCCACTCAACCTTCACACTCGACCACCCCACCCACACGTTTTGCTACTCCTTCTTCACCACAACGCATTTCCTCTCGTTCTGGTAGACATATCCATTTTCCTCCCAATCTTAAGGACTTTGTCGTATAATTTTTTTGCCTTTTTTTCATCGAGCGTTTTTTTGTACAACAAACGCTCTGGTGGGGGAGTTGTGTAGGTATTTGTACAATTTACATGTTTGTATCTTTCTTGTTCACCTGAATCTTTTTGTACGCTTGTTTTAATGTGCTAAATAAAAACACAACAGCCAGCTTCAACCGGCATGTTGGACGTCTTCTGTTTTCGCTGCTGCATGTCACCGATGCTCTCTTGATTGTACTGATCTCTCTCAATTACTTGCAGTCAATTGCAACGATCGATCTGCATTTCTGGATTGCATTCTACCGATCGCCGTCTCAATTGAACTCCTGACTCTGCTCTTCATCCTTGATGCATAGCTTTCTGGATCTAGTTCAGAGTTCATTACAATCCTCAACAACACTCGCTATCTAGAAGCTGCGTTTTTCGTGAGTCTGCATTCTAACAATCCTCTGACATTTTTGCCGTCCTTTTGTCGTTTGTAGTTTAGACACAATTCCCCACTTAGCGTTAATTTATTTTGTACACCTTGGTTCTTAGCAGTTTTGACCTTTGTCTACACTACAAGCTCAAGTAATAAAGGTAGCCCATGCATAAATCCAGGAAAAAGAAACATTCCCGTGTCCTGACACTAACATACGCCTAAACCTTGACCGAGTATGAGGTAATATGCAGTGAGCTGCACAGTGTTTTATTCCTTGACGAAAATCTCGGGTGAGAGTTTGAAAAGTTGAATGAATAAACATCTGATCCCAGAGAACCCCTTCTCATCTTCTTCAATATAAGAACCTGGGCCTCGCATCTATACATATCAAAGACGTTATACCGTACTTCCGACATAGATACTAGCTAAAAGCCCAGACACGTGTTTCGCCGATGTTTCTGCTGCTGTGTGACCCTAAAAATTCAACAGCCATTTTGAACAAGGTGGACTACGATGAGAAGATGCTGTCGTTGTTACAAGATAGTTCAACCTATAAACCTCTTAACGCGGATCCTACAAAAATGCAGAATCAAACTATTGAAAGGGTTTTAAAGCGTCTTACAGGGAAGAAGCAAATATCAGAAGATATTGCCAAGTCCCTAAGACAAACTGAACCGACCATAGCTAAAATCTACGGATTACCTAAGGTTCACAAAGCCGAAGTACCATTACGACCGATAGTATCATTGATTGGTGCAGCTAATTATAAAATTTCTAAGTGGCTATTCCACAAGCTACATCCATTGACAAAGGACTGTGAAACCTCTATCGAAAACTCTGTAGAATTTCTGAACAAATTGCGAGGACTCCAGATTGCAGAAGATGAAATAGTGGTATCTTTCGATGTTGTCTCTCTTTTTACATCCATACCAATAGATTTGGCAAGGCGATACACAGAAAAATTACTGCAGTCTTATGACATGGATGTTTCTGTATCTGCCTTACTGGAACTCTTGGATCTATGCCTGGAAACGAATATTGGAATATATATGTGGAATGGAACCGACAAAGACAAGGGAGACCGGAATGGCCATTTCTGGCTTATTAGCCGTCATCAGCCAGTCATCAGCCAGTCATACCCAATCATAAATATATATATATAGGCAGATCAGTTAGCAGAGCATAATCATCATATTCCCGATCGTAACCGACAAAACAACGGGTCCATGGCTCAAAAGTAGAGCGTTTGACGCAATTACCAAAGGTCGTGGGTTCGAATCCCAGGTTGTGCACACTTGGGATTGGGTATACTTGGCTAGCGACTGCTATTAAGCCAGAAATGGCCATTCCGGTCTCCATCGGCTTTGTCAGTTTCCACCTTTTCATCATATGCTACACGTCGCTATGTGACTACCCGCCGCGGGATCTAAAGTGAGCTCCAGGGCACAATGGAGCATACATTTTCCTTCAGCAGATCGATGAGCCACACATTATCATCATATTCCCGATCACGAACGACAAAACAACGGACCCGTTGCTTAATGATAGAAATTTCAACGCAATTAACAAAAGTCCCGGGATCGCACTCCAGGTGGTCCATACTTGGGATTGGGTATAACTGGCTGATGACGGCTGAAAAGCCAGAAAGGGCCATTCAGGTTTCCTTGCCTTTGTCGATTGCACCTTATCATCATAAGCTACACGTCACTATGCGACCACCTGCGAAGGCTCTAAAGGGAGCTCCAGAGCATATCGAAACATGCATGTTCATTAAGCAGATCGGTGAACAGCACACTATGATCATATTCCCGATCGAAACCAACCAAACAACGGAAAAGTGGAGTAATGATAGAGCGTTTGACTAAATTAACAATGGTCGCGTGTTCGAATTCTGCTTGGTCAAAACTACAGATCGGGGATGACTGGCTGACTACAGCTTATGAGCCCGAAATGGCCATTTCGGTCTCTCTTGTATTTGTCGTTTCCATCACGTCGCTTTGCAACCGCCTGCGAGACTTCTAAAGTGAGCTCCAGGGTACAACGGGACATGCATGTTCCTTAAGAGGATCAGTGAGCCACACATTATCATCATATTCCCGATCGAATAAGACATATCAATGGGCCCGTGGGTCAATGATACAGAGTACGATAAAATTAAGATAGGTCTCTGATTCGAATCCCAGTTGTTTTAAACTTGGAATGGGGTATGACTGGCTGACGACAGCTTATAAGCTAGATATGGCCATTCCGGTATCCCTCGCCTTGTCAGTTCCACCTTATCATCACATGCTACATCTCGCTATGCGACCGACTTCGAGGGCTCTAAAGTGTGCTTCAGGGCACAACGGAACGTACATTTTCCTTAAGCAGATATGTGAGCCGCACATTATCATCATGTTCCTGAGCGCAGTCGACAAATCAACGGGCCCTCTGCTCAATGATAGAGCGTTCAACCCAATTACCGAAGGTGGTGTGTTCGAATCATGGGAGGACAACACTTGTGATTGGACATGACTGGCTGATGACGGTTAATAAACCAGAAATTCCCATTCCTGTCACCTTTGTCTGTGTCTTATCCACCTTATCATGATATGCTACACGTCGCTTGCATCCGCCTGTGAGGTCTCTAAAGAGAGTTCAAGGGCACAACAGAACATGCATATTCCTTAAGCAGAACGGCGATTCCGGCGTCATAGCGCTGATTTGTGGAGGGTTAACAGTCAGTTTGAAGGCTAGGGTTGGACTGAAAATTAGTTTTGGGGTTGCGGTCAGAGTCAGGGTTAAGGTTTAGGGTGAGAATTAGAGTAAAGGTTTGGGGTTCGGAACCAATTTTAGGGTCCTCACTATGGCAGGGGAGGTGTAGTGTTCCTGAAATCTTCTGCAAGTTTATCTTTATTTCCCGAGGGTTCTATGCCCGAGTCTTTCCATTCCTTGTAAATGCTCTCCGACTTTACGTAAATTTGACAAATTTCATCATTTAATCACAAAAAGATCGAATGCCTGTCATGACGGGGACGTTCTGGAATTGAACTGAAGCTGACTTTAAAGGACAAATAGGTCAGAAATGTCCGTTCGGGTGTCCCTCCCTTTGATGATGGCACTTCCGGATCAGGTACTTCTGGCAGGGTTCTAGAAGGAAGCCCTAAGTCAAAGTATAATAAGCCTGTTTTTAAATCCGGTTGGTGGACCAAAACATCTGCGTGCATTTTAATATTCCCGTTTGATGAGGACCTGGTGTGAATAATGTCGCAGTTTTTAATTATTGCTCAATTATGAAAAGGGACCGGATCCAAGCCGTGAGCATGTCCAGCTTCGGGATCGGAGAGTGCTCGGTTGATGTCGGAAAATAAACCCAAAGCGACCATTTATGTCCTCCTCCTCCTCCTCCTCCTCCTCCTCCTCCTCCCTCCTCCTCCTCCTCCTCCTCCTCCTCCTCCTCTCCTCCTCCTCCTCCTCCTCCTCCTCCTCCTCCTCCTCCTCCTCCTCCTCCTCCTCCTCCTCCTCCTCCTCCTCCTCCTCCTCCTCCTCCTCCTCCTCCTCCTCCTCCTCCTCTTCCTCCTCCTCCTCCTCTTCATCCTCCTCCTCATCCTCCTCCTCCTCCTCCTCCTCCTCTTCCTCCTCCTCCTCCTTCTTCTCCTCCTCCCTCCTCCTCCTCCTCCTCCTCTTCCTCGGTAGTGTTTCCCTAGTACATGCAGCTGACGACTTTACTTTGTACAAGCTGAATTTCCTGCAATAAATGGTAATTACCTTTTACTGTTCATCAATTTTATTCGTTGCGCGCGTTATTTTCTGTCAAGATTCAAAAAAACTGCATCGAATTAAACGAGATAGCCTCGGTTGTAGCAGGTTTTATGTACCCGCGTGCTACCTCAGCAAGTCGGGGCGGTGACGAGGCCTTTTGGCACAATGACGACTTTATGCTGGCTCTTACGGTACTGCTCTTTTAGCATAGGAGGCAGCGCCAAACGTTTTGGCAGTTTTTTCATGCCAAGAAATCCCTCTGACTGAAGGCCTGTTTTCAACTGCTCATTATTTTCCATCTGTCAGAGAGGAAACTTATATAATTTTACAACTTGATTGCTGATCGAAGCGAACAGGCAAGTTCCAGGAAGCATTTCAGAAGCAGAAGATGCTGCCAGGAATTTAAGCGTTCTTTTCTAACTAACACAGCAAAGGACTTCATTCGGAAGTCAAAAAATTCAAATAAGCAAATAATCGGAGGCATATTTTTAAGTCAAACTCAGATCAATGATCAATCCTGCCTAATGTTGCTGGTTCATTTTATAGGTGGTAGGACACGGTGAAACTGCGAACTATAGCATTCAGCAAAGCCGCCGATATATGGCACATACCAAGTTTCAACAGCAATCATCCTATGTCCCATAAACGCGGCTGTGCCCGCACTTTAGTTCATCAGGCCAGCAGACAAAAGAACAGAACTACTATGCCTTCGGAAGCTCGTCAGGGCTAATGAATATCTTAACCACTTTATCGAGAAAATCAAACGCCAAGCTAACGGATGCAGGTTAAAAGAATAGAAACTTGATATCTGGAGAGCTACACTCTCCATTAAAGGAGTCTCTGAAGTGGTTTGTCGACTGTTACACCCGATCAAAGTAGACATCGCCTACCGACCCAAGGCAACTATTCATTGAAACGATGCTACTCATTGAAACCTCAGGAGTTGTCTAAAATATAAGTTTCAATTATGGGGGCTGTAACTAGATTGGGGAAACAAGACGGAACTTGCAGACCCGCTCACATGAGCACAACTCGGCAACTTTTTCACACGAACCACCTTCGTACTCTTCAGGGCCAATAGTTATCAAAACCATTTTATGGAGTAAAGGAGGCAGACAGCGAACGGTGACGTCCAACAGGTCAACAACTGAAAGCCAGGATGACCGTTTCCTACGTTAAAGACATCACAGAGGCGGTCTCTTAACTACTACAGCTTGTCGGGGTAGGCACAGCCAATAGACGTCAGACCATATTTCATCACCGCTTGACACCAGCCAAGAAGAAACTGCCCCTTACCGAACGCTGGGCCTTTGTATACATAATATGCTGCGAGAATGGGGGCTAAAAATATCGCAGATGCACCATCTCACAAAATGCTAGCCGATCTCCTGAAATGGTTCATTGGTTTCGGGTAGGGTTGTAAGATTAATTATTATACAGCATACTCACAAGATAGTTCACTCCAGTCAGGATGCCAGCTATTGAACAAGCCTGCCATTACGATTTCATTACAAACTGCGTGCTGTATATATTCTAAGGAAAATCACACATTTCGTAATACGATCAAAAAGACGTCATATAGTGCTCATTAAATTTTTGCAATGGATGTTGGCCACGATACATACCTTATGGGCAACATTAATAAATGGATAGGTTCGATGCTTTAAGAATAGACATTTCACAGACCTGAAAAAACTCAGAATTCAAATCTCATAATACACTTTCTTCAAATATTAACGATAAAGAAGACGTAAATTTCTTCCAAATGAGTATAAGAAAGTAAACTTTTCGTGCCTGTTTTCTAAAGGCATAGAAATTGCATAGCAACAATTGCATACTCCTTAAGTAATCATTGTTTCCAGAGTGTAGTTTCTCGGGGGCAGCCGGAAAAAGGCACATCCAAAAACCGGTATCCTTGTGAGAATGAAATAACTTGAGATTATTCGGCACAATTAATAATACTGAAACCATTCTTAATATTTTCGAGAAGAAGGCACATTTTAAAGTTCCGAAAGATTTCATAAGATATAAAATCTACTTTACGTCTGGGAATCTGGAAGAAGATTTCGCAGTTGCGTAAATGAGCATAAATGGGCAACTCGAAAGCCAGGCCCAAACGCGCTGTTTCCAACGCATATTGGAGAAAGTGGCCATGCTTTTCATCTCCAGGGGCGGCCATCTTAAGCCCAGGCAGCTTTTGGACAGAATGGTTCAAACTTTAGGTGTTGTTTTTAATTGCTGACTTCATCCACAGACATATTGATCTCCCTCCGGTTTATAAGGTCATGTCCCACTACGTACACAGAGACCAAGACAAGACAACCATATTTTGTTAGACCGCATTCGGAATACGGAATGCCAGCATGGATGCCCTGGATGAAGAAAGACAGGGATAATGGCGGTTGGGTGCTCACGGATAGTTTACGGGTCTCACTCGTCCGTCTCTGTCTTGGGGCTCAGTGATCCTCATCGAGCAGGTGCATCAACGGCGACAAACCTGGTGAACGGTCTAAGGACCCTGACGTATCCAGAAAGACTGTTCAAGCGTTTTTTGTTTACCATATCCTATAGAAAAATAAGCTGTGACCTACTATGGACAGTCCGCATTATCCACGAACATGCCTGTTAACATAAATGACACACCTGAGCGATCATCCATACAGGGCCAAACGCGAATGTATGTGCGTAGATCATTGATATTGTTCTTTCAATCTGCAGGGGTTTGCCTGTGGATCTCACTCTCAAGCGAAAACATGAATGCGTTCAAATGGCAGTTGGACTGTTCACATTTTGATAGCTAACCACTCTCACTGCAGGGTTATCTCAAGTCAGCCATAAACTTTATATCAAATTTCGACTTATATGTATTGCACCAGTACATATTTGATGTAAAATTATTCCGTTTAACCTTACAAATGCTTTATGTTATGCTGTCTGTAGATATTTGCATTTGTAATTTCGTCTGCGCATAATGTGGTTTTCAAAGAATGTGCCCGTAAATTTCCATATATATGTATATATATCTCGGGGAAATAATTTCTGAAATAATTAAGTGCAGGACATGGAGTCAGGTGATTCGGACATTGCTTTTTAAGGTCAGACACGCTGGGGGGCCCACTGAGGAGCCGAACCCCTCGTTGCTGTGTCACGCAGCAGCAGAAACATCGGTGAAACACGTGTCTGGGCTTTTAGCTAGTACCTATTTCGGAAGTACGGTACAATGTCTTTGCCATATAAGATTCATACTACGTGTAGTACTACATGTTTGTCGAATGGGCATTTCGGGGTTATTCCACAGTGGTTGATTGTTTTCGACCCAAATGTTCATTTAAATTTCGTGTCTGACCCTAAAAAGTCATGTCCGTAGCACCTGACTCCATGTCCTGCACTTAGTAATTTCAGAAATTAGTTCCCCGATTATTCTCTTGAGTCCATATACCAGAAACTGCATAGAAAACGCTGGGGGACCCACTGGGGAGCCGAAACCCTCGTTGCTGTGTCACGCAGCGGCAGAAACATCGGCTAAACACGTGTCTGGGCTTTTAGCTAGTACCTATTTCGGAAGTACGGTACAATGTCTTTGCCATATAAGATTCATACTACTTGTAGTACTACTTGATTGTAGAATCGGCATTACGGGGTTATTCCACAGTGGTTGATTGATCTTCGACCCAAATGTTCATTGAAATTTCGGGTCTGACCCTAAAAATCCAGTCCGAATCATTGGAATCCATGTCCTGCACTTAATAATTTCAGAAATTACTTCCCCGAATATTCTCTGGAGTCCATATACCAGAAACCGCATAGAGAACGCTGGGGGACCCACTGAGGAGCCGAACTCCTCGTTGTTGTGTCACGCAGCAGCAGAAACATCGGCGAAACACGTTTCTGGGCTTTTAGCTAGTACCCTATGTCGGGGAGTACGGTATAACATCTTTTGCCATATATATATATATATATATATATATATATATATATATATATATATATATATATATATATATATAATATATATATGCATTTGATGGAAAAATGAGCTTTATTGCATAAATTTTGGCATACTGCTCCTCCGCGCCGTCATTAGACGCAGACGGGGGAGCAAAAGGTGACTAGAAAACAGTTAGCATTGTAACTGCGCGAAAAATCTATAATGGCGTGACATTTGCGCCATTGAGCAACCGCCGAGTGTATCAGCCTATCCCTAATTGGCCTCGTTTCTTCCACTGCTCCTTTTAGATTTCTGCATACCAAAATCAAAATCAGCGCAATCTCTACAGATGAAATATTGGTCTACTTCGATGTCGTTTCCTTTTCACGTCCATACCGTTAGACTTAGCATCCCAATACACAGAGGAACTTGTGTTTTTCCTACGACACGGATGTTCCAGCAGCTGCCATACGCGAACTCATAGACCTATGTTTTGGAGCGAACTTTTCAGTCGACAAAAATGCTATAATAAACTGAAAAGAGCTCCAATGAGGTCAATCACTTCCCGTTCTCTAGCCGAAATAACAATGTAGAAACTCGATCCTACAGTTCTTCCGTTAGTTAGTCCTAAATTATGGTTGCACTATGCAGACGTGCACATTTGTCGTTAAAAAGGACCGTCTGGAAAACGCAACATAACACCATCAACTCTACATTTCCCGGGAATTCAATTGGAGACTTTGAAAGCAGCGAAGTTAACAATAAACATCTATTCCTGGATAAGTTCTCGCGGAACGAAAGACCGACAGAACATTAAGCTACACCGGTGACTGAAAATGAAACTCTATGCCAAATTGTCATCATACCTACATGGCAGAAATCGGCTCCATCGCTCACAAACAGAGTGCAGTCAACAGTCTGCTCAGTCGAGCAAAACACATTTCTCTCGACGCAGAAGGCTATCGAATTGAACTGAAATACTGTGTGAATTATGCTGGCAGAGCGGGTAATCTAGGGATTTGTACATCCGATGCTTTTAGACGGTAGAGATAGAAGGAAAAAGCGAAACCAGTAGTTCCAACTGTAGTGCCCAAAATACAAATACATGATTAAACCCTCCCTTATATTTAAGAATGTGCCTGAAATATTCGAAGGAGACACCTACGAAGCTCTCAAAATGCATGTGACACAAAAAACGACTACTTTAGCATACCCAGCTTGTCCACGCTAGGGATAGGGTCAACTATTTGGACAAGAAAGAAGTCATCTACAAGATCCCGTGTAAAGCATGTGATGCCATGCATTGCGGTCAGACAGGAAAAATCCGCCTCCGCATGCATCTGTGAACACCAGTTGGCAGTAAAGAGGCGGGACCATCTGTCCCGAGTAGCTATGCATACTCTAGACACCGGGCACACCTTCGCTTGGGATAAAACTCGCATTATCGCCGCCTGCCCATTAAAGAATGGTCGAGAGTTTATCGAGGCGATGCACGCAGATGAGTCATACATCGAAGGGCATATCGAGTTGGATGCGGCGTACAGAAATCTCAAGGAGAAGTGGAAAAAAACACGAGAGCCAATCAGGACAGACTGATACACATGGCAGTCACTCAATGGCTCAAATTTCGATTTTTCAGTGCAGTACAATGTTAACTGTTTTTTTTTTAACATTTGCTCACCGTCTGAGGCTGAGGATGACCTGGAGACCGGGGTCGAAAATTTACGCAATAAAGCTCCTTTTCCTATAGAGCGTATGTGACTTCAACCATATTTCTTGGGATGTCTACCCTCCAATACATACATATATATGAGAAGAAGAGGCGATCATGGGAACCAAGGTTAGATTGTCCTGACGTTTCAAAATCAAACAAGATTTCATCGCCTCGGCCAGCTCAACCACTTATCCGGCAGGTGCGAATACACACGGAGGTGCGATCGAAACCAAGCTTAACAGCCTGGGACGGCAGCTTCGGTCGATTGGGGTACTGACGACTACTGCCAACGTGCGAACGCCGGCCCCCGACCAGATAGAGAACAAGCCATCACCCGCCCTCCCTCCGTCCACCACGGACCCGCTGTACAGGCAAAGGATGATCGCCAAGTGTGAAACACCGCCCTCTTCATCAAGCAGCATGATGACTGAGGATCTCCACCCCCAACCTGGCCCCTCCTCCACGCAAATTCAAAAACCTTAGTTATCCCGTATTACCCGTAATGTTACCACCTTTAAATACTGTGAGGCGCGGTACAATACTTACCTCTGACGATGAAATCTTGTTTGATTTTGAAACGCCAGGACAATATAACCATGGTTCCCGTGATCGCCTCTTCTTCTTATTTATTTACTGAAAAGCGCATCTTCGCTTCTATTTGCAATTTATATATATATATATATATTTATATATATGATAAAGTGGAACCAACAAAGACAAGGGAGACCGGAATGACCATTTCTGGCTTATTAGCCATAATCAGCCAGTCATACCTAATCCCAAGTGTGGCACACCTGGGAGTCAAACCCACAACCTTTGGTAATTGAGTCGAACGCTCTAGCATTGAGCTACGGACTCGTGATATATATATACATATATTTTATATGGAAAAGACGCTATACCGTTCTTCCGACATAGGAACTAGCTTAAAGCACAGACACTCGTTTTACCGATGTTTCTGCTGCTGTATGATGCAGCAACGAGGGTTGTAGCTCCTCAGTAGGTCCGCCAGCGTTTTATATGCGGTTTGTGGTATATATATAGAAAAACCGACCAGACGCCAGCCGATAAGGAAATCCCTTGATGAGGGAGTAGAAGAGTTACCAAATCGAGCGACCTGTCCCAGATGTTCAGTCCCCCCTCCCCCCTCAAAATGCTATCAGTTCTCTAACCCGTTGCATATCCGCTAAAAGACCAATGAGGTGAAAGTATTACGAAAATACATCAGCTCAAGACCGGCAAATATGGCGAGTCATTTGAAATTTAGCGCATTTAAAAGTTTGATCATTATGAGCCAATCAAACTTTCCGAAATGTCAGCACTATTATAATTTTCAACCGGGAACAAATTTTGTCACCCCGAACTCACACATTTGCCAACCAAAGTTACATTTTTTGTGGGCAAACTTGAAACACCGCCAATGGAGTATTACTAGCCTCGCCAAAGTAGACTTAAATTTGCAATTTCATGTATATTTTCGGAAATTATCATCCTAACTACCTTGTTTGTGTTGGAAATATTTGTCACGTATTAACTGCTCACCGCTCTGTCAATAACAAAACTCGCGAGGGCAACACAATGCACTTTTTCGTCCTGTAACCAGTTCGGCGCGGTGTCTGCCGCGCCCCATAATATTAATGGGGAATTTATTCACAAAAGGAGGAGGCCTGAACTACCCAACCCACCGCTTGGAACAGTGGATAGGGATGGAATTCAGGGGCAGCAGTTCGCACTCTAGAAACCACATGCGGGAGGAGCGAATGAGTCGTTATATTCTACTATCGCATGTCTTCAGAAAGTCGTAGGGACCAAACTTACATTAAGCTTTAGGCTTCTGAGGTTTAACATACTGAACAGTGCCATTACGGGAGTTCATATACCTAGTCCCTGTTTTGAAGGATTGTATACAGATAGTGAAGAGATGGTACGTGTTCATCACGGAAGATATGCAGTGTCAATTTCCCAGTCGGTGGTTGAACACTTATTTTATTCATCATCATCATCATCATCATCATCATCATCATCATCATCATCACTCATCATCATCATCATCATCATCATCATCATCATCATCATCATCATCATCATCATCATCATCATCATCATCATCATCATCATCATCATCATCATCATCATCATCATCATCATCATCATCATCATCATCATCATCATCATCATATCATCATCATCATCATCATCATCATCATCATCATTATCATCATCATCATCATCATCATCATCATCATCATCATCAGCATCAGCATCATCATCATCAATCATCAACATCATCATCATCATCATCATCATCATCATCATCATCATCATCATCATCATCATCATCAATCATCATCATCATCATCATCATCATCACCATCATCATCATCATCATCATCATCATCATCAATAAATATCATCATCATCATCATCATCATCATCATCACTCACCATCATCATCATCATCATCCCTTAATCCCTCATGGCTATCATCAATGGTCATCATCATCATCATCATCATCATCATCATCATCATCATCATCATCATCATCATCAATACTACCATCAATACAGTCATCATCATCATCATCATCATCATCAATACCATCATCATCATCATCATCATCATCATCATCATCATCAATCACCATCATCATCATCATCATCATCATCATCATCACTGGCTATCATCATCATCATCATCATCATCAATCACCAATACCACTTACCACTCATCATCATCATCATCATCAATACTGTCATCATCATCCCTCATCATCACTCACCGTCGTCGTCGTCATCATCATCATCAATCACCATCATCATCCTCACTCATCATCATTTTCACCATCATCTTCATCACCACCACCACCCCTTCATCATCATCATCTTCATCACCACCACCACCCCTCATCATCATCATCATCATCATCGCTCGGCGCCGTCGTCACCATCATCATCATCCCCATCATCATCATTTTCATCATCATCATCATCATCATCACAACTACACCACCACCGCTTACTCATCATCATCATCATCCTCATCTCGGTCCACATCCTGCCCTCTACCCTCCACCTCCTCCTCCACCTCCTACTATCATATCATCATCATGATCATTATCATCATCATCATCCTTCTTCAGCGTTTCTCTACTTCCTGCTTCATGCCTAAGTGCAGCTTTACAGGAGAATAGCAACATTATACTCCCAGCTTTCGCTTTTTCCCTGGGAGCAAATGTCATCTCTCTGCAGTCAGTCCTGACTGTGCCTTTGGCTTCGCACCAACTCTCTGGCGATGAGCTTCTTCCTTGGAATCTGGATCCAAACTAAGCAATTTCAAAGGATTCTCCTGCAAGCGCTGTACAGGATATACCAACCCAGTTTATCTTAGGTTGCCTGCTCATGCCCCTTTGCTTAAGTCATTCGCAGTGCATGTGGACATTTTTATGCTTAAAAGACATTATCAATGGTTAAAAAGTTGTGGGCAGCGCACCAGGTGCGCTAAGCGATCATTTTAGCTTGGCCCCACATGACTCGACCAATTCTCTCCGATTCAAGCACAAATTCCAAGTTCTGTCAACAACCCTGAAGTGCAAGTTGAAGCATATAAGAGTAGCGTACTCGTCAGGGTGAGCGCTGCACCGATCTCGACCCCAGCACCACGTCATGAACCCGAAATTACTCACTGGAACAGAGATTTGCATTGCTGTTGTTGACGTTTCGGAAGAGCTTGATTGGCTCTCTATTCTCAGCACCTTTAATGCTAAATACCGACCGGAATTTTGAAATGACTGGCCATACTTGTCAGTCTTGAACTGATCGGTTTCAGCTCTTTCGCTGCCTCGGCCTTTGAGGGATGTTTATGAGGTTTGACAGCCGCTGTGGTTACGCATCATCACCCTCGATGGGGGCATGCTTTTAAGTTTGCCTCTCTTCGGGCGGGTTGAGGGGCCGCCTCGTCTGCATTTCTTAACTTTGGTGTGACAAGCTTGTCCTGGTCTTTATACATGCAAATGATGCAGGACTCTCAGATGGTCGAGATGCCTGTTGATAGAGTTGGCATCTTAATACTACACCTCTAGTGAGAGTCATTCCCATTTTGTAAGGTGCTATGGCCTAACATTTCAGCCTCTTTTTATGGCAAAAAGTACGGCCAGTTTCTCCAATATAGGCTGTAAGTTGTGAGTTTAGATCAAACCTATAAATCACCACTTTGTGTTCATGTAAGCGGATCGGCAGTTTTCCCGATGTATTTGCAGTCCTCATCATCGCAAACCTTTTGGTAGACAACTGATGCGCCATCTTTTCATATAAAAGTAGTCTTCGAGGCAGTCTCGATTACTACAACCCAATTGATTAAGCACAGCCTATCGACTGCAGGAAACAATTCGTCGCTGTGTGATGCAATTTAAGGACAGACTGTTCCATATCAAAACCTCAGCAACTGTCTACCAAGTGGGTACGGACAGGCCCTAAAATGATTCCTAGGGCTCACGGTCTATAGTGAGTGTATTCGAAATGCCGATTACAAAGAGAACCGAAGATTCTGCAGCCAGTCGACTTAAAAATACCGACAGAAGAACGAGTCGTGGCTCAATGGTTAGAACGTTGAACTCTAACGAACAAGATCTTCAACAACCTTTACCATGAGTCAGAAAGTGGAAAAATTAACGGAGTTAAAATACAAGCAGTACATGCTTTGAATTATAGTGAAAAAGTTTATTAGAATCCAGTAGAATCCTGTTTTTGACCTGCCTATCTAATTTTGGCATTCCATTACTGGCCCAGTTTCAATTTTTATCGTGCTGTTTATTGCCACCCGGTGGTGGTTTGGAGCAATTTTCTTAGACCCTTAATCTTACTTTTATAGTAAAACCGAAAGGTCCACAACATGCTTCTGGAACCTTTATCTATTGCTCCCTGTTGATACATTTAGCCGATAGGTTATGAAGACTGCATTTACTTAAATCATAGCATCATACAATCAGACCATTAGGCCAAAAAACAAATCCAATCTTGAAACTTGAAGCACGTCATAAAACGTGCTTCAAGTGACTTCCGAAAGCAGGGAGTTCAAAAGCGTTTCCCTAGCCTTCACTTAAAAAAACTAAATTCAAAGAAGAAGGATATAGGATTGCTGGAACAGGAATTTTATTCGCCTGTTGTTTCGCCAATTAACGGCTTGAATGCGAATGAATGAGTTGTGAATTATAGAGTTACGTAGTTGCATGAAAATTATGTGCCATAAATACTGCACGCCCGTGAGTCAACCATCCTTGTTCAGTAGCTGCATGCTATGTGAGATGACTACATTTCTTGTTACTGCCATCTCACCTCATTCTCCGCTTAGAAGTCATATAGGAAATTCCATCCTGAACGCATCAACCCCCTATAAACTCAAACAGAGAGTTAGGGGCTTCACCTTTAATGGTCTTTTGTGGACATCCTGCGGGTCATTACTGGTTTTGCTTTGTATGGTTTTGCTTCAAACCATCTTTGCATCCAAACATTAGCAAAGATGGCTAAGTTCTCCCTGTTGCTCATTGTTATTCCCAAACATCTTCTTCGTTAAGGTACATGCCTTTAGCCAAGTTCCATGGGTAGTCAATTAGCCTTCCCTCACATAATTACATTAAAGTGCTTGTAAGGGGCTATCAAAAATTTCTGACATGTATAAGGATTTATTTTATATGTGATCAGAGCCAAACTGATATAGATAACACCTCGTGGAGTGTACTGTGTTGAATCGCCTTTGGGGCATGACACAAAAGTTTGGATTTAAGACTATGCAGACTGGTTTTGATCTCTCTCCTCTCTCTCCTCTTACTCTAAGCATAGTCACATCAGGATAGCACACATCAATCGATCGTACTGTTAGGTAAAACTCACTGGTGTTCGACTCGGATAGATCAATGGTTAGAACTGTCCGTTGGTTATAAATATTTGATCGAAATTGCTTGCATGTTCAACCTCCCCCCGGCAGGACACTGGAATAGGAACGCGTTCACGTTCCACAGGTGGCCTTGCACCAACTTCTAAGAAGGATAAATATTCCACTGTTCTAGCGCTAACCCTACCGCAAACCGTAACTATAACTATAATCTTGTTAATAACCCTAGGAGTCGTCCGAACCCTAGTCGTAACCCTAACGCTAATTTCACTGGAATTTAGCTTCAAGCTACCTGTATTGTGGGCGGTTTCTGTTCGCATGAACAGAGGGGAGGGACGGAGGGCATATAAAGCGTTTCCTGTCAAATATTTAAATTGCAGGCCACCAGGTGCTGCGGTTTATGGCTCATTGATGAGGTACTTGACTCCGGTTTTCATTATCAGTACTTATGAGTGCAAGCTGCTGCACATGCGCACTCGTTGAAATAACTTCAATATGTGTTCATATCTAATGCAGAAAGATGCAATTTAAAGTTTCAATAATCACAAAATGTATCGAAAATTACAGCCTTGCAAAGCCATTTGGAAACCAAACGGCAGAAAGGTAGTTTGGCTTGTGCGTTTGGTAAGTGTATTGAACAATGGGTACATATCAACCCTCCGGGTTAGGCAACTGGCACCCGAAGCATTCGTGATTGGATCTCGGTCCAGAACTAACTACTCGTATACTTCTTTCCAGAAAGCATGACCTTTAGATTATGTTGTCTTTTTTTATTCCACCAATGTGACCGAAACGCCCTCCTTCACTTCTTTTGCAACGTGTTAGCGAAAAAGTTAGGCCCCAGTCGTAGGAACTCTTCTGCTGTTCACTGATGTCAAATCGCGGACAGTCCGTGAAGAAGCCAGACTCTAGGATCCTTTTCTGATATCAGTTCCACTTGACGGCCTGTATACAGAAAGAAGGGGAATCAAGTGAATGGTTAATTAAACTCTCCTAGGAGGGTTGAATCTATACTATTTTCCAGCGGCAAACTCGATTTTTTGATCGTTCAGATTCAGTTGGACGTCGATTCGCCTGAATGTTTTTCTGTAAAAACCCCTTCTAGAGTATAGTTCTGTAAGTAAAATGAACATGAATGTGGAGAGGTGGACAAAAACTGTGAGGATCACTTATATGGCACCTATGACAGGATTCGCTCTAGAATACCGGTCAATTTTTTACCAAATTTCAGGCAAGTAGGGTTAAGTTTCAGGTAAGGGTAAATTTTAGACTTAAGTTAACTTTTAGGGTAGTCTGGGTTGGATTTTACGGTTTAGGTTAGATAAGTGGTAGTTCTAGCGAAAGGCTTAAGGGTAGGGGCAGTGTTAAAAATTATAGATAGGGCTTAGGATTATATGAGAGTTATGACACTGAATGTTTTTGTCCTGGAATTATTCGCAGGGTCTCCTTTACTACTTGCGCGGGGTGATCCTATTTCCGTGTATGGTCTAGGGTGTTATACAAGTAATCCTTATCCCTTAACCGGTAAGTGATGACTTGTACAGACACCTTAACAGGACATGGGACTAGGAACTGATCACAGCACATGCGGTCTTGTATCAAACTTTGGGGGAATTTATGTTTAGCATTAAGGTGAGGGCTAGGGTTACGTTTAGGGTTAGGTTTGAAGTCAAGAGTTAAGGTAAGAAATGGGGGTTGGGGCCAGAGTTTGCTAAGGCTGTATGTGTGGGTTCGTGTTAACCCTGGGATTTCAGGTTTAGGATAGGGCTGAGGTGATAAGTAAGGTTAGAGTTAAGCTTTTATGTTAGAGTTAAGACATGAGAATATTAACTCTTCCAGATATTTATCTCAAGGGCGTTCCTTTTCCCATGGGCGGTTTAGGCGACAATACAAGACATCCTTACCCATTAAATCTGTACGCTGGCTCACTGGTCTGTATGGCGTTCATTCGCACTGCACATCTTGGAGACCGTTAGATCACGCAAACGGGAGGTTCATCGCACAGACCACCTGTAGGATAACTAAATTTTAAGAGTCGACACACATGCTGAAACGTGCTATTGGAAATTTATTCAGATGAGCGTGGAAAGCAGAGAATCGCTACGAAAGTGAAGTCTTAAAAGAGCTGGGACCTATGGCAGTAGCGTTGGTTAGGCCTTTTTGCCCTCGCAAACTAATAGCAATCTTCATGATTTCCTGATGTTTTTCCTGACCATGTAGGGGTCCGACCAGGATTCTTCACTCGGTAAATCGGGTGGAGCTGCACCACTAGAGGTGTGAAGGCCCAAAAGTTCCGGGAGGAATTGACCCCCAAAAAATTAAAACGAGTGCATGCTTTAAGGACGGAGACGAGGTACCGAAAACTGTTGAGATCAAAATGAAAGTTTCAAAAACCGCAGTCAAAAACTAGTACAGTCTTCTAGAAAATAAAGCACTATTTGAATGGGAAACAAAATTGTTTGTGGGTGAGAGCAAGGTCTCGAGAATTTCGACATCAGCTTGGAGGATTGGACTTGACTCAAAGTACCATGTGCGCAAAAACCAAGTAAGAATTTGAAAGCAGAAGTTTCGCGTTAAGCTATCAGTTGGGCTACGGATATAAAAGCATTTTTAGCTGAAAGGTACTGCTGACTGCGACAGGAGGAACAAAAAATACCTTAGCCCAAACACAGACGAGCAGAGACACGAGGCCGGCTGCTTGGAAGTTTAGCAATTAATGTGCTTATGCCCTGTTAGTTACGACCAGGAATACTGAAGTCACTGAGGACGATGCATTTGGCCACTTTCTCGAAAATTGTCAATCTCCGAACGGGGCATACTTGCAAACGAATCTAGCAAAACAACGCCCCAATATAAATAAAAATGTCAATTGTTTCATTTTCAGCGAAAAATTATCGTTACATGTTATGGAAGTCAACAAAACCGATCGAAATTCCCCATTTCTACCTTGACGTAACCTTGGAAAAAGATTAAGTTCGCAGGCATTTGCCAGCGAAATAGCTTTTTGATGAGGGAAATTGCAAGAGAACGTCTTTGAACTGATCTTTAGCATATTAGCTGCCGACTTATATTGTTGACATTCATTTTTCTAGGTAATGAAATTTCAGGTGTGGTTGAGTGTACAAATATTACCCAAAAGGCAATCTGTGTTATAAAGAACGTTTGAGAACTCATTACTTCGGTAAATGCTCTTAAGAAATATCTTATTTCAAAAGTTTTGATAAAGACAAAATCGGATCTAAATTTATGGCCAAGCACCTGAAGCCACTGAAAATCATGAAGCATTTCAACAACAATGTGAAACACATTGTGGCTCGATATCAGAAATATCTTTATTGAACAAAGGTAATTGCTCTTAATATACATTAAAATGGTATGTTTTACGATTTTAACCGACAACTCTGTTCATATATTTATTAGCCACAGTTATAACGCTTTTTCACGTTTTCGTAATTTACAGTTTTTCTAAAATGTTGGTATTTCTAAACAAAGTAATATTACTTTGCTTGAAGTGTTTATAATAATTTTTAACCTTTGGTACATTCTTTGATGCTGGTTTGCTAGTGATTAGCCGTCTTTAGTCAAGCTCAGCATTTTGTATGCGATAGGTCATGCACCATAGATATCTTGACTACAGGGTGGAAAAGAGATGCTCCGTTTTATCCTCGGAATTCTCTGTAAAGCCAATTTAGATGGAGGCATGAGAAATCGAAAGACTGACCAATAGCTGCTGGCATGACCTGCGCACCTGACTCAGCGGTAAGGAGTTAACTCTGGGTCCAAAGACTGAGCCCCAACCCCAGCACTCCCCAGAGTCGACTGTTTCAGTCTCGCAGAACTTTGTCAGTAACACCTTCCGATTGTTGAATGAAATCACCATACGACCACATGCATGCGCCCTTTTTAGGTGTTAAATGTTAGATGTTTGCACTCCACCTTGAAACCAAGGGAGGTCATGGGCGACCCTCCTATATGACGTTAAATATGATCTTGGCGGCAAAAAGTCTCACTGTAAATTCAGGGCACATGCAATCATAAAGTACTTTTAATTCTGGCCATCGCATTAACACAGTCACTAGTAAGACTTGTAAAATGTTAAGCAGAAAACCTAACGCTCTAAATACTGAACCATGGGCTCGTAGTATTGCCGCTTTGATCGGAAATATTGACATTCCTTGATAAACGCTCACCACTCGTTAGTGGGACTCACTTTGTCCTGTTCTGCCTTTGGGGCCTCACTATCGAGCCCTCAAATTAACTGGCGGCAAGGCACCGAACTCGTGGCTGAATGGTTATAAGTCTCCTCGCCATATAACAGATGGGATCAGTCGTAAACTTCTTATAGGAAGTTGAACAAGGTCTTGTTCTTTTAGTAAATGCCGCAGGCTACGTCCCCTTTTGTTTGCTGCATAATATCAAACGTGGCAGAAATACTCTAGATGGCAAGGGATAAATAACCATCTTTGCGCCTAACTCAGCGACCAAGAACGTTGCGGGAGTGGATGTAGGGGTAATTTCTTTCAACTGTACTTTCGCGCTAATGGGATGTAAAGATGGCTGTGAATGTGTTTTTCAATCACAGATTCAACTGAAGTGTATTGTGACCCCCTGGACTGCAGGTAGTGACAACAGAGCATGTGCCAGAACACAATTGACAAAAGTCCTCTCTAGGAGGATCGTTTGCAGACCCAGTCTGACGCTTGCGTCAGTTTTCTGTCTTCATAAGGACAACAGACGGTGGGTTAACTAAAAATTCATTACTTTGGGGCAGTTATATGCTCTTTAAACGTCACCGACTCTGTTACACTGGTCTGGACGCTTTTAAAAATATACAAATTAGTTGGTTTTCCAAAATAATATTTTCTTAGAGGGCTCTTATACTTCTAAAACCCTCTGTTACGTGTTCTTTCTATAGTGAACTGGGAGAAAAACTCCCAGCATTGTTGTTGCGCACCTAGGTGCTTGTTGCTTTTGGGGGATACGATTGTGGGAAGTATTTTTAACTGTCGACCTAGTTAAATATAGCCAAAACAAAAATACATCTCTATGGGAGGACACTGGAATCTGTGAGTGAGAGCGAGATTTTCGTGCCGTAACTGTAATTAAAAAGCTAATGTTTTCAAATGTTCCACATTACACATGTGGCTCTATACCGAATGGAACTGGAAAGGTGAAAGCAATGGCCGAGGAGATTCGCGAACGTTCTGGGGTTGAAATATGCGAAAGTCTGCTGGCCTGGAGGTCTTCGCAGGCAATCTAGGTAGATCCCGCACAATGCACTCTACGCTTCCCCTCTAAGAGCAGTTTTTAGTGAGTGCATCCAAGCTCATAGAAAGAGGGGGAATACTTGGCGACTTACAGAATTACGCATAATCAGAAATTTTAGAAGTTGTGTCCCGCGGTAAATTGACGACTGTGTGATTGGCCTTTTGGTGCTTATCTTTACGCACTTCTTTAATTTAAAGAGTCTGTTGGATGTCTCTGTTTTCTATTCTTTATTAGAACAGATTATCTTCCTCTCTGCCGACGAAAGAAAATGGATCTTGGAATGGCTATTTCTGGCTCATTGGCCATCAGTGGCCAGCCACGCTGAACCCCCAGGTGGTGCACCACTCGAAGCGTGTAATTAAAATTTAATGAGTCGTCAACCACGACAGCTTAGGTGTGGAAGGTTAAGCGCTGGTAGCGTTTCTGGTGTTTATAACATAAAACCCAGCTTAAATTATCGAAGAACTCTATTTGTCTGACTCCATCTCAATCATGCAGGATCTGAGGCTTGAACGACCTCCTGCAAAAATGAGACGACGTCTAACCTGCAGGAAGAAACGAAGGAGACTGGTCTGAAAGCTAGGAGACGCCTCGTGAAGCAAAAAGCTAATCTCGCGGAAGGCGTTATCTACATGAAACTTTATGGCAGGAAAGCCTATGGACTTATCAACGTACTAACTGCAATATTTGCGACGCATTTTGGCCGGTGAGGCGAGTCAATTGCGCTGTCGACGAGTCAGTCATGCCATAAGTTCTCGCGGACTCAAAAGCACTACGTCATCTTCGGAACGAGACAATACGTATCGATTATTTATGTGCAGAAAGGTATAGAAAAGGTTTTCCACTACCGGAGGTGTACATGCAGCCGTACACTGGTTCGACGCTTCCGTTTGCCTGCCTAATGCAACTAAAAATTGGGGCGATTTTCTGCGGGCACTTCACATTTTCTTAGAAGCCCTGCGGACGAGTTGTGATCGTTGGAACCTAGCAAAAGGCGGCAAACACCGGCCAGGCAGAACGCCCCACCCTGACGCGATTTCTTGACCCTCTGAGTCAAAAGTAGCCACTAAACACACGTCAGAGCATCTGCCGCACCCTCTCCTCCTCGACCATCTGGCTCCAAGGGCTCAGGCGCAATGACGGACGGAATTAAGCCTGCCCGCCCTACGCGTGCCATACATAAGATAGAGAGAGGGAATACGCTTTATTTTGAAACATATTTTGAGCAAAAATGGTTCTTTTACTGTGAAAGGAGGATAAATTAACAAATTACGCAAGAGTAGGTAAGGGTAACATATAAGGTAACATGACGGAAATGGCAATATAGAACGCTGGTATGCCGATGCACGGCAAAGATTTGTCAAAAAGCCCTCGACGCGTGGGTAGAAGGCTTCGCAGCAATTAGATCAAAACTGTATGGATGAAATGTCAGCCGAAATTCGGAAATGCGTTTCCCAATTAGTAATTGTAATATTAACTCACAATACAACATAATCAAGATATTTCAATTACGGCAGTATGCCGGATTTTTGATTGAATTCCTTTCCGGTCACTTACATTAATCACATTCTGTTACAATGACTTTAGCTAAATAATATGCATTTTTCCATTACTTTTCAAAATCCTTATAAATTCAAATATATTTTATAGAAACCATATATAAAAATATGTTTGTCTTGTAATCCTTTGTAGGAAAGTACGTATTCTTCAAATTCTATACTAAAAGGGCATCATTCGGTTTTAAAAAAAACATTCTAAACTCCAAAATATCTTTGAACTTAACCTGCTGCCAATGACTAGGAAAACTGGTTAGAGCGTTGGACTTCTGATAAATGGGTTGGGGTTGGATCCGATGGTAGCACCACGCTAGGACTGGCTGACGACGAGTATAAGCCAGCAATGGCCATTCCAGTCTCCTTATCTTTGCCAGCGATAAGCATCGGCCTATTCAACTACTAACCGCGTGTGGCTGTCGGCGGAGCTAGCAGAGTGAGCCTCAAGGAAAAGAGCGGAACGAGTGACTTCCGTTAGCGATTGGTGAGCGTTCATCAACGAATGCATAGACCAACTGTCATAGGAAACCCTGGTAAAAGTGCGTTTTGTATGGGTAGTGCAGAACGAGGAAGCAGAAGACAGAAAGCAATCGAAGAAGGTAAGGGTAGTACCGACCTATAAACAAGCTAAAGTGGAACCTGTGGGATGTAAGGGAAACGGAAAAGAGCTATCCAGCTGGGTGAAGGGCAGAAATCAGCCTCCCGGATCGGTGCAAGGGGAAGAGTTAACCCTGAAATGGCGTCGAACAGGAGCCAAAATGGGAACGCAGGGTGACAAAGGATCGAAGGTTAAACACGTGAAAATGAAATCACGGACAGGTACTTCCGGAGCCAACGTTCTCAGGGATCCGGCTAGTGTGCTTCCACCCACCAGTAGACTGTTTGAACTCTGTCAACCAGCCGATGCTGGGATTGGGCGTGGTGAGTTACGCGGCGAGGCCCATGGCGCTGCATGCCACGGCATCACCCACTTATGGGGTGAATCCACGGGCTCAGGCTGTCTAAGCGGCCCGAGTAATGTGTCAGTAGCCAATCTGTCCCCGCTTTTGTCCGGTCCAGGCTACGGTGGTAACCACTTCCTCTCACTCACTCTCTTCCTCACAAGCGGGCATCGTCTGGTGCCCATAATAATAATAATAATAATATTTGCATTTAATGCCGGTTTACAGGCATTGTCAGATGAAATATTCAATGAGGATCAGGCTGGCAGTGAAAAAAACTCCTTAATATATATCATTATAAGTGTTTTTCCTATCTTTATGTTATTCAGGAGAAAAAACTGCCGTCTGTAAGGATGATAGCAGTTCAGCTCAGGAAGGGCTAACAGCAATTGCAGTCTGTATGCAGTCTCTCTCTGTCTTTCTGCTAGGAACCGGGGATTTCTGCCCCAGACAAGAGCTGCGGTTGCTCACTGTCTGCCGAAAGAAGTCAACGGATGCAGGCTGCAGGAGCGGTGCCGCATCCTCAAAAGGTAACACCTGGGATCGGGTTCAGATGCGCCGCGCACTCCGTCGAACAGGAAAACAGATTCTACCGATGTCGGCGCCCAGAATTCTTGAGAGCAGTTTCTGAATGCAGAAGCAGTAATAGTTATCTTAAACAAAGAATAAGATAGATGTCAGCAACACCCGGTATTCCTAGCCGGTCACCCATGCAAGTACCAACCAGGCCCAACGCCCAGAATTCTGCCCATTTTAACGTAAGAAATATAATAAAATACCAGCAAAACCCACCATGTTTACAGAGGCACAGAAAAGTCTACTCCATTAAGTTATTTTCAAGGACTCACCGAATGAGATCCTTTGAGGATGCAGACCATCCTAGCCGACAAAATCCGGATGTTAGTCTTGATCTATCCCAGCTAAAGAAGATAAGGACAGAGTTGCCCGGTTAGATCATTTCTGGAGTACAGTTATACCTGTATTTTCTCTCCTTTGAGTTATATTTTAGTGGTCGCACAGGTCGGCGCTAAATCTAAAAGTGTGCTAGCAGACATGCATAATGAGTAGTGAAATGAAGACCTCAAGCGGCGTCGTTGCCGTACTGTTTTGTAGACCAGGGAATCATGCGGACGCCATCCAGAAGCCTTCCCAAAGCCATTTACAAGGTCTTACCGAGACTCTTCATTAGGGTCTTATTTCAAGTGGACGCAACCGTGAACTCTACGAAGGTGCCTAAAGCTTTCAAGATGTGTCAAGCAAGCACCTTTCCAGCAGCGATGCGCGTACTGGTCTCGACTACTCCCCATCCCTACATGGAGAGGGCAAAGGGACAAACTGATAACCCAGTCCACCCTTAATGCGCTATTTATTCTTTCACCTGCTCCTGTATATCGGTAGCACGAGCCGGCGTTTGTCCAAAAGAGTACGAGAACACCTTCCAGTATGGTTAGGAAGGGGCAGGTGAAGAACATATACAGCTCTTTCCTAGCGCAAGTAGTAGACACAGACCATCGTGTTGTGCGAGCCGGCGTTTGTCCCAAAGGACAAGAGAACACCTCCCAGCATGGTTAAGAAAGGGTCAAACAAAGACCATAAATAGCCTCTATTCTCACGCATATGGTAGACACGACATCATGTAGATGCTACAGAAGCCTTCTGGGTGATGCGTACAAGGTCCCTCAAGCTATTTAAAAATTCCTTAGCCAGCGCTTTATTGGCTACGACAGAAGCGGCTACGTAGACCGGTCTTGTGCGCTCAAAAGAATTTTTATACAGGCAGCGAAAGTACCAAGACTGAACCACCAATTCAGCCGCCCGCATCTAATTACTTATCCCGCGGGCCGCCATCCCTCTGACGATGCTCAGAAGACGGACCGCAACCATGCCCTGGCAACCGTAAGATTTGTTCTACTTACCCTCATATTTGATCTAGTGACAGACCTGACGAGAATTTTATAGAAAGCTAATGTATGCCTCACCAAACTGCCTTTTGAATTTTTTCAATGGGCATTTTTCGCAACTCTTACCCAACTGCCCGAAACTATTGGAATATCACCTACTTACAACATCCGAATAGCCCGCAATCAGGTTACGCAAGCTGATCCTGTGTGCATATAAGAACTTCTCTCAGGCCCAGCATTCGGCCTGAAATGAGAGCCAACACTTCTACTAACTGCTTGCAATTTTCCTCGTCACCCACCCCACCCCCACGACAGTGCCTCATCTCGGCCCTCCCCCTGCCCACATGTCTCATCCTACACTTAATTGGTGACGCTAAATGACTCGAATTCGCCCCCACGAAATAGTCCTCACACTTTGCATGTAAAGGTGACCCCAACCCAAACTCTTGAAGTTTTTGCATGCTTTTTCTTCACTCAGCAGCCAGTGTATTGGCAGGACAAAAGTGGATTGCAGGAAAAAGTATACCTGTTAATCAGAATTTTCTGTACACTTAAGAAACAAGGCCTGACGACTGTCACGAGGGTGTAAACGAATTTAGTTTTTCGTTACCTGTAGTGCCTTTGAAATGCATCGTTCTATGGTAAACCCCGCATTCTCCAGCCCTCTTGACCCATGACAAAATGAACAGTACTGTGTTTATCCATCAAGCAGTTAGACCTTTGCTTTCATTCTCGACAAGAAAAATGGTCGGGCTACCTGCAACTTCCACCTCCATCTCCCTTCCTGATAGTGGCCTCACGTGATACATGCGCCAGAGAAATGGTTAGGCGCCGTCAAACCGGCCTTCCGTTGCACCCCCAACGCGTCTAGCGATCCTGTGGAATTTGCGCTGGACGGTTACGTCCACCTCTATTTTAAAAATAACTTTGCCCCCACAAACGTGTGAAAGACTCGCCATTTTGGGCACGGTAAAAAGGCAGTAATGTAAATTGCGGAAGAAACTGAAGATGGCCATGCGGGATCTTTGCAGAAAATCAGGTTGCAATACTTATTTTATCCCGAGCAGAACATGGTAGCATCTTGCCCTGAATGAACCAGTTGTTAAACACGATACATGGTTTACTTTGGATGTAGAATGTAACTTTGTCGAAATCTTTGACATTTATGAGGTAATACGAACACTAGAGTTGCTAGGCCGATTATTGCGCAAGACATTTGGTCGAATATTTTTGGTTTTTCATAGTAATGGCTGCAGATACGTTCTATGAGTCTCGTGTTGCAACCCAGTCCCTGGGTTAGCAAAAGAAATTCTTGTTAAAACTTACGGCTATCTTACCAAAATGCAGTTACTTTGTGACCTGGATGGAGCTTGAAATAAGGTTTTCTTAATATGCAGTCTGCCTGTCCTATCATCTATCTCTTCAGATTTTCCCCCACCGCTTATGATTCATTCCGGTCAAAACGGAACCCACTGTAATGAACCAGCGCTAAGCCTCAATGTTGCGATCTCTGATGATGATTAAAAGCGTCAATCCGCC
This sequence comes from Schistocephalus solidus, assembly GCA_017591395.1. NCBI lineage: Eukaryota > Metazoa > Platyhelminthes > Cestoda > Diphyllobothriidea > Diphyllobothriidae > Schistocephalus > Schistocephalus solidus. The sequence continues at coordinate 4,806 of WEDG01004798.1, read as the reverse complement.
AAATTGAGGGCAGCTGTAAACGTGAATGCGAATAATTCTCTATAGGCAACTGAATCTAGCGAGTTATCGACATTTCGACTACTCCCCATCTGGTTAAAAGGTTTTGACATGGATTTGCAGTCATCGTAATTGCATCATGCTCGTCACTGTCAAGCATTTATTTTTACCCTTTGTTCACTAATGACATAGGAGTTGCAAATGCTGGTGCATCTCATATTTTTATTACAAATTGCCGTTTTTGGCAATACATATGTGCAACTAGAACCGATGTACTTTTCCTATCAGTTTTACACAAACTGCTTACAATAACAGACTCTCTGACAGGGATGCGTCCACACTTTGTAGCGTTAACCGAACAGGAGATCTCCGAGGGCAGTTAAGAAGAATAAGAAGATGATCGCTGGAACATGAAATTTATTTGTCTGATGTTTCGGGTTCTTACGCGAACGCATCCTCAGAGGCCAAGCCAAAAGGCAAAACGGAAATGCCACTGGCTGCTTTTGAAATCAGGACTGATCAGTGAACGCCCATGTCATGGGACTTCGGATATCTCCAGTCCTAGCTGATGGGTCAAGCCCAGAAGAATGTTTAACATTAAAGATGCCTACTGACCAACTGAATCCCGTTCAAATCGCGAGGCGCCGGTCTTGTGGTGACGACCACAGCCAAGCCAGTAATAGCCATTTCAGCGCTGTTCGTATTAACCGGTAATATTTCTACATTACCTGTAATTAAAAGACGAACTTCCTAAGCAGCATGCTTTTTTGTTAGCTTCCGTTAAATTTAAACTGACACTGGTGCGGTAAAACATTTTAGGTAAGGATGACTTGTATGGCTGTCTGATGAGGACACTTCCCGCCAACTTAAGATAGGTAGTCTTGCGATAAATTTTGTGAATTTTTACTCCCTGTGGCTTAACACGAACAATAACCCTAAAAATAAATCTCAATTTTAATCCTACCCTCAACCAAAAAGACTACAGTTACCACAAACGTAAAACCTAACAATTTTAATATACTCTGGACACTAACCTTAAATCTAACCCTCAATTTTAGCCCTAACCTCCATTTAAATCGTAAACCTATGACCCCCGGCATTGGACACAAAGCCACATACGTTGCTGTTGTTTCCGAATCCCGCGTCCTGATTAGGCGGCCATACAAGTCATCCTTGTGAAATTGTGTTTCAGTCGGAAAATTGCGACCTCTGGTGACAAGCAAAGTCAATTTCTTTGATCATTCAGGCAGTTATTTTACCACTTCAAATTGTCCCGCACGTTTAAAAACTTGTATACCTATGTACCTTCACTAGAAGCAGTCGAACACAGCTTCCTCGACATGTTAGTTCACACTTTGATAGGAATTTCCGATTTTCGAGTGCTTGATCTAACAATTGGTCAGGACAATCAACGTATTTCTGTTGACTTAAGGTAGAAATTTACAACATTGACAGTTTCAGTCGAGGAGTGAGTATCATTTAAGAAGGGCATAACTGTATCGGTACTCCTGTTTCTAGTAAATTTTATCGGTTGACCTCTACTGCGTGAGTCAGAACTGATCTCCTCTATAAAAACAAAAATAAATGAACGTGGAAAATAAACTACGATGAATAAAAGTCGCGAATGCCATCAAGTTTTTCGGGATTATTTCTTTGTTTATTGTTTCATTTGGGTTAAGTATACACCTAATTTTTATTGCTTAGTTCATCTGTCATTGGGTCTCGTATACTAAAATGAAGAGATGTAGCTCTAGAACGGTTTCGTTTTTCTATCTTAGAATATTTAGGTCAAAAACGCATACCACGGCAAAAACTGCGAATTTAGATTAAAGTATGAAATTCAGATGTTTTGATCATAAAAAGTCAGCAGGTCAGACACAGGAAATTGAAGCAATTTAGAGGTCAAACGCCGGAACTTTTAAGTGCATTTTTAACCACACCAGTGTGACGTGGTAAAAACGATTAGACAGCACAGTAAATGACTAAAATTGTCAGCTTTAAGCTTTTTTATACGTACCGTTAATGGGCACAAATCGCTGATTCCCGTAAGCTGTCAACAAAGCAGAAAGTGCGACATCCGTCAAAGCTTGGAAAGGTTCAAGTTTTTCTCAATATATTTATTCATATGGAAACTAAGCTTCCCTTACTTTCTGCACAGTAGCATTCCGACTATTCAATAAACAAGTTGTTGGCCATATGTTTAAGCTAAGCTGCGTAAAAAGTCACTCCGTCTGCGCATTGCAAAGGAAACAACGTTAAGTGAAAATTGTGTATTTGTAAGGACCTAATATTTCCTCTCCCAAAACGTTACGTCAATAGGAAAGTTTTTGTGGAGCTGGTATGAGACTTAATGACACCATGCAACCTGAGCATTCTAGGACTAGGTACGGAATTACTCAAATTTTTTCTTGGTTAAGTGAACAGCCTAGAGTTTTGAAAATTATGGCAGAATCAAATGAATGCGCGTTCTAAGAAGGCAGCTGACCACACGGGGAATGGGGGCTCACCGATCTATTTTCAGTGCGAGACGGAATGCAGACGGTTCCTCTTTGGTAGACTAACATGACCAATAAAGATAAAGGGAGACTGTCAGGTGTCCATTTCAGACTTGTTAGCCAACATCAGCCAGCCATAACTGACCCCAGAATTTTGCAACTTCAGGGGTTCTGGAAGGTGCACTGACCAGTTGTCAGTTCTCACCTTATTATTTGTTTTCAGTCCCAGTTATACGCCAACCCCAGGAACCGGTGTGACAGACGTTTGAAGCCGAGTCATTTGATCATTGGACAAGGCTCTCACCACTGCAGTGTGGAGCGTATATCATGTCGGTCGACATGACTACCGTTGAGTGAGATGGGGAGTTACCTGAACTTGCAATGACATATGCTTGCTCGATAGTCGTGAACAGTCTTAAAGCTTGGATGCGTCAGTCGTTTCATTATTCCTTAAATTTTTGCTACATTTATCAATTATTCCTTCTGGTGTCCCGGCGATTGTTTGCGTAGGCAGTACTATAATTTTAGAGTTGTTAACTAAAAACACTTTAGTTAAAGGTACAAGATTGCTCCCAAACTGAAACTTTTGTGTAAATTATAACTACTGTAGCCCAGATAAGCTGGCCAAACTTAGAAACTGCTTTTAAAGCAATTTTTAATTTTTCCATACTAAAATTACTTTATAAATGTAGCTATTTTTTGCATAGCTTGTCTCCCCGTAAAAGTCTGGTGGCCAATCACAGCCAGTGATTATTTTATCGTCGCACAGCCCTCTGCTACCATTGAGCAGTTAACTTCCCCAAAACTGAAAACATTTGATTGCTGGTGACCTCGACATAATTCGCCTCATCACTTGTTGCCGTCTGTTGGTTTGCTGTTTGCGCAGCCGCTTCCCCCACATACAGGCAAGAGAATAAGCGCAAATCCCTCCTACTAACTAACTTGCCAACTTGTAGGAGACGCGTAATTTTTAAAGGTTGATAGATGCCAGGCAAAAGTATCCAGGCAAGAGATAAGCTGACCTCGTCAGGCTAAACTAGCTGGTTTACAACTATTCCTAAAGGGCTTAGAAGGTGAAGTAAGCATTAGCTATGTAACAAGTTCGGCTGCAGCATTGCAGATAACGGGAAGAGTTGCACCAACGTCGTATTATAGCCCGTACGAAAAGTACAAAGTACAAAAGGGAAATTTTTCAGCCAAACAACCTGAACAGGCGCTTAAAGTCAAAAAACTTTTTATTTTTTTTTATCTTGCAACTTTATTTAGATAAGTGGACGTTTATTGACATAAACAGCCTCAGTTTTAAAGGATTGCTTAAGTTCCAGTCCATATTTTCACCATGAGGTGAGGTGTCTAAACGGCAAACCTCAGGAAATGTGACCTCGAACTGTAAGAATTTCATTTGCAAAATATGCCAACTATGCAGTATGTTCTTTTAGCCTACAGATTCTTGTTTTTGCTTTATTTTACTGAAATAAAACGTCCAGAATGAAAGCACATGTTGTGCAGTAAGGGTATTTCTAGTTTGATGAACATATTATACACATATTTCTGCAACTGAAATTCCTCCGAATAGGCAAGGTTTTCACTGATAACCTTAAGGACCTTAGCAATTTTGTCTTCTGCCCAGAAAAATGACGGTAGTTTAAATAGGAGAAGCCGCACTATACTCAGGAACACAGCGTTTTTTCTGATTTAAAAAAGTTCGGTTTGCTAATCGGTCAAACTTCGTATCCTAACGCCCAACAATACTTGCACATTACATGTGCAAAATGGTAGATTAAGTCTCTACAGATACGGCCGTTCTTTGTTTTTAAGTACGATAAGGCCAAAGTAAAACAAATTGGCAATTTATAAACATTAATATGCGTCAAATTGCATTTGAAGCTTAGTTTGCTCTGACGGAACACTCAGTTATTTAAATATCTTAATGTCTGCCGTGCATACCTATAGAGATTTAAAAAATCAAATAAGTAAAATGAATCCAAATAGAGGATGACAGCCTGTCTACACGGTCATTCCAAGATAATTAACATTTGCAGAAAGAAAAACACCAGTATTTAGCGAGGAAAGTGAGTCACATCTACACTTATTAATATTTGTTGTGCCTAAATTTCACGAAGCCGTAAAACCGGACACATTCGTGCGCTAAATACGTGAGCAAAACAATTTAAAAGAAAACATACTAAAAGGCAATTTTTAGAGAGATGCGGCTTTATTGTTTGAGTATCATTCAAAATTTTTCAGCTAAAAATATAAATGATCCATTCACTAAGATAAGAGGATAAAGTAAACATAAAATGCAAGAATCAAA